>ML675646.1:23772189-24012127 GCA_007922155.1 Mesoclemmys tuberculata
AAGACAAAACAACAAATGTGAGAATTAGGGTGCTGACAGAGCAGGACATGTTAGAAAATATTGTCAATATAATCCCACCTGCCCTCTGTGAATGAGGAGATCCTTCCAGCTGCCTTCAGTTCTCACATTTTATGACCAAATCTGTGAACTGCTCAGCATTTCCACTCCTGCAACAGAATTGGACTGAAAGTGGCATTAATTGTTACTGAAGAGCATGTCTGGGCTCAAAGAGAGAGACTAAGAAGGGGTCCAGGTGAACAAAGAAAGAAAGAAAACTTTTCTCATTATTTGGAACACCAGCACTATTTAACTTATGTTTTATTGAAAGCAATTTGAATCTACCTCACAGATAGAAAATATGCCCTATGTGGTTTCATAGCATATGTGAAACTTTACTTTAAAAAAAAAAAAAGAAAAAGAAAGAAAGAAAGAAAGAAAGAAAGAAAGAAAGAAAAAGTATTCATTTACCCAGACTTCTGAAAAAACACATTAATGTAATACATTTTATTTTAGGATATTTTTGACTAGTTGGGAGTATTTTTATTTCTCATATTAGAAATTCTGAATCATATTGAAAACTGTTTCATAATGTCAATAGGTACTTGAAGAAGTATTAACCATGTTAACATTAGACTAAATGACATGCTGGTACACCCTGTTTGGTTATTCATTTTGCTTTATTAAATACAAACAGAATTATTCTGTCTTTAGGAAATTAGAGCAGCATATCTCCTACAGTGAAGTGTGGATTACCGTTTGGCTTTCCAGCCCGGTTATTTTCTCTTGGCTTGCTATTTTTCCAGTAGCATTCATCACCCTGCCAAAATGCAGAACTTTTTCTCATGCCAACCCATCAATCCACTAGCATGATGTCAGCAACTTTCTCAGAAATCCCACATCTCACCTGCATAATCAACCTGGTGTTGAAGAAGTCTCAGGAATGGCAGACATGGAGCCGGAACCTGCTCCCATAGAAATCAAGGGCAAAATTCCTGCTGACTGCAGTGGGAGCAGAGATAGGCCCCAATCCAGCCCTCGCACAGCTTTTAAACACTGAAGAATTCAGATACTGACTTTAATCTGAAGCACAGTACATAAGCCATGAGATGTGGAATTTTATAACTTCATCTTAAAATTTAGTGATAAAGCCTGTCATTGCTCTTATTCACATCAAAAGACCTGGATCTCTTGACAAATTTCAGATGCCAGAGAATATCACAGCAGGTTTGAATTTCACATAAATCATTATCCCTTATCTGTATAATGCGGACAAAATTCTGCTCCCAGTAGCACTAGTGTGAACGTGGAGTAACTCCATTCACTTAAGTTATTTCCAGATTCACACTGTATAACTTAAAGGAAATTTGGCCCTGCGTGATTGAATTTTCTCTGTCCTTTTTATGGTATTCCAGTTTATTGAAAGACTATCAACTTCTGTACCACACTGAAGAGCCTAGTGCCATAAATCATCTGCTATCATTCAATTTCCCCTTTATATTCAGAATTTCTGCTATATTTTAAGACCCAAACTGATTTTCTTCATTTTGACAGAGACAAGGTGATTGTCTTGTACTGGATAATCTTTTATTGGATCAACTTCTGTTGGTGAAAGAGACAAGGTTTTCTAAGACAAAGAGCTCTTCTTCAGGTCTGGAAAAGGTGTCACAGCTGAATTCAAGGTAGAACAGATTGTTTGGAATAAGGGACAAACATGTTGCAGAAGACCATTTAAGATACAGGAGGCAATTAGCACTCCCCTGCAGTCATTGTACCAAGAAGGGTTAGTGGATTACAGATCATTGTAATGAGTCATAAAACCAGTATATTTGTTGAGTCCTAATATTTTAGAGTCTAGCAGACTTATGAATTTAAACTCTCAGGCTTATCCACTGAAGGTGTTTGTGACACACTGTGCCCCATGTACACCCTTATGCTGTGATTTGTGTATTATCCATGTTCACCCTTACAGTGTAACTGTGTATGGTCTGATTCAAAGTATGCCATGCAAAGTATTTTGGGAATGTTCATGACATACTGAACATTATTGTTATGGTAGCATGTTCCCTGCAATGCCATACAAATCTGCTATATCATATCCCCAAATGTGTGTCTCACATGGCTTGAATAGATGCAGACAAGCACAAAGCTGTGTCTCCATGCCCAGCAGAGGCAGGCTTACAGGAACAATGGACCAGCCTAAGCACCTTTGAGCACTTTGGCTCACAAGGGAAAAATCACACCCATTGTTGGATATGGACGATCACCTGACCCCTGGGTGTGTTTGAGGAAACTTGTTAAAAAGAAAGAGGTAGCTTTGTCTCGGGGGCTCTCTCCTGGACTCTATCTTCCAAGCTACATCAAAGACTGGCACCTATTCACATGGGGGGGATGGTTTCAAGACGTGTCGAAACCAGCCTGTGTGGTAAACTAACATCATACATTGAAAGAAACTGGAATATTAATCTTCGTTGAGGATATGAGTTATCTTTTTGTTAATTGTGATTATCTCCTTGATTTATTAATAATCTGACTTAGATTCAGTTAAAATCTTACTGTAATCAATAAACTTATTTGTTTGTCATATCTCAAACAGGGCATGCGAATTGAGTGTGTGCAGAGACCTCACACAGAGTGATAGGGCTGGTGCATATCAATTTCTCTGATAAATTGACAGACAAATGTAAATGAGCTTGCAGGGTGCAGCATACAGCACTGAACCCTGCAAGATGGCAGTTCCCAGGGTTGCATCTGGGACTGGGGGTGTTTGCTAGGGGTCTATTCCATGAGTGGCTGGCCAGAAGTGCTCCTTCACTAGGTCAGGGACCGATTACTCACAGGAGGCTGGGCATGGGCTGATCCAGGAGTGGGTGGTTCACACAGCAAAGCAGGGTAGAGTCAGGGCCCAGGAGTGAGGAATTGGGGAGACAAAGCTACACTCCAGTCCAAATTGCAGTGGGAGAATGCCAGTGTTATTCAGGGTTCCTTTGAGGACAAGGACTGGGAGGTTCGATATGGAATGATTGCTTTGTGAAAAGAGTTCGCCCACAAATGTCTTTTATCTTTTATTTTAAAATGTTTTTACGTGTTTTTATCTTTTATCATTTTCTCGTGTGAGTTCATCTGAGAGCATGATTGACTTGTTCCACCCAGATAGTTGTTGGGGCATTTAATGCAGAGGTACACCAAATGTTGCAATAGGAATGTATAGGACCCAGGGATCTTGAAAGGTTTGTTGTTGTGGTTATTTGATCTCCATAGCAGTGGAGATAGGTTTTGCACCTGTTGTGCTGAACAGGGCCCGGTGCCGCTTCCAGTTGGTGTGTGCTGGTCTGTGGGGAGCTTGTTTCTAATGAGGAGTTTGGCAAGGTTGGGGGGGGGGTGTTTTGACCTGTGCACCTTTCAATCTATCACCCAGGATTGTGCAATATGCCAGCAAGAGATGTTGTTGAGACAACTGCCTTTCTGCCAACAGAAGTGGCAACATTTGAAGCATCTGTTGAACAAGCTGAGCTAAGGAACTGTAGTTTTTCCATACTGTTATATGAAACCAGATTCTATCCATTTACTGTGCCAAAGGTACGTTTTCTATATTTCTAAATACTCTGCAAGATAATGATACATTTCTCAATAGTAAGTAAAACAAAGAATCTGTGAGAGGACTTAGGCACTTACCCTATAAATAAATGATGTTTTCCTCAATCTACAGGTGGAATACACAATAACGTAAAGTCAGCCAAATCCATCGAGGGCAAAGTGCAGCTGCAAACCTCTTAAGAGTTTGTCTGCTTGTTTTAGTTAATGAATAACAAAGGTGATGCTTTCTTCTTGTACCACAGAGGGTAGAGAACCATCTCAATCTGAACCAAAGACTCCTGCAAGAAAGGTATTTGCAGAGTCATGAAAATTATACATGGAAAGAAGGATGAGAATAGACCAGGCCATATTCAGAGGTGATTTGTAATGTAATACAAGACAGACCAGCTTAAATTCCCTTGCATTAGTTAGATTTCCTTACATTGTTAAACTCCTTTAAAACTTGCTATCCCATGTACCAATGCAGGGAGCAAGGGAGCCTGAGTAGGTGTAATCAAAATGCTGAGGAGCCAGAAGGCAGCGTAACGTGTACTAAAGTAAAGGGGGCAAATTCTCAGTTCTTGAGAGTCTGCATAGCTTCATTGACCTCAATAGAACCATGCCAATTTACATCAGCTGAGAATCAGGCCCTCTTTAATAGCCCACTTTAATTATACTTTATCCCAAACCTCCTTTTGGTTACTTTTCTTGATGCACTTTCCTCTCCTAACCTCCACCATGTGAATTAAACTTATATAAACTCCCAGTAAGTAGCTAGACTCAGTGGGTCATATTCAGAGATGACACTGAGAAGAGTAATGTAAATTACATATTGGTAGGTAGGTGAGAATTTAAATAAATCCAAGGGATTCTAGAAGGAATTCTAGGTTGATATAATTTACAAACTGAGTGGGATGGAAGAAGCGGTAAAAAACTCTAATTTAGATTCCCTCAAGATTTTGACCAGCTTAAGCCACCACTGAATTAGACAGTAAGTTTACACACACAGCAAAACCAGAATCTCTGTAAGTTCAAAATGTTCTAATGGCGAGGGAGTGTAATATTTAAGAGATGTTCAAGTCAGCAAATGAATACCCTTGTCTTTTTCAAACCTTTGCCCGTTTTCAGATCCTGACAAGATAGCAGGACAATTCCTTCTTGACTGCAAGACTTACTGCTAAAGCAAAAGTAAATAGCAGGTCTTTGTGTGTGTTTGTTTTGTTCTGTTCTTTATGTTTTAAATCATGAAGATTCTATTTTACCGTTCCCGTCTGATAACCAAGGTTAGCAGCTGAGGGAGCTAGAGTTAATCCCTTTTGCCCAAAACAATACGCATCACTCTGTTTTCTGCAAATTACCATGCTCGGTCTCAGGGAACAAAGGAAGGATTCCACACATTTGGTGTAAGCAAGGTATTGAATCAGTCTCTTGCCAGATCTATAGCATGAGGACTTGGCACATATTTGTTCAGTTTTGCCTGAATTAAATTCAGAGGAACACTTGCTGGTCCTCCTGAACTCATTGTTACCCTTAGGTAGCAATCACATTTGTGGAACAAAGATGACCTTGTGGTTAAGACAGTGGGGTTCAGTTTTTTGCTGTGTCACAGACTTCCTGTGTGACCATCAGCAAGCAACTTCCTCTTTCTGTGCCTAAGATCCCCATCTGTCAAATGGGGATAATAATGCTTTTCCCCCCACCTTATTTATTCACACTGTAAACTCTTTGGAACAGGGACTGTCTCTCATCATGTGTTTCTGCAGTGCCTCACAAAATGGGGCAGCTATCTCAGTTGCAATTCATAGGTCCAACTGTAATGCATCTTCTTATGAAAATTGTTATTGGGTGTGAGCAGAGCAGAGCAAAGGTTCGAATAAGTGATACACTTGCTGCACACTTATTGGGTGGGTGTAGGTTTTAGATATATTGAATTAAAACCACATGCTCTGAAATTGGTTTGCACTACTGCAATACTGTCAGATTGCCAGAGAAGTTAGGGTTAGTTGCTGCAGAATCCAGGTCCAGGAATACGGGTCCTGCTCCTAGCCAAAAAGCAGCTCACCAGGCTCTGGATAAGGAAACAAATGTAAACTACAGTGTTAGATGTAGAACTCAATCAATCGCCTTACCATAAAAAAGGGTATGTGTGAAAAAATTTAAAAAGTTGTAAAAAAACTCATAGTATTCCCTGCTTCTAACTTATCTTGGCACTAACAAGTTGTCACAACTTATATGACCTACCAGGCTATAAACAAAGGAACAACAGTCCACACAGGGAAACAACATAGTAAATAAAAGTTTATTAGGCTTGACAGTGTTAATGTCGGTGAAAAACGCATATGACGACAATCCTAATGTAACCAAGAGGTTAAATGTACAGTGTGTGATTTGTACAATCTGCATTCACTGCATTCCAAATACAAATACAAAACAGGTTTTGTCAATGTTTTAATGATCGTGCTGTCCACTCACTCTGATTCACTTTCATTGTTTCTCAGTGAAGGATGTGCTCTGGTCTAAGCAAGTAAGCAATGTACCAGCTGTGTGCATTTCTACACACACAGACATTACAATAAAATCATATTACAAAAAAGAAGTGCAAGGGAAATAGCAACATAGGATTAACCATACCGTATCAGATCATCAGTCCATAAAGTTTGTTATTCTGTCTCCAGAACTGGCAATATCTGATGCTTCAGAAAAATATCCCTAACCAATTCTGCACAACTGTGCATGGAGAGAAAAATTTTGCAATAAGATGCTGTATTCTAGTATCCTCCAACAGATGCAGGACTTTTCTGGTGACTCAAGGTAATGCCAGAACCTCGGACTCAGATCTCCAGGCTTATTTTTGCTGACTAAACCTAATGTCTGACAATGTGGGTCTTATTAAGCATCAAACTGCATGGATGCTAATAGGAGGAGGGGTGGATTTTATACACATTTTTTGTTAATGAATTGGATCACAGACTGCTTAGTGAAATGTATTTACTTCAAAAAGCAGTTTGCTTCCACGTTCATAGCAAAGACATACTATATTGAGATGACAGTAAGTGCATTCAGATTTGGATTTTACTGCTGATACAGTCTAATTAGACAAAATAGTCAACTTTTACATCTGTGCACCAGGGACTAGCTGGTATATAACTTTGCTCTTTCTTCCATCATATTATTCACATCTATAGAAAACGAGCTCTGCTCCCACGCTACCATGTAACCTTTTCTTTTATTTGTTTTCAACACCTGGGTAGTTCACAAAATGAAGTGTAATGACTAGCACCTCCACGCCAACCTGCAAGAGGCACAGAAACAAATCAAATGCAGCACTGCTTACCATTTGACAGCTGTAATTAATTAAATTGCATACCCCACTTCAATTCATTACGTCCTTCATGAAAAAAGAGTCATATGTAAAATGAGCAATTTAAAAACACATTCTGCATTTTTATTAATCTATCCAGGGAATTGTTTTCTATATTGTAAAGCTAATAATCCTTACCCTCACACCACTGCATCATGGCATTAAGCTGCGGTGCCTGCCCAATGAAAAGATGCAAAAAGGCAATATAGGGATCAAGAAAATGTCACCTTCTAAGGCTGACTTAGAAGCCACCAGCCTGTGAAAAACGTGTTTCATTTGTTTAGATGCCTTCATGTACCTGCCACATCTGTGCCATTTAGTTCCTAAATGAATCCAGTATTCTTTTAGTTTCAGGGATGGAAATTATCTTCACTATACAGTGTTCAAATGTCTCACTGTTACTCACTGCCATCTACTGGAATTTTAGAAACTTTCAGGTAACAAATATGTGGATCGTTTGGTTCTTCTTCGAGTGCGTGCTCATGTCCATTCCATTAGGTAGGCGTGTGCTTGCCTCCATGCACAGTTACCGGAACTTTTTTCCCTTTAGCAGTACCCATAGGTCCAGCTCCAGCACCCCTGCAGCCCCGTACACACGGTATATGAGGCGCTGCCAGCCTTACGCCCCCTCAATTCCTTCTTTCCGCCTGTGACGGTTGCTGGAAGTGCTACGATTTGCATCGCAAGTGTTCTCAGTCCCTTTTGTTCTCCTTAATAGTTTGTTGTTTGTCTTAGTTAGGTAGATTAGACCTTAAGTGTTGTTAATAGTGGTAGTTAGTCACTTAGGATAGTCCCGGCTTCAAACCTTGTGCCTCTTGTGGGAAGACCTTTCCACTGAGTCACCCCCATGATAGTGGCCTAAAGTGCCTGGAGGAAGCTCATCATAAGGACAGATGCAAGATCTGCTTTCAAACCTCAAACTCAAAAAGACAGAGATCCGCGTGAAAGCCTTACTAATGGATACAGCAATCAGAGTGGCCTCTGAACCAACCATTTTACCTCAGTACTGAGCAAGGCATCGGTGCAGAGCGTGCTATCAGCACCAGCCCTGCCTTGCCACTGAAATTCTTCTTCTCCATCAAGGAAGAAACAGTGAAAGCAGCACGCAGAGCAAGACCACTGCCCCGCACCGTCCAAGAAAGCAGTGTTGAGCATGGCATCATCCTGGGGTCAGACAGTGGAGACTTGCTCACCACCACCGGAGCCTATGTCTCCAACCAGAGAGCCACCCCCAACTCCTAATGGTGAGAGGGCGTCTCTGCACCTGCCGACACCATGGATGCCAGAGGCATTTCATGCTCACCAACCTTGTTGGCCTTGCTTACGCCGGCCCAGCCTCTGCCCAAAGAAAAGGGGCTGGTGTTGCAGGGGAAGCCCATGATGAGACCCCCTGGTTGGCTTAGATGATCTCTGGAGCCTGGGGGACAATTCCCAACAGCCCAGTCATCCCGAGTGGAGGGGTCAACACGGCTCCATGCTCCAAGGAGTTGCTCCGGGTGACGGTCACCCGTGCACCCTACATCAATGAGGCATGGAGCGAGGTCTCCCTCTCAGCACCAGTTACAGTCCCCGGCACCAGGCAAAGCTCATGCCAGGAGGCAGCACCTGTCTGGGTCACCTGCAACAGGCCATTCCCCAGAAGGAAGCTGGCACCGCTCCCACTCCCTGGCACCAAGGAGTTCGCCCACACCAGCGTAGTGCAGAACCTGGTTGCCGAAGGCAGAGTTGGCACCAAGGGTAAAGTGGCGCCGTACGTCATCGGTGCCCAGGCTCCGGGCATTTCAGTTCAGGGTCGGATCATGATTCCCCGTGTTGGCACCGGTCACAGCATGGGCCATCATCACGATCAATGATGCTAAGACGTCATTCTCCAGAGCATCCACAGATTGGGTCTTTGCTCTCCCTCCACACAGCACCGTGTGGCAGAAACCTCTGATGCAGCCCCACAATGGTCATCTGATTGTGAGTCAGTGTCCTCTCTAGAGGATGGCCACTGAGCAAGTCATCACTTCCAGCAAAAGATGCTGGAGCACCTCCCAGTTCAGACAGCCCCAGGATGTCCTCGGGGCAGTGGCCACCCCAATAGCTTTACAGAGACCAAATGTGATGATACTAACAGCATGGGATGTGTTTGGTTAATCTTAGAGCTAGACAGCCAGGGAAATTACAAGGTCTGTTTGTATCCAGCAGGCTGGTTAAGGCATCAAACTGGGAATCATGAGATCTGGGTCTTACTCCTGGCAGAACCACAGACTTTTCATGTGACCCTAGACAAATCTGTGCCTCATTTCCCCCATCTGTAAAATGGCATAAATTATACTTCCTCCGACTTTCCAAAGGTGTTGTGTGGATAAATTTGCAAATGATTGTACAGAACCTTGAGATCTTTGGAGAAAAGATGCTATAGAATCCAAAAGCAGTAGTGGTGGCTGTTATTTTATTTTACTATTCATAGAAATGTAGGACTGGTAGGGAACTTGAGAGGTCATCAAGACCAGTCCCCTATACTGAGGCAGCTCCAAGTAAGCCTAGACCATCCCTGACTAGTGTCTGTCCAACCTGTTCTTAAAAACCTCCAATGATAGGGATTCCACAGCCTCCCTTGGAAGGTTATTTCAGAACTTAACTACTCTTCTAGCTAGAAGGCTTTCTTAAATATCTAACCTAAATCTCCCTTGCCACAGATTAAGCCCATTACTCCTTGTCCTACGTTCAGGGGACATAGAGAACAATTGATTACTGTCCTCTTTATAATAGCTCTAAAAGTATTTGAAGACTGTTTTCAGGTCTCCCTTCAATCTTCTTTTCTCAAGACTAAACATATCCATTTTTTAACCTTTCCTTATGGTAGGTTTTTTTTGTTCTCATCTGGACTGCCTCCAATTTAGCCATATCTTTCCTAAAGTGTGGCAATAGAACTAGACACAGTACTTCCAGCTGACGCTTTACCAGTGCTGAGTAAAGCGGGACAACTACCTCTCATGTCTTAGGTACGACATTCCTGCTAATATACCCTAGAATTATATTAGCCTTTTCACAGCTACATCACTTTGTTGACTCTCATTCAATCTGTGATCCACCAGATACTTTTCAATAGTACTACCACTTAGCCGTTAATTACTCATTTTATAATTGTGCATTTGATTTTTCCTAGGTGTAGTACTTTGCACTTATCTTTATTAATTTCATCTTGTTGATTTCAGACCAATTCTCTAATCTGTCAAGGTCATTTTGACCTCTAGCCCTACCCAAAGTGCTTGCAATGTCTCTGTCTCCTTTCACCTCCCAACTTGGTGTCAGCCACATATTTTATAACCACACTCTCCACTCCATTATCCAAGTCATGAATAAAAATACTGAATAGTACTGATCTAGGACTGACCCCTTTGATACACTAGATACGCCCTCCCAGTTTGACAGGGAATCATTAAATATGGTCTTTCAAACAGTTGTGCAGCCACCTTATGGCCATTTCTTCTAGACTACATTTCCTTAGTTTGCTTATGAGTATGTCATGTGAAACTATGTCAAAATCCTTACTAAAAAAAAATCAAGATATATCATGTCTACTGCTCCCTCCCACCAGTAACCCTGTCAAAGAAGGAAATTAGATTGGTTTGGCATGATTTGTTCTTGACAGATCCATGCTGGCTATTCCTTATAAGCCTATTATCCTCTAGCTGCTTACAAATTGATTGTTTAATAATTTTTTACATTATCTTTCCAAGTATCAAAGTTAGGCTGACTGGTCTATAATTCCCCGGGGTCCTCTTTCGTCCCCTTTTAAAAGATAGGTACTATGTTTGCCCTTCTCCAGTACTCTAGGACCTCTATGAGCTATCAAAGATAATTGATTACAGTTCTGAGATTGCTTCAGCTAGTTCCAGTTAAGTGCTCTAGGATGAATTTCATCAGGATCTGCCAACTTGAATACGTCTAACTTATCTAAATATTCTTTAAGCTCTTTTTTCCCTATTTTGTCTTGTGTTCCTTCCCTGAATTCCTTAATTGTGTTGAGTATCTGGATACCATTAACCTTTCTAGTGAAGGCTGAAACAAAATAGGCATTAAAAAGCTCAGCCTTCTTGGTGTCATCAGTTATTAGCTCCTTCCTTGCTACGTAGAGGACCTACATTTTCCTTCATCTTTCTTTTGTGTCCACTTGTATTTAAAGAACCTTTTCTTATTGCCATTTATGTCCCTTGCTAGGTGTAACTCTTTTTGTGCTTAGCCTTTCTGATTTTGTCCCTACATGGTGGTGCTATACTTTTGTACTCCTCCTTAGCAATTTATCCAGGTTTCCACTTTTTGTAGGATTTCTCTTTGATTTCTCTTACTATTCTTCCTATCTTTTCTTCTTATTGGATAGTTTACAATTGTGCTTTCAATATTGTCTCTTTAAGAAACTGCCAGCTCTCGTGAACTCTTTATCCTTTAGATTTTCTTCCCATGGGACCCTTACCTACCAGTTCTCTGAGTTTCTTAAGTCTGCTTTTTTTGAAGTCCATTATCCTAACTCTACTGCGCACCCTCCTTCCTTACCTTAGAATCAATCATTTTATTATCATTTTCACTCAAATTGCCTTCCAGCTTCAGATTTGAAACCAATTCCTCCCTGTTGGTCAGAATCAAAACTACCATGGCTGTACCCCGGGTTACTTCTTCACTTTCTGAAACAAAAAGTCATTCCCAATACATTCCAAGAAGTTATTGAATATTTTGGATTTTACCATATTAATTCTCCAACAAATGTCTCAGTAGTTAAAGTCCCTCATTACTACCAATTCTTGTATTTTAGGTATTTCTGCTATTTGTTCCTGAAATGCTTTACCCACCTCTTCTTCCTGATTCGGTGGTCTATAGCAGATCCCTACCATGATGTCGCCCCTATTTTTTCTCCTTTTATCTTTATGCAAAGACTTGCAACTGATCTGCCTGTCACATCCTTCTGGACTTCAGAACAAGTGTATATATATTTGATGTATAATGCAACACCTCTTCCATTTTATCCCAGCCTGTCCTTCCTAAACAAGCTATACCCCTGCATACCAATGTTCTAATCATGAGATTTAACCCATCAAGACTCCATGACGCCAATTAAACAATAATTTAGCTTATATACTAATACTTCCAGTTCTTCCTATTTATTCCCCATACTCCTTGCATTTGCGTATAGACATCTAAGATGTTGAGCAGATTTCTCTGCTGATTTCCATCTTGTTGCTCCAATGACACTACTGTAATTTTCCATGTCCCCCAACATCTAGCCCTCTCTTAAGGTCACCTTTTTATGCTTACATTTGGGCTTTTTTCACCTGTCCCCTTCGAAGCTTTTTTAAAATCCTCCTCCCTAAATTGGCAAGTCAGTACTCAAAGATGCTCTTCCCTTCTTGGTCAGATGAACCCTCTCTCTTCTCAGCAGTCCTCCTTCCCCGAACAGCATCCCATGGTAGAGGAAGCTGAAGTCCTCCCATTCACACCATCTGGGCAGCCATTCATTCATCTTCAAGAGACACGTGTCCCTGCCTGGGACCCTACCCTCAATCAGGAGGATGGATAAGAACACAGACATAGTGAATGACAAGCGAATAGTAAGTACAATAGAATAGATGCCGAAATGAAGTGGGAGCATTTGCATTATCTGTGTAGTCACGTCTGACTCAGCAGAGGAATGTTTATGAACACTAAGGCAGCTTGAAACAGGCTGAGGGCTGGTCTATACTTACCTCCGAGATTCGGCGGGAGTCGACAGAAGATACGCAAGTGACGTAAAAAACGTGCATAACTCATGTTGACTCCACTACTTCCCTTCTGTGCGGTGTCCATACTGGGCTGCGCCACTTTCGGAAGTGGTTTTCGTAGGTCGATTTCTGGATCGACTGAGGGGGTCTTTACTGACCACTCAGTTGATCCAGAGAAATTGATCTGAGAGCAGTGAATTTGCTGATGTCAGCATAGACCTAGCCTGAAAAAGATGGACTTGACCCCTGGGTAAGAACTGACTGAGACACTGGAGAATGGAGGGAGAGCTTGCCAGTTTGCAAGCAAGGCCAATCCCTTGGCACTTCAAAGGGATTTGGGTTCACATGTTTTGTTTTTAGACTTATCACAACATCAGGATGAAAACGATCCAATGAAAGAGCGAAACGATTACAATCTGTCAAAAACTGAGCCAGGGCAGCATGTGTCAAATTAGATCAGCTGTTCAGTTCAAAATTATTTTAGTGGACAGCACGGCAGTAAGCTGAATACTTTTAAAAACACAACAACACGTAGCACTTGCTCCATGTGCTTGTTGAGAGCCTATTCAAACTGAACTGATGGACGTCGTACCTTTTTCTTCTCCATCTCTCTCATTTACCTTCTTCTTTTCTCATCTGACCGCACAGCTGTCAAAAGATGACTGATTTCTTATCTGTATGTCTGCCAAAACCAACAGCAGCATAGAATGAAGCACTTGGCTGTCTGATGTTATGGTTTTGTGTATTTACTTCAGTTACCAAGAACATATTTTCCCAATACACAGAACACACACTGAGCGCAAGAGCCATGTGAGGATGTTTCTACTTATTTAATAATAGAAAGCTCTTACACATTTTCTCCTCTGCAGGCCTCAAAAACATCTCTATTACAAATGGGGACACCGGGACAGAACAATTAAGTGACTGTTGCTCAAGGTCCCCCACAGCAGGACAGTAGCAGAACAGGAAGCAGACTGCATTCCTTTCACCTCCCTCTCTAGGGCCTTATACATTGGTGCACACTTCCTTCCATAATGGTAATATTTATGTTGAATGATATTTGTACTGCAGAAGTGCCCAGCATCTCTGACCAGGATTAGGGCCCCATTGTGATAAGTGCTGTGCAAAAACAGAGACAGAAACAGTACCTGCCGCAAAGCAATCAGTTTACTTCATTACACTTCCATTTGTCAGCCTTAGACAATCTTTCAGCTTTTAAGGTGTCAGAGAAATGAAAAACCTATTTACTCTTTCTACAGAGAATACAGAGTATATTGCATACTCTCTTCCAGCCTCAAATGGTGGGAAGGTCCAGTGTTTCATAGATTTTTACAACCTTAATCACAGACCAGAATGCTTGGAGGTGGAATGCTGATCTCCCTTGTAGAGTGTCCCTCATAGCACCCACAAACAATACTGACTCCTAGGTGACAAAAATAACCGTTGAAATGATCATTTGCTTGTAAAAAATAACTAACTAAAATAAAGTCTAATGTTATTATTATGACAGTGTGTAGGGACCAACTGAGAATGGGACCCTATTGCATGAATCACTATACAAACAGAGGAGTAGACAGTCCCTGCCACCAAAAGTTTGCAGTCTAAATAAAGAGTTTTCAGAGTTAATGGTATTCTTTCCATTGATTTCAATGAGCTCTGGTTTAGCTCTAGGGCATCTGTGCTGACAGCTGCTGTATGGCCCTCAATCTCTCCCTTCATGCTCATTTTACTGCCATGTGCCACATTTTTATCCTGAAAGATAAAAGCAGAACACAAAACAGAACTAAGTAAACACTTGGGGCCAGATTTTTAAAGGTATTTTAGGTGCCTAAAATGCAGATGGGTGCTGAACTGGATGTTCATAAGAGCCCAGGCACCTAAATCCCATTGAAATCAATGGGAAGTCATTTTGAAAATTCCAGTGGTCACCTATTTGCATCTTTAGGCACCTAAAATACTTTTTAAAATGTGTCCCTTTGTTTACAGTTTCAGTACTTCCTGTTTCAAGGTACAGAGAACTTCGCAACAATACGATAAATGACTATTCTGGAGTAGATAAGGATCAGCTAACTACAGGGCTGTAGTTTTCATAGTAACTGACCAGGACATGACAAACATTGAGAGACAATATTCGTCATTGTACTATGGCACTTACAAATGAGGTGCAGAAAATCCTGTGCTATTGATTGTAATGATTTAGTCTATATCATGGAGGCCAGTTCTGGAATCTAGCTTGAATGAAGGTGAATGTCCTAGAAAGTTAAACCAAATGCAACAGACTAATTTTTCAGAGCTATTCAGGATGCAGAGATGTTTGTTGACTTAGTAAAGCAAGGGATTACAAGCACAATGCTAAGGATTTACAGTTTTGGGTACTTCTACACTGCACACTTCTTCCAGCGGCATGCACACCCACATTTCAGTGCACACAGTGAGGCATGGCTTAGGTACTGAGAGTACAGACACGCCTGAAGGGTGTGGTTATGAATGCGAGTACATACCTGGCAGGCTCTCTATTTGCCCAACCATTCCTCCTACCTATACTGCTATTTTTAGCATGATAAAGTCCTGCTGCCTTCTCTCTGTTGGAGCCTTTCCCATGCTACAGGAAAAAGACTTCTCCGGTGGGGAAAGGCTCTGGCAGGGGGCAGACAGCAAGAGGAGGCTTTGCCAGCTCTGACCTCTGGAGCCCTTCCCTGCTGCAGGGAAAAAGTCCAGCAGGGGCAAAGGCTTTGCCAGCTCCCCACTGCTACAGCCCTTACCCAGAGCAGGGAAAGAAGCCTTTCCCCACTGCCTCCTCTCTGCCAGAGCTTTTCACTATCCCCGTAGCTCCATGTCACAGTGTGGACGCAGCCTGCTTTTCATGGAGGCATGTAATTACGTGTACAATACACGACAATGCCAGTGGTGCATAGTGCCAGTGGTGGGTTCAAAGGAGTTACAGAAAATGAGGCTGGTAAACCCCTTTCTGTTGACTGAACTTTATTTTTTCCATCATTTTTCCCAATGTTGTTGGCTTCAGAGATGTTGGAGGTTTTTCCCCACGTCAACGCTGTTTCTAATTTATTCTGTTTTAAGATGTAAATCAGGCATGTTGCCGGTCATTTAAATATAATCTAGTGTTTTTAGTAACTATTCCCCCCCTCTTGAGGCATAAGCAGACTTCCATTAACACTAATTAACACTAATGGAAGTTATATGTGCATCTTAAGCAAAGAATATACCCCTAGGTCTTTAAGGGCTAAGTGTTCTATACCCCCTTTTGAAGCCGTGGTATTAGGTAGAATTTGTAGAACAGTTTAATGAATATAACGATGTAATGAGTGGTTTGTTTTCCATGGTTTTCTTGTAGACCATGTGATGTTTATGGATGGCTATAGCATGCAATTCACCATGCCGTTGTTTTCATACAGTGCATGACTGTATTATACATTTGTTCAGGTAAAATGTTAACCAATATTGGGAGCAGATATTTAAATGTATGCAGCCTGACAGCTACTTCCATTTTAGTGAAATCCTTTTGTCTGCTTATTTTCTTTATTATGGATTTCTTTTTTCACCCTTGAAACATCTCACTTTATTTTGAATGGTATCCCATATTTTTTAGATATTGAGACAGAAGGAAATTGTGTCTTGCTTGTTTGTGGCTAAACAGCCTCTTTCTTGCTTAGTTGCTTCATCTATTCATTTTACACTCTGAAGCAAAGCTCTCTCAGGGCTCTATGTCCTGTTCTCTGTAATACCCAAGCCAAACACCTTAACACCCTACAGCTATTTCTCCTGCAGTGTCCCAAGCCAGGCTTCCTTATAGCCTGCTCCCAATGCTGCTGCAGTATCCCAAACCAGACTGGAACTACTGGCTGTAGGTATTGATTGGAATATGAATGTCACAGTGCTGTTACCACTGTAAATATATTCCAAGATGCACCCACTTCAGATAAAGGTGACATTAACATTTAATGAAACCTTGAAACTAATCCTAAAATATAATACAGGATTTCTCTCTTATTTTATGATCAAGTAGCAGGTGCAGAGCCTGCTATGCTCTCCAAGCACTGATTTATGAAAAACCCAGTGATCACAGCATGTCAGTAGTCTGCTTCAGCTGTTACCCACACTAAAATTAATTTAATATGATTTCAGATATTAGTATATTTGATTTTGTATGGGAAAGTAAAATGCTGGCACTGCTATCAGATGGAGCATATTAATATATATACGTAGCTATAAAATGTACTTAGGGAGCAAGAGAGACACAGAGACTTCTCGCACATGGACTAAAAGTATGGGTAGATGAGAGCTTAAAATCATTTCCCAGGTCTTATTTATCTTTTTTACAGCTCTTAAAATTGTAAAAATTGTTCATTCTTTACAGCTTGCAGTCTGAGCATGTGTGGTCTTGCCAAGGAGAATGGATTGTGAAGTGACTGGGTGCGTATGTCTAGTAAATGCCACCAAACAACCTACATTAAAGTAACATTAAGGTTTTGACTCAAAATGGACAAAAGTGCAGAAACTCAGGCCTTGTCTTCGCTGCTAAGAAAAAAGTGAATATTTTTTAACCTCAGGGTAACGAGCACGCACGAGTTATGTAATAAAAACACAGTGAAGAGCAGGCACTTTGCTTTTACCGTGAGGTAAGCAGAACTATGCATCTCTCTGGAGCCCACCATGGCAAGTTTACCTCATGATAAAAATAAAGTGACTAGTCTTCACTGTATTTTTACCTCAGGATAGCTCACTTGCATTAGTTGCCCTGAATTTAAAAAATATGCACCTTTTTTAGCAGTGATGACAAGACGTCAGAATTACGGCTATCGCTCCATTTTAACTCCCAAGCCTTCAGCCATCTTTAAACGAAGATAACTCTTAATAGTTCTTACCCTGCAACTCTTGCTTACACTAATATTTCCTTCCCATGCAAGTAGTCTCCCTGGGCCTAATCCTGAAGAATTTATTAAATCAAAACTCTCATTGAAGTCGACAGAAATAAGGGCCGAGTAAGGAGTTTAGCATTTGACCAGGGTTCATGGGATTTCTCCTACGAGGGAGGATTACCTCTATGAGGGAGAACTGTAGCAATTAGATTAACATTTGAGCAAGATAGTCTGAATTAAGGATGGGATGGAAGACACTACTTAGAATTCCTTTATTTTGTATAGATTATGCTTTACCTTTCATATTTTAAAGTAGTTTGTTATTAATTATTAGTATTATTACATTTGTGCCATTTCAGATCAGGGCCTACTGTGCTCAACACTGTACAAATAAAAAGTAAATAGTAAGTGAAAGCGCTCCCCCACCCCACCCCAAAAAAAAATAAAATAAAAAGACCTTTCAGTAGAAATAATTGTGATAGACAAAGAGTGGAAGAAAGGCAATATTATCTCTATTTTATAGAAGAGGAACCACCTTAGGTAGCACAGGGAGTCTGGCAGAGCTTCAACCTAAACAGATTTCCTGAGTCCCAGTTCATTGTTTTAACATCAAAGTAATCAATGATGGGGCGGGAGGTGGACCTACCAGAGAGAACTGACAGGAGTCAGAGAGATCAATTAGCCCTCCTGGTTGCACCTGGAGGGTGGTCCAGACCTAATGAACGTGAAACCCAGCTTGGGGGGGCTGGGTGATGTTATAAACAGAGGGCCAGAATGGGCTGGCAGGGAAACATTATGCAGTCACTCTTCTGATAGTAGGAACAAAGGGACCTGTGAGAAACTGAGAGTTTTGTGCTCAGAAAAGTGAAACTTTCACAGCAGTGTTGTGAACAAGGCATAGGGCAGACAACCTTTGCTAAGCCTTTCCATACAGCTCTGTAAACGCATCTCAGTATCACCCTATAACTTCCCCATGATGCCTGACATATGCATCTCTTCAGAAGAGGCATTAACCATTCTGAATTGTGAGTTGGATATGGAAAAATGGGTGAGACTCTTCAAACTCATTTCTAGCCTAAACAAGATTGCAAGTTTCAGGTGGTGAAAGAATATCAGTATACAGTGGTTGAGTTTATTGGTTTTGGTTGTTTTGATTCTGGCTAATTGGTTTTATCATTTTCATACTACTAGTCTAAAATCTAAAGTAAATAATCCTATTGGTACTGAAATGGCATTACTACTGTGTCTTATATAGTTTCTTTTAGAGGTATAGGTTTTTACTTTTTTTAAAGTCCTGTCAAAGAAATCAGGTATATGGGATAGATACTTCTTTAGTTGTGTGTGCATAACTAAAAATAGATATTGTAATACCTCAGAAGCATATAGCATGAACAGAGTATATGTTGGAACTTCAGTGCAGAATAGACTGGGAGGAAAGGAGATGTTACTATTGGAGAAATCTTAACAATGGGAAGGAAAAGAAAAAGAGGTAAAGATCCAAAAGATGAGTAATGAAGGACTAGTGGGAGAAGGTGGAGATAGCAAGGTATTAAATAGTAAATAATTTATTCTAAAGGCAATGAATCAATCAATCAGTTATATTAAGTGTTGGCAATTCTTGCAGTTTTGGGTTTTCTTCTAATAGCATCACTGCCTCAAACCACAGGGATATGTGAGAATCTTGGCTTTTTTTTTTTTTTTTTTAAATTTCTAGTCCTTGTTAACAAATGCTGGAAAACATTAAAATCTGAAGGTTCGAAATCAAAAGCATACAGCCCAACATTTAGGAAATTAAGCCCAACATTTAGTAATTAAGCATCTGTTGGCTTTGTCACACCCTAAATATCTAAATGATATATGATTATTATAATCCACACAGTTACACTAGGAACATATTCCAGTGCTATTGAGTAACTTCCAGAGTTTGAGACTGATTTGATAACCCAATAGTTTTCGTCCATATTTAAGTAATGGGAGAGAGATTTCACTCTGAATAAACAAAGTTAGGTTTATATGTATTTGAACTGTGGCTGAGTTTCTAACAACCTTTTTTCAAAATCTTTTGGGTACTTAAGGTTACTATTATGAAATTGTGCATGTTTGCTTCATTAAATATGAATAACTCATTATAATCCTTCATATCACTGCCTACAGAAAACTTGCAATGGTTAGGGAGCTAAGGGACTGTAATAACATCTTATGATCAGTATTGTCTCAGTTTGTGTTAGCATGTCTGCTTTTCACACAGAGTATAAAATCTTTGGAGGCAGAGACCATCTTTACGTGTGGTGTAGAGAGCCTAGCCCATAATTGGCTGCAAACTGAATCACAATTAAAGCAAAAAAGTAGAAACCACAACTTTGAATATAATTGGCATGACCAGTGTATGGTTCTGTCCATCTTGAGAAGAGAAAAGAATTATTCGTTTTTTTGACTACATCTATGGAACCCCATCCACAAATGATCTCGGGGAGAAATGTACACTATTCAAGAACACATAAAACACTAGAACTGGTAAAACTGAGGTTCGCTTCTGCATTTTTCCCTGCCTTCTTCCACAGCTACAACCATACTCTACAAACTACTTTTCAAAACAGACTCAATAATTAATTTCTTTACCCCCTGTGCCAGCCAGCCAGCCCTGATTACAGAATGAGCAACACCTGCTGGCTTGAATCAAGTGATTCCCAGGGTGAAGTTGAGGGAGAAAGAGGGTCTCCTGCAGTGGTCCCTGAAGAAGAAACAGTTCCTCAGGGAGGAGGGACTGTGCCCAGCTTATGCCTGGGTGGAAGAGTGTTCTTTTGTTTGCTTTGAGAACTGTTATGAACAATTTAAAAAAAAAAGACCCTGAGGAGGGCTGTGATTGAAAGAGGCTGGAAAGTTTGTTGAAGGAGCCTAGGAAAAGGGTAAAAACAGGGGCAGGACATACAGAGGCACCACAGGCCAAGAGAGGGAGCTCAGGTAGAAACTGGCCCCATTACACCTCCTCCCAAATGGGGAAACTGAGGAAAGTATTGTCTAACGGTGGCTCTCAACCTTTCCAGATGACTGTATCTCCTTCAGCAGTCTGTGTACCCCAAGTTTCACCTCACTTAAAAACGACTTTCTTACAAAATCAGACATAAATACAAGACTGTCACAGCACACTATTACTGAAAAATTGTTTCCTTTCCCATTTTTACCTATCACTATAACATAAATCAATTGCAATATAAATATTCCACTTGCCTTTCAGTGCACAGAATCTAGAGCAGCATAAACAAGTCATTGTCTGCATGAAATTTTTGTTTGCACTGACTTTGCCGGTACTGACTTTTTTGTTTGTTTGTTTGTACTGACTGACTGAGCTTTTAGTGTAGCTTTTAGTGTACCTTTAGTGTTGTAAAGGTAGGCAAATATCCAGATGAGTTCCTGTAGCCCCTGGAAGACCTCTGCATATCCCCAAGGGTACATGAACCCCTGGTTGAGAACCACTGGTCTAATAAATAAATAAGTATTGTAAATGTTACTACACACTTTGAATCTTAAAACTCAAAGGGACTGCTTGTGATCAAAATGATGCCAGAGAATGTTATGTATTATTTAAGATGCATTCAATTCCTGCAGCAATATTAGATCAATATCAGCAACAATTTAGAAATCCATAATTTATCACAAAATAGACAAGGAAAAGTAGAAAAGCCCAGCTCTGCACAAAGCACTTTCTGAATATAAGACACTTTTGAGAAGCTTGGCCTTTGACTTACTCTCTTGTCCATATTTACGCAATGATGGATGGGCTGAGCTATTTTTATTGACAGTGAATAATATCACATACTATCTTATTCAAGTAAGTGCCCACCCAGAGCCATTAGGCCAAATCTGACATCCTCACTCAAAGCAATTGAGAGCAATGAGTTTGCCTGTGCAAGGACTTCATCTATTTACAGATTCTGCTCTTGGGGCACTCCGGTCTTACTGGTAGCGACAGGTTTTCCAAGGCGTCTCATTAATTGGGTGATGAGGATAAAGAAACACAGGAAGTATCTATGTGTGTGTGTGTTCAAACGTAAGAATGGCCTTACTGGGTCAGATCAATGGTCCACCTAACCCAGTAACCAGTTACTGCTGACAGGGGCAGCTGCCAGATGTGTCAAAGGAAATGAACAGAGGAGGGCAGTTAGAGAGATCCAGGCCCAGCTTCTGGCAGTCAGAGGTTTGGGGACACCCAGAACACACGGTTGTGCACATCCTTTGATGGATTTACTTCAGAATGTGTGATGCACTCTGATACCAGGATGACAAGTGCAGTATCATTGAATAGCTCAAAAATTTCATCCTACCTAATTCAAGCTTTGGGCTGCACATCTTATATGAAAAGAACCCTATTTGATATGTATATTCTTGTTGTATACTCTGTTTGCTTTAACACCTTGCCATACCACTGATAGAATAGTTGTCTAGCATAAATTTACCACTTTTCTATTCTGCCCAGCACTTCTGTTGAGAATGTTGTCAGTGAAAGATTGAGGACAGCTCAGCAGCAGAGACACAAGACAGTGAGGGGCCCCCACAAATCCCCCCCCCCCAAAAATAGGCCTGCTGCCCAGTGCTTCTCTCCCCACCCATGCAGAGACCAGCTCCTGCCACAGGCCCCCTCAGAACTGCACTACTTCCTTGCCACTTTCTCCACTTCCCTGGAGAGGACCCTTTCCATATGATTTGGGTTGACAGAGCAGATGGCTTGTCTGAGACCAGGGCAAGGGGCTGTTGGGCTGACGAAACATGAGGGTGGGGGTACAGCTGTGATTAACAGGATGGCTCTTCCCTCCCCCCCAGTCAGGCTGAAAAAGACTCATTCCCTGAGCAGAAACTGACTGAAGAATCAAAGAGGCTTTCACTTTGTCATTACATCTGCTTTGTGTGACATAGCTTCAGCTCTTTCACTTGGCTCCCAATCTGGCCAGAATCTTTCATCATCTCTTACACAGCGCCCCTACACCAAAACCCTGCCTCGTTCCAGCCCTCTTTCCTCTCACTTCCCTGATCCTCTGAATAACCTGGAACGATGAAGCTCATGGGGGATATTGCTTAGAAGCCACAGAATGAACCAAATATTCAGCAAAATATTCAATGAATAAAGTAATGGAAGACCATCACCATCTAAAACGGACAAAATATGAGAAAGAGAGCAGGGAAGGGATGCAAATAAATACTGAGATGCAGAAATTATGCTGGCTAGCTTTAACATCCTCTTAAAAGGAAGGGAAACTGTTCCAGGCACAGAAAATAGAAAAGGATTAATCATGAGAGAGAGAGAGAGAAGGACTTGGTGGAAAGGGTGACATTAGTATAGTGGAGTAAATGAAGGGAGTGTGTCTTAGGGAAAAAAAGACCATTGGTGAAATCCTGGCCCTCGTGAAGTCAATGGCCAACTTTCCATAATCTTCAATAGGGTCAGGATTTCACTTCAGAGGCCATCAAGGATTGCATTATTCAGTGCCTTGAAAGTGAACATTTTTAAAAATCCATTCCAGTTGGTGCCATGTGTTGCATTTGGAAGGCAAAAAAAATTGCTCTTCAGAGGCATTTTTATTTATGTATATAGATATATATTTAAACATATATTTTAAATAAGAGGTACCCATCTGAACACCCTAAGCACCTCTGACAAATGCTTAAAAGTAGACTAAACAAAAAAAACAAAAACAAAAAAGAAACAGCAACCAAATAACAGATACAAATATAAGCCAAACTCCCCATTTCACATATACATCAACCCCCATAATATGCTTCTTCAAACAGTCCTTCTTAAGGACCCTAAACACCAACAGATTCAACTCTCTCCCATCCAGGGATAGAGAACGTATTTCAAAAAGACCATTGCAGATAGCGCCCTCCAGCCATTCCCTCTCCTCAGTACTGAAGGGGATCCAGCTCAAGGACCTCCACTGATCTTAGCTGTGATAGAATGTCACAGAGAAAGAGGCAGTCTCCTGGGGAGGAAAGCCCTAAGCCATTTAGACTTCAAGGGCCACGGTTTAATAATGGGGTGGCTTTCACTACATTGGTGATGTGCTACTAAAGGTAACTTTAAAAAGCATGGATAAAAAGTTATCAGAACTAAACTGTTTTAAATAATCCAATTTTATTAATGAATAGAAAATCATGTTTGTGTTGTGGGGTGAGGGGAGAAATGAAATAGTGTTAAAAATAAAGTCTGATAGAATTCCCCTGTTTTTGAATACTGCTAAACGAGCCCTGCCAAAAATGCCTCTTATCCCTGGCTCATAAGGATGCTTCTGAATAGCCAATATTATACCTTTGGAATACATGAGATTGTATTTTCCCAGAAGAGGAAACCCCCCCCCTCCGAATCCTCCTACACCGATTGGAGGAAACCCCTCTATTTCTATAATCCCTAAAACTGATTTTTACTACCTGTCTATAGTGAGAGTTCTAACAAAACACACCTCTAATTTAGATCAAATTTCTTGTTGGAATAGAGCTAAATTCTAATGAGTTCCCTGGCCAGTGCAAATAGTGAAACATAGTATCAGGAACTGTGTGTTTGCTTGATTTGTTTGGTGTCCAAACTCATATCATTTGAACACTACATAGTTAGCTTCTGGCAAGTGAGGGATTCTAGCATTTACCATCAGGCAAGTTTGCGATGGCCCCCCAAAAAAGTCTAACCAAAGGGTCGTCTAAAGGTTCAATGACCTGAAAAGTCTTCTGGAATATAATGGAGAGCCTGGCAGCAGGTCTAATAATATAGTGCTATGCTTTAAAATGCTGCAGTTATCAGTCAGTCACACAACAGAGTAGGTCATGCATAATAAACAGCTGCTTTATTAGCTTGATGGAGTATGCAGCAAATATGAAATGATAGAATGCTGCCACAGAGCAAAAGCCAATGAGTTCATGCAAAATATGCCGTTATGAACCAGATAATGTGTTCCATTTACAATAATGTTGGAGATCCATTCTGACCAGCGCATGTTAGCTATCTGTAAACCCCTGAAAAATGACAGTGAAGAAGCTGTCTGAGTTCCACACAAGAAAGGATCCAAATCAAATGACTTTTTTTGGTAGTTCATATATTTTCCTGGGAGCTGCAAGGCATAATAAATAAACATGTAACATGAATAAAGATGAGCTTTTCAGTGGCTATTTTTCATGATAAATTAGTGAGGGTAATTGGTGATTTGTTACCATGCTGCTCTCTTTCCGTGTCCTTTTCTAAAACAGATTGAAGTACTTCTGCTGACTTTACTAGCCAAGCAACAGTCATTTATATTGTCCACAGAAGGTGAAAAACAGTCTTCAGGAAAATTAAAGAAATGCAGACTATAATGCGGACAGAGGCGAAGCAAGGGCCCTTCCTTCTCTGACAGGCAGCCTATCTGCCGTTTTGCCATTGTTTGGTTTCGTTGGGTAAATCTTATAGCTTATCATATATATTTATATAGACCAGTGTTTCTGAACGACTAGTCTGTGGACCAGCACCTGTCCGAGACTTCCCCAACACAGTTCAAGAATGCAGCAAGCTGGCCCCTGGTAACAAAAAGGATGAGAAACACTGTTTATATATACACATCTTCCTCTGCAGGCAGCCAAAGAAGTGATGAGGTCATCTTTTGCACATCTATTCCAGTTGAATGCTCTCATAAAAACAGCAAAGGGAAACCTGAATGGCTTTTGTCCTCGTTAGTCTCAATATGATCAAAACCAGCCTTTATGAATTGTCCATCTGGGCTCAAACCACCAAGTTCAGTAGTCTCAATCATGCTAGTTGATTCAAAAAGATACAAGAATCCCAGAAGTGGACAATATTGGAATCACCAGTCCATAGGGGAATTCTACAAGTTAATTTCTGTACTGAAGCATATGTTGTTCGTTCTCTCTTTTAATCTTCTTTAATGTGTGAATGTTCACATTATCCATACAAATGCTCTGAATCGTCAGTCAACTTAGTCAGTCATTGACTTGGAAGCTCCTTCAAAAACTTGAGGATCACGGCCACTTCATGTGGACATTAAAGAGTGCAAGGACATTCACACAATCAAGTATTTAGGCAACATAGAAGTTACGATATTGGATCTGAGTGAACTAACTAGTCCAGGATCCTGTCTCTAACCATGGCCAATAGCCACTGCTTCAGAGGAAGATGCATGAAATGCTGCCTGGGAGAGCCACCTCCATAACAAGTTCTCTTCTCCTAGCCCTCCTATATTTCATTTTGTATTAATGGTGATATCTTTAGAATTTATTTATATATATAAAATAAATTAAATAAAATAGGTTTTATTAAGCGCTTTTTGTAAAACTAGAGATTGTTCTGTGTTCTCATGCCCCGATTAGTGTACCGTGGAACCTTGCTGGTTACCATCCACCCCAGAGGTGGCTGTATGTCAGTAGTACCTCAGACTATGGTGATGATTGCAATATAAATGCAAACAGAAGAGAGCATTTATACAGCTGGTTTCCCCTCTCGTATGCATGCACAGGTGTAAAGCACAGAACGCTAAAGTCAACGAAGTCACCCTGGTGTAAGTGACTAGATCAAATCCATATAGTTATGTTCTTACGAAATCTGTGCAAGTGACCTCCACTCTGTGTGGAGCCCACTGAAGTTAATCGGGTTATGTGTGTGGGGGTCTGCCTATGTGGATTAGATATCAAGAGACTGGTAATTGTTTGAAGTATTTGGGGATCCTTTAGACTGGAGTGCTTTATCTGTTAAGAAATATTTGTGTGTGAGGTGTTGTAGCTGTATCAGTCCCCCCGATACTAGGGAGACAAGGTGGGTGAGGAAGCTTTTATTGGACCAACTGTTATTGTAAAGAGACAAGTTTTTGAGCTTACAGAGTTCTTGAGGCCCTGCAAGGTCAAAAGCTTGTCTCACCAACAGAAGATAAAAGATATTATCTCAGCCACTTGTCCCTTGAAATGTTATCGATAGCACCCTTGAACAGGAATGTTTTTAGGGCTTTTCAGAGGGGCAGAAGTACTCTGGAAAATCTAGGGCATTTCCAAATAGATGCTTGGAAGTTCATGAGGTCTGCCGGCCATAGACCCACTCTCCCCCCCAACCCCAGACTCTAAACTAAAGTATTTGTCCTACATGTTTGGAAGGAAGAAAGTTTTATTTCTATTTTTAACTACTTAGGAGATGCTCAGACGTGACTGATGGGACCCAGGTCTTTAGTGTAAACCTGGCCTAAACATCCCTTACAGCAGATTAAGCCCATTACTACTTGTCCTACCTTCAGTGGACATGAACAATTGATCACCATCCTCTTTATTACAGTTCTTAACATATATGAAGATTGTTTTATCAGAAACTCTTCTTCTTGTAGTATTGTTTTTTATACTATTTTGTACTACTATTTATAGTACCCTTTCCTTCCATATCTGCTCCCTGCACCTTAGTCAGCAACTTCAGAAGAGAAATGCAGACTGGCAGTACAGAGATAGGGAGCAATTTTCTAAATCAAATCTTGGTTCATAACAAAAGTGATGTTAACTGGTAATTAGGAAATGCATCACCACTAAACATAGAATCATAGAATGTTATCCACAGCATCTGATGAAACCTTTTTCTTCTCCAGGCATTCAAAATTATCTGAATAATAGATCTGATGCATTGTGGTTCTCTGTGCTTTATTGGTGTATTTGGAAAAAAGGTACCACTTTTAACGGAGGAACACTGCACAGTAAAATAACTACAATTTGCAGTCCTTAAGTGCACCTCTGTAGATATATCAAACATTGCTTCAAGGAATCAAACTAAAAGCTGCAGTAAAAGAAAGAGTTTTGAGTAACAACTACTTTGATGCCAAGAATGATACCTGAATATCAATAGTCATTTGTATTTCCCCCTGCAGATGAAGATCTAAAATGATCTCTTGTCGTGTCTCAGCTATGAGGCTATTTATGTAATATATTGAGTTATATAAAGGTAATAAGGGATGAGCCAACTTATTAATCATAAAGCTGTTCAATCCAGTAGAACCTCAGAGTTACAAATTGACCAGTCAGCCAAACACCTCATTTGGAACCAGAAGTACTCAAACAGGCAGCAGCAGAGACTTAAAAAAAAAAATACAGTACAGTACCATGTTAAATGTAAACTACTAAGAAAAGGAAAAGTTTAAAAAAAATGTGACGAGGTAAGGAAACTTTGTGATTGTTTCATCTGAATTAAGATGGTTAAAAGCAGCATTTTTCTTCTGCATAATAAAGATTCAAAGCTGTATTAAATTCATATTCAGTTGTAAACTTTTAAGGAAAAAAAACCATTGCATTTTGTTCAAAGGTACAAACATTTCAGAGTTATGAACAACCTCCATTCCTGAGGTGTTCATAACTCTAGAGAACTAGTAGTTTCATTTTTTTCAAAGTTACCTCAGTACTGATTCAGGTATATTCTTATATTTTTGTGAACTAGTCACTTGCTATCAACCCTTGTGGAAAAGCAATGTACAAAATATGAGCCTGCTCCTGCTCCATTGTAGCCATTGGTAGCTTTCACTGCCATAGACTTCAATGAGAACAGGACCAGACCCTATATCTCACCACTAGCAAAGTGCACCATGGTTTCATAGGCATGCGTTTAATCTCTTATTAGTGGAAGAAGTGAAGGCTACTATTGAGTGAGATGTGTTCAGACAGACGTCTCTCCTGGTTTTCTTCTTTGGCTCTAGTCTGCTAACAACTTCCTAAGCCTTCATCTCATCTCTGACTGAGGCTTCCTCAGCTTTCTTCAGCTCTTATTATTGTTCCCTGGACTTTGGGTTTATAGAAGCCAGTGTCTGTAGTTGAAGGTTACTGGAGTGAGGAAAGCCTACAGAGACAGTTTGGCTATCCTTCATACTTTGCTCTTGTATACCATCCACAGACCTCAAAGCGTTTTACAAAGGTCAGCATCATAGGTTGGTATCACTAAACTCATTGTACAATTTAGGAAACTGAGGCACAAAGAGGTGACGTGACTTACCCACAGTCAACCATTGGGCCAGTGGCTGAGCAGGAAACAAATCCCATGTCTCCTGAGTCCACTGCTCCATCCACTGGCCACACTACTTCTTATTCCCATTAAGTAATGCTTCTTCATTCAAGAAACTCCAGTTTAATCAGTGGGACTCCAAGGAGTAATGTACTGCTCAACAGGATTATGAGTAACAGCCTCTGGAACTGTCTATGAAGCCAGAAGAAAAACATGCCTGCCATTGAGTATCTAATGCCACATTCGGATACTTACTCTGCTTATTATAGAAGCTTCTATTACCTTTTGAAACTTAAGATTATAACTCATTTGTGTGTATATTTATCTGCTTTAACCTTCTACATAACTTTCTAATTAAATAAATTTCCTATTAAGTAAACCTTTATTATAGGATTGGCTATGAGTGTTATCTCTGGTGTGAGATCTAAGGTGCAATTGACCTGGGTAAGTGAGTGGGAGTGGGAATAACACCAATATTGATGTAAGGGACCATGTCTAACAAAAGGTATGATAACCTTGATGTCTAGATAGATCGGAGTACCCAAGGGGACTGTCTGTGACCCATGATTAGGTGGTTGTGGGTCTGAGGAGTTTCACTTGATTGTTTTGTGAAATCTAGGTATAGAACCTCACAACCAGTTTGGGATTTGTGCCCTGCTTCCTAACAGACTGACCTGAGTCACTGCAGGTAGTGTTACAAGGGCTGTTTCAGAAGAGGATTGTTAGCCAAAACAATGTAGGGTGCTAGACCACTGGGGGCCCTAAGTAGGAATATTCCCTCCCCACCCCACAGTCTCCCAGACACATACTAATAAATTAAGCTGAGCCTGGAGTGGCCATTTTCAGATCTCTTTGAAAACAATTTTTAAAACGAGAAATACTAAAACAGGCATTTTCTTATGAAGATAAGCAAAGGAGGGGCCCCCTCAAGCTGCTAGGGGGCCTAAGCAATTGCTTAGTCTGCTTATGCCTAGCACCAGCTCTGCCCAGCAACACCACCTACACCAGTGGGCAATAGGTGATTGAACTGTGCTGACTCTGTGCCACCTGAACCCACATGCTGAGAAATCCTCAGCTGGTTGGCTAAAACCCTTTGCAACTGTGACCCTACCTATAACAAGCACCATAAAACTGGCCATTATTTTCCAAAGAGCATGCCACATTTTTCAAACACAGGGTCTGAGTTAGGTCCCAGTAGCTGTATTTAGACATCTAAATAAATACCCTTAATTTCTAAGGTCCTGCGCACCACCTGTGCTGACTGGTTTGCATCGTAAAGTGACTTCAGTAAGATCTGTTATAATCACAAAACTCAGTTGACTTCAGTGGCATTACTTTGCCTTGCAATGGTGCAAGTGAGATCAGACATTCAAGGCCTGATTCTTAAGACAAAATAGCCTTGAAATATACTCTTTCACTCTTACCAAGATTCTTCCTGTGGCAGCACTGTACTAAATCATCAGGATTTTATGGTTTTCCCCCAACTATTCAAACACATCTATGCCCATCTGTCCCTTGCAAGTACAAGACTATGGAGGTTATCTAGGGTCATGGGATGGAGCCACAAGACTTTGGCAGCTAGAAAAATCAATTCAGATCTTTGATTGTAAGCTATATGGAGTTGGAGCTGTCTTTTGTTTGTTGTTTGCCCAGTGCCTAGCACATTGTCCTGATCCATGAGGGCTCCCTACATGCTGTCTCAATACAAATAAACGATCATGCTATGAATCTGGGCATGAGTCTGGGTGAGTCTGGAGGCAGGAATAGTAAGTCCTGTTTTTCTTGTACAGAATATTGATCACACCAGAAACACAACACGTGTTCATCAGGAGCAAGAAAATGGCATTTGATGCTAAAATGATGGGCCATCATTGAAGCAGATTATTTAACAGGTGTCTGCTGGTTCCAAGTTTATTCTCAGGGATACTGACAATGTAGGATAGTAATGAAGGATGGGACTTCTCAAAAGGGCAGTGAATAGACTTTTCAAATTCCTGAGTCAAGTTGACCCTTTATGACTACATAGTGTAATGTTGGCTGAGGCGGAACGCACAATTCTTATTTTACAAGCCAAATAGCCTATAAATGTGGAGTCAGAATTTATTGATGAATTTGTTTAGCTTTGTGACTCCTGTCACAAGCTATAAAGGTGAACAATATTTTTCTAAAATAGTGTTAATCAAAAGTAAGCTGGGTCAGTCATGGGTCAAGATAACCTGAACGAGACATCACTGTTGACTGAGATCTTGTCCCTGAAAGAATATAGCATGGAGCATGTCCGCTGTGCTCCAGCGCAAGTGCAAGTGGAGACTGTATGGCTGCAAATGAGGTTAATCACGACACATGCTACACTTTAGTATTGGGAACTCAATCTCAAGCCCCTATCATGTCTGCTTCTTGACTGTCAGCGGCCCAGGGTATGGGTGGCAAATAGGTACGTCTGGGGAAACAAGAGCTTAAGTTTGATACTCACTTTACAAATGGGGTGCTTGCTTATAGCATGGTATGTGCTTCCTTCTCAGATCTCATTGCTGCTACCAGGCAGTGACCCTGAGGAACATTTCTGAAAGTTAGCACTGTTTAAAAAGTCTATTTTGTCCCACGTTTGCAGCAGAAGAACCAGACTAGATGCAATAAGTCCAGGGAAAGAATCCCTTTCCTCAGAATATAATTATGCATTAGTGCTAATAGAACAATCTGATCTTGGCAGTAGCTAAACAGAATTGATATATTCCACAAGATGAACCCTTAATTGCTAGCAAATTAAATGGCTGAATAATTGCTGAAACAGTGCTGCACAGGTATTTTGTAATCAGCCATGTGGTTTTTTTGTATGTTTTTAATTTCAGACTAAGGTGAGAGGATTTTTGTGCATATAGTGAGGGCCAAAGTCAGTTTCTTCTTGCTTTCAACGTGTATTGTAAAAATTAATGCATAATCTTAATGACTTATTTCATGTCAACATGTACTTGCTTAACAATGCTTTCTACTGCAAATGAATAAATAAATATTCTCCTAAATAAAATTCTACCCAGCTGTATACTGCCTTCCTTCTATATACCCTTAAACTGCCAAAGTCATTCCATGCTTCCCTTTCAAAAGGCAAAGCTAAAGCTGCACTTAATCTTAGATCTGCAGCACTGCCAATCTACTTGAGTTCTGTATGGAAACTGCCAGGTTGTCATGCTGAGCAATCAGCAGTTTTCAACATAGTGTTATGCTGGAGGGTGTTGATGGCTGCCAACGAGTGTGTCTGATCTGTGAGACACAAGCTGGGTGAGGTAATATCTTTTAGTGGACCAACTTCTGTTGGTGGTGAGGGAGCAATTAAACACCATTTTGTTGAGCGAGGAGAGAAATTATAGAAGCATGTACTGGGCTGCATGAAAAGACCTGAGTGAGAACTAACTTGGATAGAAAAAGGGTTTTCTGCAATTGACTGAAAACGCAGAGACTGGGACGTTGAGTACAGGTGTGTGTGTGTGTGTGTGTGTGTCAAAGGAACCAGAGATCCAGGAGACGGCGTGAGAAGTAGCTCCTAGTATGGCCCCGGAAGGATGCCAGGCAAGCCTCTTGGCAGAATGCTGAAAGGCAAGCTTGGAAACAGTATGGCTGGGAAATGCCTTCATACCTCACCCCTGAGTCAAAGCAACCCGGAGATCCTTAGTTCCTTTTGTTCGGTGTTTTTTATTGTCCTCCTGCTCTCAGCTGATGGGAGGAGTCCACTCACATGACTCCTCTTCATAGGGAGGAGAGAACCATGCGTCTTTAGTCCTTTTGCTGACTGTTCCTCAATCCAGACGTAGGGCATTTTCAATTGTAATATCCACCATAGCTCTTCTGGTATTGATGAGTCTCCCCATTCGGGAGCGAGGGGAGACGGGTGTAACAAGCTCTGTAGAAGAGCAGCTCTTCATACTAATGTTCCTCTCCTGCACGACAATTCACACTGATGAAGGCTCACAGTACACCTACTCTAATACTTTTAATACATCTATTCCATTCTGTAGTAAGATTAACGTATGCAGAAACTTAGAAGCATTTAATAGTCCACAGGCTTATTATTCTAATACCTGTCCTATGAATACTAAACTACAAGTGAGTGAGACAGATTCCAGCTGTGTATCTGTCATTGTTCAGGTGAGAGACAAGGTAAGTGAAGTAATATATTTTATCGGACTAACTTCTGTTGGTGAGAGAGAAGCTTTCGAGAGAAGCTCTACCAGAGCTCTTCTGGTCTGGGAATGGTACTCAGTGTTACAGCTAAATGTAAGATCGAACAGCTAGAATGTGTTAACAACTTATACAAAACTAAGGGACCATTCAAAGTGAAGTGGCCCATTAACACCCCTGTAATCATAGAAAAAGAGAGAGTGTAATAAACCGTAAATCCTGTGTCTGTTCAGTCCATGATTTTTAGTGTCTAGCAAAGTAATGAATTTAAGCTCTCAAGCTAGATTTTTTGAAAATGTTGTGCAGATTTCCTTTGAGGATACAAACTGATTGTACTGTGTCCACACTGCAGTTTGTGTCAGCATAATTTATGTTGTTCAGGGTGATTAATAAAGCACCTCCCTGCACGACCTAAGTTACACTGCCATAAGCACCGGTGTCAACACCACTATGCCGGAAGGAGAGAGTCTCCCGCCGGCATCGGTACCACCACCCATGGGGGCTGAAGTAGCTGCTGATGCCTCCCAACTTTGTATCATTAGCAAATGTAGTTAGTGCACCTACGTCCTATGCTGAGGTCAATAACAAAAACATTGAATAAGATTCGTCCCCAGATGATCTTTGAGGAACTCCACTAGTAACCTCATTCCAGTCTGATAATTCACTTTTCAACACAACCTGTTGCCTTCTCCCATTAGCCAGTTCCTTATCAACCTTACAATTCTAGTACTGACCCCCATCTTCCCATGAGTTCCCATGGTGTCCTATGTGACCAAATGCATGCCTGTATTCACACCAAACTCATCTGCATTTCTTCGGTCAACAAACTTCTGAATGAGTAAGATATGCACTGTCCAAAATGATAAGAGAAAGGTGCCAGAGGAGGAAATCAGTGTAACAGTACCCACGGGAGTCAGTGGCTATTGGCTCCTCCCATAGGTCAGTGGTATTGGCCTTTGGAACTCTACCCATATCAGGTTATGGAAGTGAAGACCAGTCTTTACTGCATGCCATGCTGTTATTACACAGCATGTTGCTCTGTGTCGCAGCAGGATAGATTGTGCTTCTTGGACCCATGCACAGATTGAACCTTCAAAGCCTGGATCTCCCCATTCAATCCAGAAGGAGGGTGGAGCCGAACTTCAGAACAGCATTTTACTGCCATGCTCTGTTCCCCACCTATCTGTGTGGATCTAAACCCGAGATAAGTCATGGTAGCAAACAAATAGGTTGGGGCTGTGAGGGACATGCAGCAACTCCTCATTTCTAGTGGTCAATCCTGAGGAGCCCCACCAAGGACCCTAAAAGGAGAGGTGCTAGAGGCCAGAACCAGCTGGAGAGTCCCAGACCTCACCGCTCCAATGAAATATTGCTGCAATGAATAGGGGCAGCATCACCGGAGGGCTAGGGCCTATGTGGAGGTAGTTGCTTTGTATAGATAGCCGTCCAAAGATTTTCAGGGATTGAGAGTTGAATCCCAATGTTCCTTGCCCCCCAAATGACTGCAGTTCCTGAGTGGGTCACAAGGTGGAGTGTGCCCATAAGTTAAATGAGGAGATGCTCTATTTGAGACGAATACTGTTGCTGGCCGAGTATCTTCCAATAGAACAGTGTCCTGTTCTGATTTGACCATATCAAAACATTTCAAGGAAATATATTGATCAGCTTTCTGCCAAAACCAGAAAACCAGCTGGTCCACACACCCAGCTCCCTGCCCAACCCAGCAGCAGCCCACCTGGAGTGGATCCCAGGCTCCCTGGGTTATCCACTTCCCCATCGCCCGCCTGGTAGGCTGTCAAGTTGCCTGGGACTCTTGGTTCCCCTGCAGCCCACCTGCCAGGGCTCTCTTGATTTCCACGATCTCTGAGCTGCCTGGCTCCTCACTGGCGGTGAGGCTGTCTGGCTCCACAGCTCCCTAGGTAACTGGCTGAGTTTTCCACCTGGCAGATTGCTGTGGCACTGGATGTTTTGGGGAGCCATGCAGGCTGCTGGAGAACAGCAGCAAAAGTTTTTCCACTTCCTGGTCATTGGGCGTTCTCTGTTTCTGAAACAAAATATTTTGGAAATTCACTCCTCTGAACAGTGCAGAGTTTTTGACCTTTTGCTTTGATTTGGAATGAGAATTATTTTCACACTAAATTTTTTTTCCCACAGGGCTGAAACTCCCTCTCCCAGTGAGCTCTAATGAACACATTATAAGTGAAATGGCTGCACTGCAATAAGAAAACAATAAAGCTACTGTCAACTTCCTTTTCGTAGCAATAGGCTCTTAGCCTAGACTGCAAAACCCTTTCAAAAAATGAATTATCTGAGGTCCATGGGACTAGCCCCACGTAGGACAGAGCCCTTAAAGAACACTGTTCCAGTGGAAGGAGCGAGATGAAAATTATTTCCAACCATTATTTTGTGTAAGGAAATTCCACCATCTTGGGTTTGCTGCAGTTCAACATGTCTGGTAGTGCAGAACAAGAAAAATACTTTTCAAGTGCCCTAAAACTTTGATAAACTTTAAATGAACTCTGTTCCTGAACAAAATGAGATCAATAACAAGAACCAGCTACAGTAGAAAAGGGATCAATAGCCTAGTGCATGGTAAATCAGAAGAAACCTTCAAGCATCCATCCAGTGAACACTTCCTAGGGATAAAAGATTTATAGGCTATATTAATTTGGGGGAATGTGAAATGGAGACCTGAGATACTGCTTATGAACTTTAGCTTGAACACACAGACTACAATCCCTCACAAACCTTAGTTATAACCAGAGCCATTTTGCTCTGTCACATGAAAATAACTAGCAGCTTGGTGGCAGGAGGATCTGTACAGATGCAATAAAACAGGAGTGATTGACACACACCACAGAAGGACACTTTCTGATGAGCTCAGTGGCACTTCAAGATTGAATAATACTGTCATGGAAAGCTGTATTCAGTTTTGCTGAACGGGCTGAATGCGTATTGTTTTGCAAATAGCCCCATATAATGTGATGGCGTTATGCATACAATGAGAACACTATGTAGCAGTACAGAAGGTTTGTGATTGTCGCAACCTATGTCGCCAGCTGAAGAGCAAAAGGTCAACATAATTAACAGCTTAAAGAAAGGTGATGGAAAAAAGAGACTACAATGTAGATAAGAAAAACTATAGAACATGCAAGTGAATGGTGCGCTGTCAGAGACAGTACTGTTAAGATCTGCCTCAAAAAGAGAATATTTCTGTAATAGAGTTGTATCAGAAAAAATATTTGATGGCCTCCATGTCATCCCAGTGGTCGCAGCAAGACTAAAAGCACTAAGGGTGCAATATTTTTTTTAAAACCTGGTTGCAGGGCATTAGTAAGCATTAACGTTTACAGTCAGGTTAAAGAGAAATAAACTTTATTTGATCAGCTATGAAAGTTAATCCACCAAAGTAACTCCTTCTGATCCCAGATCGTCTTCCTGAGATGACAATCTTAAATATGGATTGAGACTTAAATGTATTAATACAAAGAAGATATGTCTAGATTGTTCTATTTAGGCAAACGGTGAGAAAGGTGATCACAGGAAATGTTGAAAAACCCTGAAGTAAATGGAAAAGGTCTGGTTATGAATTAGACATCAGCAGGGTTTAAGAAGAGTGATATGGATAGAGATTCATATGTGTCAACTGCAAGATGCTATCACACTGTAGTATTGAGGTTCCCAAAAAGTGGTCTGTGGGCCACTTGGTGGGTGGTTTGTGGCAACTTGGCTGGTTACATGGTGCTGGATCCTCTTTATTTCACCTTGCTAAGTGCTTTAAAGACTCTTTTCCATGTGAATAGTTGTTGGAGGGATGCAATGGGATCAGTCTCTGCGTTAAAATAAGGTTCACATTGTAGAAAAGAACTGCGAACCCCTAGCCTTGTGTCCAGCTTTGCTAGGGGCTATTCAGTTTGATTTCTAGTGCTAGCCTTTCACCTTGCGGGAATATGCATAGTCTCTGAGTTGAAGAATTGCTCTGTCTCATTCAACAGGGTCCTATCAAGCCAAGTAAGGAGTGACAGTGAAGAGAGAACTCTATCCACTTCCCTTCTGGAAAGTTGGTGGCTGTCACATGAATATTTGAATGCAGGTTAGAACGGGAATAATTATGAGGCTTCAGATACTTGGCAGATTAAGTACTGGCCAGGGTACAAAATGACAAGCTGCTGAATGAATATATGGCCAAATATATGTTAGCTTGCAGTAAAACAGCTTAAAGTCAAAAGATCACAATGTAAAAAAAAGATCAAAAAAGCCAAATTTAGGCCTGTTAATAGCAAAAGAAAAGTCTCTTGCTTCCTAGGGCAAAAAAAGTTAATTGAGCCAGACTCTCCGCTGGTGGAAATAAGCAATACTTCACTGAAGACAAAAAGAGCTATAGAGATTTGCACCTGCTCAGGATCTGGCCCAGTAACTTCCGTTTAAATCCTTAAGGAGCAGACCTGAATATGGATTTAAATTCCTTAACTAATTTTCTACAGAAATATAATGAACTTCTATGACATCCTATAGAATTGGATAGTGAAGAGAGATCCTTTAGAAAAGTTGTAGTCATCCTTTGACAGGAATGTAACTTTCTTCGAAGTATAGAAGCTATGCTTAAAAACAAAAAGTTGCGAAATGAGAGTCACTTCAACCAATAAATACCAGCATAACCAAGAGGTGAACAGAGAATAAATAACTTGTATACAGGAAAGATTTAGGTGGATATTAAACCCATATATATTAGTGCCCCTGCCCAGAGAACTGAGAGCTCAAGATAAAGGTGTGCAGTTAAATACAATGATAGAGTTGCTCTCTCACAAATTGTGCACTTTAACCCAATGGATGTTTGTACTTACTATATGTGGTGAGTGATTTAATGCTTTGTCTGGGTGTGGATCCGTATGCTATCCATATCCCTCAAAACTTTAAAGTGTCATAAAACTGCTATAAGTTTGTTCCAATTTTAGCAATTAATATCATATGGTCTGATTCTGCTTTACTTCATTATTAATCCATAAAGGCCTAAGGGCAAAAATGCATACTTCACTTCTATTTATAATGGAAGATTTCCCATTGACTTCAATGCCAGTGCATATCAATAGTATTGTTTTCAGGTTAGCTTTCTGCAAAGCCTGGTGAATGTCATCTTACTGACTGGAAAAACCTCCATAATTAGGGAGTCATACTTCAGGAATCACCAATTTCAAAGTTAATCCTCAAATCATAACTCACTTGTTGGGGGACTTCTATTTAACATGCAGTCACTTCCTCATTAAATCACAAGAACAAGCTATACGGACCTAAAACAAATAATGCTGTGTTTTAACTAAAACTGATCATTTCTTTGCTGATGCACGGTACTTCTGTTACCCAGACAAAGTGGTGACACTCTTTTAAGTGACCTGCACTTGAATTAATTTTAACTTAGAAACTGATCCAGCAGCTGCAACAATTGCAGAATATAGATAACCTCTTATTCCTCAAGCCAGGGACTGGCAATGTCAGTCATCTTGCAATTCACAGATTGCAGTAAGTCAAATGATTCAATTCAGTATTTCACATGCAAAGTCCTTAATCTTTGACTCAATATTTGGACCATCTCTTCGACTCAGACTCTAAGGTCAAAAGGGACCAATATGATCATCTAGTCTGACCTCCTGCACAACGCAGGCCACAGAACCTCACTCATCCACTTCTGTAATAGACCCCTGGCCCATGACTGAGTTATCAAATTCCTCAAATCGTAGTTTAAAGACTTTAAGGGACAGAGAATCCACCAGCAAGTGAGCCGTGCCCCATGCTACAGAGGAAGGCGAAAACCCCCCAGAGCCTTTGCCAATCTGCCCTGGGGGAAACTTCCTTCCCGACATCTTGTTGTTGCATGTCTCACCCAGAAAACTTTAGCCACCAAGAATACCTACCTTGGAATTATTTAAAATGAGCCAAATGTTCTTCATAAGTTTAATACATTTTTAGTCCTTGTTTCCCAAATGTAATGCCCCTGTGAAGGAACAAGCAACTCCATCAGCCATATCCCTGGATGGCACATGGGGTACATTTGCAGGTGCAGGACAACTGCAAACATCCAAGAACCAGTCCTGGACCAACCGGTGGTATGTTAGAGATATGGTGGGGTGGCTACCACTATCAAATGCCACGGGCCTTATGGTGAGGTGAACATAGTCCACTTTAAAATAAGTCCTGCTGGGGCAGGTGGGGTTCAGTGGCATTGGTGATAGGCAGCTCATGTACGAGGAGGGAAACTCCTATTTCAAACCAAAAGATATCAGGCCTGGACAGTTGCCCTGTGACATTCATTCAGTGAATATGCTCATACTGAGGGCACAGCAGAGAATATCCAGGAAGTGTTGGTCTGAACCAGGAGTCAGCGTTGATCTCTTTTTGTGGTTGTCTTGGATATGATAAGGAAAGCCATAGGGTGGAAGCTGCCTTGGGGTTTTCTGACTAAAATATTCATGAGACCCTGCAAACCAGCTTTGGACAATGGCAACACAGTTTTGATCAGGAAGGACTTAGAGCAAATGTTGGTAAGAAGGCTTTAATAACTGAGGGAGGAAGATCCACAGTAAAGGATATTACAGACAGAGCTTAGAATGAAATGCCTCCTGAGTGATGCCTGGCATCGTACCAAAGCAGGTTGGCACAAATGGCAAAAGCCAACCAAATTTCTCTGATAAAAAGATGCCAATAAAGTTTAAAAGTAGGATGGTTAGAATTATTGTTTTATACACTAATGTACAAAACAGAGACTTGGCCTGTCACTAGAAAAAAATCAGTGTACCCTACCACAAAAAAAGATGTTCAGATAGTTGGATGCTCTGTGATAGAACAAGAAATGAAGTTGTGAAGGGGCTAATGTGGGTTGCCCCCGTTGAAGATAACATAGCCTAGCTTTTCTCAACTTAAGGATATATCCAGCTGAGACCCAAGTTATATTGGTAGGATGGTCCTTGCAATAATTGTGGATGGAAGACTACCCAGACTTAGGCTGAAGACTCCATACATGGACCTGATATCAGTAGACCTTGGAGAGACCAATTTGCACAACAGTCAGGTTTGCAATCATGAATTTTGGAAGAAGGCTATAAAAGTCGCCAACCCCAAATAGAGAAGTGGCAAGTAAGAAGGAGGAGAATTTTTCAGAGATGGGCCTGAACGACACTAACAACAGCATTCTTGAGCTTTTCATACAGAGAACTGAAGTTTGCAGACCCATCTCTAGTTGCCTGGGCACAGAGTTTGAGATATCTCAGATGCCAGCTGTTTTTAGGAGAATGATCTCTTTGATGTCTTGTCTATCAAATCAAGGGAAACAATGCCACACTAAGAAATAGTACCTCTAGCCACCGTGTTTTAGTCTTCACATTTCAGAAGGACGTTTTGGCTTCCTTGCTACACTGAGAGACTCTCTAAAATTGACAACATGAGACAGTTGTTTGTATGTTAGACCTGGTTAAACTACTACGTTTTTTGGTGAGGAAAAGTGAGCTTGTTTCACAAATTGTGATGCCATAAAGTTACCCATATTTGTGAAAACATTCATAAATCTCAAGAGTTCAGATTTTAGAACAAGTGAATATTTGTACAACAGTTTAATATGTATCCAACTCATCAGTGTATACACTAGCTCTCGAGTAGGACTCAACTTTTACAAGTTTGGGTTCCTGAGCTGACCAGGCTTAAGTTTTCAAATAGGATTACTAATTTTAGGTACTCAGCTCAAGGTACCTTTGAGGGGTCTGATTTCAGATCTCTTTTAGACCGGAGAAGGTAATATTCAAACTGAAGAGTTCATGGACAACCAGCAAAATTCAAAAAACATTTGTTGAAACTATTCAGCTGTGATTGCTGAGGAACAAAGTCATTTACAGAAATCAGGACTGGTTTACAAATGATGTGCTAACCAAAAAAAGGACAATTTCTAATTAATATCCATAAAACAGTCCAAGAAGCACTATTTTCTACTAGCACTAATCCTCACAATGCAAGCTTTGTCTTCGCTATTCACCGCATAATCAAAATGAAATAAGATGTCTCAGCACTGTTCCCCACATGCAAATGTAGTCCTACATTGAACAGCATGTACATTTCTTCACATTTGGGACCAGATCCTCAGCTGGTATAAATTGGCATAGCCCTATTGATTACAATATGTTGATTTACACCAGTTTAGGATCTGGCCTCAGATTATTTTTCGAGTACCCAGTGTTTCTAATAGGACTATAAACTGTTCTGTAAGAGTTCCCAAATTTTTCAGGATTGAAGAATTCTATTCTACTTGGGTTCCTGTGTCTGGTCTTGCAGAGCATACAGAGCCTAGCTTTTTCTTCATGGAAAAGCAACTTATCTGGGAAATATGCTTGCAGGTTATGGGAGATGTCAGCACAAGTTTGTGAGTGAGCATCAGGAGTATGTGATGGATTCTGTAAAAAGGAAAATGTCCAAAATTATTTTGATGACAGTCTGAAAATGAACAGCTAAGAAGCTGTTTTGTAGTAGCAGAAATCCTCAGATATATGTATTATACCCTTGGAAAGGGCCAATTCATGGTTGAGAGACTACCCACTGAGTTTGCAATAAATAAAAGGATAAGCTACTTGTTTATCTGAAGTAGCCTGAGGCAAAGTTAATTTTGTTTGCTATGAAAACAGAAGAACTTCCTATATGAGTGAGTTGATGTTCACGCTATATAATTCTGCATGGAAATAGGCCTCCTACATTTAAGCTATTTTGCTGAGATGGACTGTCCCTAAAATCTGCCTCCAGCCCCCCTATGTTGAGAAGGAGAGGGGGGAAAAGCACATGCATCATAGACTTCCCAAAGAAGAAGAAAACAAATCATATTTGCCATTGTGCAGCTCTGCCTTTCAAAAAATGTAAGTGCTAGTGTGCTCTCTTGAGGCAACTTCCATAACGCCACCCAGAGCTATGTTGAAAAGACAGAAAGAATCAGAGCTTGGCGTTATATAATGTGCACATTTTACTTGGTGTCTCTAACTGTAGAAGTGTACAAAAAGAGTACCAGGACCACTTCACATCATCCTACAATGCAATATTTATAGCCTGACACCATCTCAGTTAACCATCCGGTTTTTTCTTTTTCCAAAACCACATTCCTTGAACACTATGAATTTTATTCGTATATGTTCAGTCATTTATTCATTCAGTCATGTTCCCCTTCATTGACCCAGCAGGTAGTCGAAGTTTTGGGCTTTGGGTAGGGAATGTTCCAACTGGGAATAAAATGTATTGGGGTCTGGTATTTTCTTTGATGCACTTTTGTTTACAAGGAATATAAAGTTCCTCCTTCAGTCAGAGAAGCAGAACCAAGAACAAAAGGAGCAGTTCATCTTCCAGGCCTAAGCTTCTTTCAGCCAGCATCCCCATCCCAGAATCTCTCTAGGCTTACAGGCTGCTGCTTGGCTTTCTTGGTCTGCCTTAGGTGATATCTACACTACAAAGTTCAGTTGATGCAAGTTACCTTGCTATACAGCCACCAACTTGTGTATATTATACACTTGCATACTTGGGTGCTTCAATCAGCATCGCATGTACTCATCAGGAGCGCCTGCATCAATACAAAATGTGATGCACCACTGGCAGGTATCCCTGTGTGCCATGTTCTGCTATGTGGCTCAGTGTTTTGTGAGACACCAGTGATTTGTCATGGGACTTCTGGAAGCTAAGGGTCAAGCTCCCACCATGCCACTTTCTCCATTCCATAATTTGTTCTTTTAAGACTCCAGCAATCCCATGTACCGCTTTTCAGTCTGTCATGTGTCTGACAGACGCACGATCCCGGCAAAACACAGCACAAATCTCATTAGAGTTACAAATATAGAATACACAATTCTCCTGAATTTGCAGAACTTGAGAGTACTGCTACAACCAGGATTTGAATGAGGAAGATGAAGAGATGGTTCATAGATTCCACAGCCAGAAGGGACCACTTTGATCTAGTCTGACCTCTTTGTATAATACAAGCCACGGAGTCAATAATTCCTAGAGCATATCTCTTTTAGGGGAAAAAATATCCAATCTTCACTTAAATTCAGTGATGGAGATTCCACCATAACTGTTGGTAAATTGTTCGACAATCAATTAATTTACCCTCGCTATAAATTTGTTTACACCTTATTTCCAGTCTGAATTTGTCTAGCTTCAACTTTTAGCCATTGGCTCATGTTACACCTTTCTCTGTTATACTGAAGATCCCATTTTTAAATATTTAATCCCATGTTCAAGCATAATAACCAGATGCTGAGGGGTAGAGCAAGGAAAATTTCCAGGTTGTTGCTGGTGTTCAGATTAATGCCACATAGTGAATCATCACTTCTGGTCCTAAGAAGCAAGCACATTGATTGGTGGGATCATATCATAATGTAGGTTTTGGATGACAAGCAGTGACAGCAGAACTTTGGGATGTGAAAGGCCACATTCTGGGTCCATATTCCAAGTCCACCCCAAACCAGTGCAAGGATACCAGAATGAGAGCTGCATTAACAGCAGTGACACAAGTGGTAATCCTGCTCTGGAAGCTTGCAACGCCAGATAGCTATCACTCAGTGGGTAATCAGTCTGGAGTTGGAAAATCCACAGTGGGAGCTGTTATCCAAGTGTGTAAGGCTATTAAGTGTCTCCTGCCATACAGGGCTTTGACTGTGTAATATACAGGAAATAGCAGTTGGATTTGCAGCGGTGGGTTCCCAAACTTCAGTGAGATGATAAATAGTACTCAAATCCCTATTTTGATACAAGTCCTACCTTGCCACTGAGTACATCAACAGAAATATTTCTTCCATGGTTATACAAGTATTAATGAATCACCAGAGGCACCTCACTTATCAATTTGAGCCTATTAGGGAAGGTTCATGATGCTTACATCTTTTAGAGCACACGTGCAAGATGGAACGTTCACCACCCAGCAAGTGACCATTGATGATGTTGAAATGACAATAGTGATTCTGAGGACCCAGTCTTCCAATTGTTCCCTGCCCTTCACCCACTTGGACAGCAGCAAAGAAAGAGTCAGCTATGGGCTCAGCAGGTGCTTTTGGTAGACTGAAAGAACGCAGACTGTGTTTTCTCAGCAGACTGGGTCTCAGTAAGGCAAAAAAATATCACCCATTATACCTGTATTGTGTATTGCCTGATGTCTGGGAGAAAAAAACTACTTGGGTGGAGGGGAAAGGTGGACAGTCTGCTGAATTTGAACAGTCAGACAAGGACTCTTAGAGCCAGTTATGGAGATATGGCTGAGGCCTTTAGACTATCTTAACAGTCAGCAACAATGGTTTTGTCTGGTGCTTTATGGAAGTGTCTTGCGTATTCAGAGATTAAATATGGATGGGTCTTTGCCTCCTGCTATGAATTCTGTAATGCTTGATGTAGGCTAAAGACACTTTAATCTTCCAAAGATAGAATTATGTGCAAAGAAACAGGCAACAAAATTAAAGGGCAAACAAACAAGGTGCCCCTCTAGAGCACACCTTTGGGAACATGTCGTCATCCCTCTGACTGGTACCTTGCACTCCTACCTCCCCTACACTGGGTCTCAAGGCTGCAGCTTCTGTGCTCACCCATACTATGAACACAACAGGGTCAACTGGGTTTGTCACCTGTAAACCCTTTTCCTCTATGAACCTGTGACTAGTGGCTGGTTAAAGTCATTTAAACTGGTTTAAAAGAAAAGAGTATTCACATACCATGCAGAGCAAAGGGATAAAACAAAGGTCTGGGCATATTTCCCCTTTTTACAAGCTTTTAATTCCATTTAGCCCAGCTACCTCCAGCTACAGGTTGGGAGGCAGCCTGCTTGCTGCCATTTGTGTGACTCCATGCACCCTTGTCAGTTGTCAGTGACGCTCCCTGACCAGCATCTTTTAGGTACGCTAAGAACAAACAGCCAGGCAGGCTAACACCCCACAGGTTAACGGAGGTGTGCGTGATATTTATTTTTAAAAAAACAACTCCACAGCTGACAGTGCTTGTGCATTGACAGACATAACACATGCCAGCTCCTATCTTGATAATGAGCCACAACAAAGCCCTGGAGCCAAACACCCTGAAACCTTGTAGCTAGAACTCATCTCCACGGTGCATGGCTTGCTCAAGTGAAGAGAACTAAGGCTCACTTTGCACTACATTTAGAGTGACCAGATGTCCCAATTTTATAGGGACAGTCCCAATATTCAGGGCTTTTCCTTATATAGGCACTTATTATCCCCCACTCCTTGTTCCGAGTCTTGACATTTGTTATCTGGTCACCCTAACAATGGGCTTTGATCTCGCGAGTTTTGTTTGTCAAAGGACTCGTCTGGAAAAAGTTGACTAACAACATTTCAGGCACTAGTGGTAGGATTTACTGCTTCAAGCTGCGCAGAATCCCAAGTTGTGAAAAATCAAACTGGCGATAGTTAGGGTTCTGGCTGATATAGGAGAAGGAAAGAACATTTCCCTTCTCCCCCACCCCCACATATACTCAGAAATAAAGTCCCCTGAAGAGCAACAGAGCATATGCCAATCTGGTCACTAAAACCCGTAGACACACAGAACTCTTGCATGACTGGTACACTTTGTTCTTAACGCATTCCAAGCCAAAACATTTTCTAGAATTCTCACTGACACATAGCTGAGTTTTGTGTGTTATAAACTGTAGAATCACTTATCTGCATGCCCAAATTAAGAAAAAGATGTATTATTTCTGCTAGGGCTTGTTTCCTGGCAAACTCTTTGTGCATGTTGATTGGCTAGGGGATGGGAAACAGTAGATCTGATGCATAAAAGTGTAAATCTTGAGCTGCTTCATTCTTCAGTAACCACTGAGGCATTAGGACCCCCTGGCGGTCCCTTGGATAAGAACTGAGTAAAAAAAAGAAAGCTGCAAATGCATCCTGAAGTACTGTAGCCAGTAACACTGTTTTACGTTGTACTGACTTAAGGCAACTCCAGCTTCCACCTGCAGGGGTTTCATGGCAATGGAACTAATACAGTTTCACAGTGTACCAGGGCCAGAACATAAAGACCAGCCTGATATCAGTGGTCCCACATATCACATTTATTACAGTGTCACAGGGAAATTAAATCTTTGGCAAAAATGGACCCAGTGAAACCAGCTGGAAGGGAACCTGGAAAAAACTAATTGGTGGTGTGGGTGTGACAGGATGAACTCACCTCAGGAATGCTTCATGTCAGCTGCATGTGATCCTTCATTCTTTCTCTGCTCCCGGTGCCCACTGTTGCCTTCATCAGGCAAGTTTTCAGTGACTCAGCCCTATGGCTAAGTCACACGGTTAGCAGAAAGATGGAAAAAACCCTTCTGGGATAACACAAGGTCCAACAGGGCCTATTGCCCTGAAGACCCTTGTTGGTGTCTTCAGCCCTGTCCCTGATTTCTGGGCTAGCTTTAATTCCATTCACCCATTACTTGAGGGTTAGAGTCCTTGGAGGGGGAGGGACTTTCTGCTTTATAACTGTTTGAGCAGGGGCTCCTCCAGGTCTCTTTGCCTGGAGAGTTTCTCTGATTTCCCACCCTTCTGATCTAAACCTTCAACTGAACTCTGCAAGCCCTACAGCTTCTTTTTAACTGAGCCTGCTGCACTCTGATTGGCTGCTTTCCTTCAGCCTTTCTAGGCAGGCTTGGAGGACCCACCTTCACTGCTCCTTTCCTGGGGTGGGTGTGGTAGGACCATGAATCTTGCAGCAGGAGACCTTAAAGGGCCTAGTATACCGTGTCACATGCAGCTGTAGTATTTCCAAACTTTCCTGGAATCAAATAATTTGGAAGAGAAATCTGAGAGGGTGATACAGTTCACGCATCTACAAGCAGTAGTCCCAGAGGCCTTGGAGGTCTACAACTCATTCAGAGAGAGCATGAGGGGGACTACAAACATGGGCATAGTTTGGGGAGGCTGGGAGGGTCATTCCCCCCCAAACAGAGGTGAAGTGAAGCAAGGGAGGGGCACAAAGGATCATGTGCCACTGCCCCCCATTTCTATGTGTGCAGAGCTGCCCAGGGCTTGCTCTGCTCATCCTGCTGCATGGAGGGAGGCTCTGGTGTCATTCCCACACTGCACCTCCACCCTGGCATATTTCTGGCTCGCTCGGTTTGGCCTCTCGCTGCAAGCCAGGCCCAGGCCAGGAGTGTAGGAGGCCGTACAGACACCATCCTGTGGCTGCTGGCCTGAGCTCCTGCCATAGAGGGAGGTGGGGAGTCAGATGCGCCACTCCCCTGATGCCTCAAGAATGTGGCGGCTGCTGCTGGCTGCTTCCTGCACTGCTGCTGCCGCTCTGTGTGGGATGAGTAGCTGGGGTGTTTGGTCGCTGTGCTATCGGCGGGGAAGAGACCAGGGATGGGGGGCACTGCATTGGAAGGAGGGCAGCACTGGAGCAGCAGCGGCCACTCATCCCCCTTCACAAGCAGGAAAGCAGCTGCAGTGGGAGGTTCCCCTTCCTCCAAGTTTGTTAGTGGGATATGGGCTAGGGAATGGAGCCATTTATCCTGCCAGGTGCTCGCTGCCTCTGCAGTTGGATGCCGCCTCCTGTGTCCTAGTGCCAGCTGACTTCCACTTCTACATGTGCTGGGTGTCCAGCATGGCCACCACCCCATTTCCTGTACAATGGTGGGGGCTGGGGAGGGGCAAGGCAAGGGGGAAAGGGGTGAGTTAGGGGGAGAGGCAGTAGGGAAGGGAGGGGGATGGGACAGAGCAGGGAGAAGAGAAGGGGAATGGGGATGGAGGAAGCAGGAGCCTCACATGCTGTGTCCCCTCGGCAGCACCAGCAGCTGGGGCTCCCATTTTAAGTCAACCTATTCCCTCCCTCCTCCCAGCCCTGACAACCCAGGTACCACTCCTGGTGGAGGAGAGCACCAGTGAGCCAGGGGAACTGTCTTCAGCGCATTTGCACACATCCTCCCCCCCTCCCCTCCCCCAAAAAAAATACAGCAGTCAAACTATGCCTCTGACTACAAACGGTTGAGAAACTCGTGATGCCACAGATGTCAAGAATACTTTGATATGAACAAGGAAATGCCACTTGGGAAAGGGACTGCCCATTCCTTTACCTGTGATGCACTATGCACTCCTTCGCCGCAGTCAAGGCTTGGTCCCAGGTATCTGAGTGTAAAATCTAAATAAATTATAGGCAAAGGAATGCAAAAGAACCACTGAAACCATATAAGATTCCTTGCTCCAAGACTGGCAAAAATCTATTTGAATTAAATGGCAAACATTGGCTCTTACTAGCAGACTACTAGTTTGGGGTTTTGGGGTTTTTTTTGCTGTTTTTTTAAATTGAAGCATTGCACGGCACATTGGAAATCTGTTTGTTTGCCATCCATTGGCTTGTAGGTAAGCTAACAGTTAATGGCCCACAATTAACAAGTAGTTCATTTCAGCTGTTTCCTAGCGTTTGAACAGATATATGAAACACTGATGTTACTATGTGCAGTCAAATACTGTACCATTAAAAGAAAAGTCATTACAAATAGCAAAACTTGATATTTAAAAAAAAAACTAGGAAATTAGAACAGAAAGAATGATCAATGCTTATTTCCACTGCAAGTGAATATCAGATTTCAAACTGGACTGGCAACCTGACAATGTATTGGATATTTTATCCACAGCAAGGCCGTAGGTCACAACTGCCCTGAAAGTCACACTAGAGGAGGTAAAGATGAGATCTCTAACAAAACCAAAGAACCAGAGCTATTTCTTGAAGTCAGCCAGAATGTTGCTGAGACAGAGCTTGTCTGTTGACAGGAAAAATACATGCTCTCTCAACACAAAGAGCAGCAAACATCTTAATGACCAAACAGGCCTCTGCAGAAGGAAGTGTTTTGAGAACTAGTGGCATGTGATCAGAAAGCCCAACAGAGTTGTTTGCTGGCAGACATCCAATGAAAGGCAAATTAGCCTTCCCTGTCTGTTTTAGAGTTCAAATTGTTTACCCAAACTTCCATCCTAGGACTAGCTCCATTGGTGTGTTTTAGTAACTGGCTCTGTTTTTGTTTTGTAGCAGGGTTTGCTTGGCATATTTTATTTCCATTTCATTCGTATTAAAAACAAAAGAGTTAAATGTAACAGCCACTGAAGTCAATGAATACTGCCCCTGCCATGTTTACAGGGCTAAACATTTGTAACTTTGATGAATGTTATATGACTGGGGCTAGGAAAAGAGGCCAATCTCTTCCCAAGACTCCTGTGTGTCTCTGAAATCCTGTTATTGTAACACCTCAGAGACTGTAATTGATGGCTTCATACAGTGCACTATGAAAGGACTACTGCTTCCAACGCCTGTATTGAATTTCTCTTAGCCCTAGAAGTCTAACTTTAATCCCTTCCATAATCAGATTTGATTGGAGTTTAATGCAGTTTGGTCTTTCAAAAACCTTTCTAAAATTAATTTCCTTTCTGATTGCTACCCTCTGATATCTAGAAACGGTACAGGAGAAAAAACAATCTGTTGCATTAGGATGGTGTGTTCCAACTCTATTCAAGCAGCAGCACCACTCAGCATCTTAAATCCGCAGAGTTGATGTAATTAACAGTAACAGTTTACTTCAGTGTTTTTGGAGATGACACTGTGTGTAGACAGTGTCACAGCTCATCGGTTTTAGAACATTTTTACAAACAAGTGCTGGTAATTAAAGAGCAATTATGAGCCTATTCATGTCTGATTTTTTTTCTAATGAAGAAATCATTTGAGACAGTCTTTAATTCCTATTTAGGAAACCAGTAGTAAATCTAAAAATCTTAATATTTTCATAGTTCTTATTTTCTTGCTTTTGACTTGTAACTAGAGGAAGCTTTCTATTTAGCCACAAGAATACTGTATCCGAAATGTCACATTTGTTTGGCTTTCCCGATCATGCATTACTTTATATTGAATTAGTGATTATGTATCATTTTTCGTCAGCTTTGCCTTTTCTGAATAGCTTTTTTATAGATGCATTTCCCTCTGAAGCCAGCATTAAATTATAGTTGATTTTACAAATGACTTTGCAATCACAGGATGATAGTTTAGCTGGCTGTAGCCCTTGCTAGATTTAGCACAATGCAACCTAGGTGTTTGCATGAGAAATGTTGTGCAATTTTGGATTTATCCTGAATTTAACATAGCTGGAAGACGGCTTTAGGATATTCTGAGCAGGGATAAACACAAGTTAATTGCTAGTGCATGAACAAAGCCATTACTTCCCCTTAAAAATGAAAATCAATAATTACTATACAGTTCTTCTGCTAATGTGAAAATGAAGAGTTGAGCTGGGGCCAGGTATTATCTGAATCTGGTCAGTGCAATTTTTTTTTGCCAGGACAATCACTTTGTTTATGTTCAAAATATCTAACATACTTGAATTCTGACTGTTGGAGCCATACATTGCTCTTACATGCTGTATCTTCTATCAGCATTAATAGGATTTCTTTACATGGACCAAGGATAATACAAAAGCTACAAAGCCTGAGCCTGTAAACTTCAGGGCAGCTCCTCTGAGGAAGTGCGCCCCTTCAACTCCCTTTGAGTAAGGAACGTTCAGCACCTGGTTGAACTGGGTCTGTGGACAATAAAGACAGGCAGAGCCCTATTGTCTTTAACAACTACACCTGGAGTAGGAGTGGTACTAACCACTGGCAGTGGCCAGAAGTATATTCCTGTGGAATGGAGATAGAGACAAGGATGTTGCCTGTGACGGTGCTGGAAAAATGTGCTCAAAAGTGTCTGCCACATTTATTATTTACTTATTTTGATTTTATAAGATGTTCTCCTCCCCCTCTCCATCCTTCCTTCCTCGGCCAGCCTTGAACTTGTGCTGGTGTGGAATGAGGTCATGCTATATCCCTGCCCTGCCCCCTTTGCGGGGTTTTATTGCCACTAAGTTTTTATTCTCCTTTGCACTCTGTGCCCCAATAGTGCAAGCATCAAGATTCTGGTTGCTGTCTGCACAGGTATTCATGGGGAGTCTTGGATCTGGGCAAAGAAAGGGATCCCTGAATCTTTTAACAAACTAGCGTGTGCTTGCACACAAGCAGCCCTAATGCTGAAAAAATGGGAGAAATCAAAGAAATATCAGATGCATCAGCAGACTTAATGATGTAAATTTAAGAACATTTTTGGGCTACAGATGAAGACTGGTGCTTTCCTCCCTTAATTTGTGTTTGCAGACTAAAGAAACAAACTAGTCTAGAAAAAAATAAGGACAACCACATGCTATTATGGTGGTAGCGTGCTGCATGAAATCTGAACACTGAAATCCCAAACCACGTGCAGTCTGTCGGGTTTCTGGATCCTTTTACAAATTCCAAACCCAGAAAGAGTTTATTGAGATTTTCTAGGGTTCACAAACTTTTCAAGTGAAAGAGGACATCATTTCAATCAACTTCTTTCTTTTTCCAATCCTATGATGTTAGTGGTTTGTATGTGATCTGAGTTAGGAACACCTTTCCCCCCCTTAATATTTGGATTGGGCTGTGAAAGAGGAAGCTGTTGGAAGATCCCTTTTTACCACTTGTCTCTTTTCTGCTGTCTGGACCCTAAAAAGTAAGAGCTGGTAAGGCAGAGAGGAAGAGCAATTTTGGTTCATGTTTCGCCCTGATTTTTTTCCTGTTTGTAGGACAAAGTGCTGTGCTGGAGCATAAGCAACCAATAAGATTTCTGACAAGATGCAATGGAGGGTAATTCTGAAAAGCCAATAATAATTAAAGTTCAGCTTTGGTTTCAGAACTCCTTCTGGTAATATCACGACTGAGCAAAGCCACTAAAATGCTTGATGAAGGCATTATGGCTGTATACCGTTCTATAGACTTATCAGAATCCAAAACCTTCACGTTATAGAAAGAGTATCCATATCTAAATTTTCACATAGCAAACCAGTGCCTAAAAATGTACATGGACCAAATTTTGTTTTTATCTAAGCCATCCTAAATCCAAAGTGACTCTGTTTAATAGAGATCATCCAGATTATTGCAGTGAGAATCTGGCCTACTGCAAATAAGAAAGGATGCAGTATTAGTTCTAGCCAGCAGCACTGAGAATTTCAGGTGTTTAATATTCGCTGTCCATATTGCTAAAGAGTCGGTGCACATCTGTAAAACTCCTTAGTACATCTGTGCATAATTGCCCATTTCTTAGGCCCTGTAGTAATGTACAGTGAGGCCCCACTTCTGTTCACATTGTCCGATGTGATTCCATCTTAAAAGACTTCATGTAACCGTGAAAGCAAAAGCTTGTTATGCAGAAGATCTCACCTTATGAATGATGCATGCTGAAAGCTTTGTGCCTAATCACAGAAACTGCCATACCATGATGAGCTTTGAGTCTATGAAGCTGTGGAGTTTTGAAAATCACTTACCATATGTTGCAAAAGAATAAAGGAAACTTTAGTGTCAAGAGTAAAAGCTCAAAATATAAAGAGAAGTGTTTCAAAATTCAGCCAATCATATTGTTTCTGAATGTGGGAGTAACATAACGAGTGAAATTTACCAAGAGGCACGGGGCCTATAGAACCCCATTGCGGTGGAACCATGGCACTTCTACATGGGCGGTGAGCGTACAAGTGTCTAAACCCCTGGCGTGCAGTGGGCTGGGCTTTGCATAGGCTAAGGCAAAGGGGATATGGGTGTGGACCAGGGTATGTCCATTTGGTCTTGATTTTCTGTTTATCCAATCACTACAAACTTGAGGTTGAACAAGCACCTGTTCCAGGGGTTGGAATGAAGGAGGCCACAAGGGGATTGAGTAGCTGCCCTGTAATTCTATCAGTGGTTGGGAGTAGATTCCATTCCCTGAACCCTCATATAGTTCCCCTGGGCGAAGCCGGTTGACTTGTGATGGAGTGTGTAAGATTAAATATACTGATGCAGAGTAAAGGTACAGCTCAATGGTTGTCCTACCTGCCTCATGCATTAGGGATTCTCTACAACAGTTCTATCCCTACTGTGCATTCTGTCACACCAAGGGAGTTTCCAGTAATGAAGTTAGAAGCAAGTGTCACGCCTTTTGCACTGCAAAACTGGCACAAAGTAGGTGGGTTAGTGCAGAGAATTTGTCCCTGTACATTCATAAACTAACAACTTTCAATTCCTGTGATACTAGTAATGACAGATTATTAAAAAGGGAAAGATTTTTAAAATCCAATTTACTTAAGGGTAGAAGGAACCCAAATTTTAACTACCATGAGGTATTGCAGCAGCTCAGGAGAATGCAGTTTGATGTTGAACGACTCAAAATATTTTGATTAGGTTCCAAATTTTAAAAAAAAATCCGTTTTTTGCTAAAAAGGTTCAGTTTTTCTTTTTAGGGTGTTTTTTTTTTTTTAATGAAAATCTAAAATTTTGGTAGGAAGCAGACATCTTGCTTTTTCACACACACGCAAAATTATTTAGTTGAAAACCCAGTTATACACCAAAAACAATCTTGATAGAAAATTTTCAGCCACCCATAGTGGTATCTTTTGTTGAGACCCAATTTCATTTTCAGGTTCTTTCTGCTATAATGGTTGGGTTTGAGTCACTGCAGAGGAACGTGTACCTGTTTTAAACAAAGTGCTTTGGGTTTTTAAATTGTGGAAACATATTTAATCTTAAGTATCTTATATAAAATTGTTTACAAAAATTTACATTTGGATTACATTTAATTTGATAGTCTCCTATAGAATACTGCAAAAAGTAAAGTAATATAAGATTGCCAGCATAAGTCCTCTATTATACTAGTGCCAGACCTTTGTTGTTTATATCAGGACCTACAAATGTCCTTCTGAAGTTCGTATTTGACTTGTGCTGCTTAATGACAACTACAAATAATGGATATTATGAGAAGTAGCAGAAGAAGTGGCTCTTTGCACTAAGTGCGACTTAAACCTGCGAAACACTGCTTTGAGCACGTCATGTATACAGTGCCCCTGTACTTAGCCCACTCCCTTCATACAATGCTTAAAGTACTGTACTTCAATAGGAATCCTACTTGGATCCTTCATCTTCCCTCCCAAACTTACCCATGTAGCCTGGAGTTCCCTCCCTCCTTTGCTTCCAGACCCTCCTTCCCTTTTAGATCCTGGGTCCAATCCAGTACTACCCCAACACAAGTTAGAGCATCTGATGACTGCTTTAACTTGCACCAACAATAAGGATACACAGGCCACTCATCACTGGCACATTCCCTATGTAGTGGGTGAGAGGAAGGGGTGGCATTAAGCTGGTTATACTGGCTTTTTACTGCCAGAAATAACCACACATGGGGGGCCACGGCAGGGGCAGAGGATCCCTATCTTCCATTGACTTCATTGGGCATTGGACCACACAGGAAGTCACCAGTTCAAATCTGACTTTGGTCACTGTTGGCCGAGAGCCATTTGATAACACAGGTTATATAAAACGTGTTCATAGTCAGAATGCTGTAGATGGATGGCCACATAAAAAAAGCCATAACATTTGGTGGCCATGTCAACAGAGCCTGAACCACCAGCTAAGTCCTAGGTAGTCCCCGCTAACGAGGGCTGTGGCCTGCCAGGGTGATATTTGCCTTGCCAGTATCTACGCTGTGTCTGACCCGCAGCGAAACTGAAGATCTGTGTCCAGGGCCATCAGTTTTTCACAAGCAGAAAATAAATAAATAAAAAAACCCAAGGGAAACTTGAATTACTTTAGAATAGGCGGGAACAAGCTTTGCTGTTTAGTCCTTAATGGTTTTGATTAGAAAAAGTCAACCTGTCATTTTAGGGCTTGCCTTAACTACAGAATTGTGGTAGCTGCTCTGCCTGTGGTTTACCTTGTTGTTTGCCATTTCACTTTGTAGTCCGTTAAATTTTATGGCATTAGCAGGGATTTGAAGCACCAGATTTAATCAATATTTCTTACATCAGCACTTTTGTTCCACTTACTGCATATGAAGTAGTATTTTTTAGTACATTATCTGACCTTGCCCTCTCTAGCCTGCACTTCCTAATTATAATTTCCCTTGTTTTTGTATGATATATAAGGAAGGTCAAGTGCTGTCACAGCACTTGTAAATTTTCTCAAGAGGGTCGCAGAGATGGCTGGTCTGCTTGCACAAAAGGTAAGTGCAAATATATTTGGATTATTTGCATATTTTTGTATTCATGAGGTTAACAGTTCTAGGATGCAGTTGGGAAAGCTGATTAAAAGAGAAAATCAAAGCAATCACACACTTTTTTAAAACTCTAACTACATTTCACCTGACTATTTCCTTTCTATCAATCCCCCTGCCTGTTTTAGGATATCTTTGAAATTTGCTGACATCCTGTTTTAGGATATCTTTGAAATTTGGGTTTTCTGGGTGACATCTTTTGAAGCTTTAATTGGATTAAAAAAGGTTTTTTTTCTTCTTTTTAGTGCCTTGAAAGAATTTATTTTCATTCCTGTGTCAGAGAAAGACAAATGAAATGAATTGGTCTCTACCTTCAACACATCTTCATTTTGAAACAGTGAAAAAAATATTTTGACTTTCTTGGGAACGAGCAAAAATTGGCAACAATGGGGTCACCCTATTGAAAATCTATAATTGCCATATTGACAGAAAATGTTGGCTGAAATGAGAAGTTTAGGGTGGGATGTTCAAAACAGTCTTGGGTTAGGTGCCCAGTCTGCCATTGAAAGTCAACATTAGCTTCTTAAATCAGCAAGTCTCTGGCTGCAGGAGGAAAATGCTGTTGATATGTTTGAAATGTGGGTCTAGGGCCATGCCTACACTAGTCTGAAGCAAAGACTGAACCTGAATGACAGTTCAGAGCCTCAAGCTAACTAGAGGTTTTTAGTGAATGAGGAAAGTTAAGCACTTTACCAAGAAAGAACTATTCCTGCTACGGGTGCCACTGTCAAAGAATCCTAAGGGAGTTAATGCCCAATCCTCTGGGAGTTGTGGAAAACTGTTGAGAGGGAATATATGACTAGGCAATGGTGGCCTGAGGTACTATGCCAATATAGAGCAGAACGACAAGGTGGGTGAGGTATCATCTTTTATTGGACCAGCTGGTGAAAGACACAAGCTTTCAAGCTCCACAGAGCTCTTCTTTAGGCATAAGAGAGTCAGAGAGAACATAGGAGAATGGCCTCAGGAGTAGCAGTGGCTACAGACTGAAGAAGGACAGAGCTTGCACTAGCTACACCATCGGCACTAATCACTGTTTGCTTGGAACCGGGCGGTGCATTCTTTGGAGCATGCAGAACTCTTGGCAGCACTAGCGTGGTGCTCTAGGAGTTTGATCAAAAGACCATTAAAGTTAATAGACAGCCTCCCGTTGACTTCAGTGGACTTAGATCAGGCTTCAGGTGTGCAAGCAGCCAAGTTATGGCACCCTTCTGCCTGAGCATGTTGGGGAAGAAAGGTCTTCGTACACTTAGGCCTACTCCACACTGCTGGTGGCCGTTGACAGAAGAGACGCAAGCTACGTCGTATAGCTTGCATATCTCCCATCGACTTGCTAATGTTCCCTTACTGCAGTGTCTCCACTGCGCAGCATCAACAGGAAATGGCCTCCGGTTGATGCAGCCTTACTCTTTCTGAGGGTGGATTTATTGCAGTGACCAGAGAGCACTTCCAGGATCAATTGATCAGGTCTCCACAGCCTGCTCAATCAATCCCGCAGCATCGATTTGTGCAGACCCGGCAGTGTAGACATACCCTTACTCTGCCCTTAGTATTCCCATGCGGGAGCCATCATAATTTGATTTTAGTGGATCACAGATTAATCCTACCTGGTTGGGAGGGACGGACAGATGGACAGACGGACACACACCCTTTTGCTTAGTTAATTATATAACCAAAATATCTCAGAAACTCTACAGCATTAGAATATTTCTAATCATTGCTTCCAGCAGCAGTCACTTCTAAAAGCAAAAAATAAATAAAAGCAGCTAAGTGAACAGCACAATTGCTATTTTACAAATATTCCAGTTGCATAGTATACATTACTGGCTGAGTTTAATTCTCATTATGTTTCATTATTTTCATGTAGTCATATTAGTATCACATGGAACTATTCATCTCATCCAAAAATTAGGTCAGTGATAGATGAAAACAGAACCCAGTGCTCTGGGGAAACTGTCCTACCTACTGGACCATGCCCCCAGGCCAATGCTTCCCACTATTGCACATGTTTATTTCAACTCACTCTCCATCACGATCTCCCTCTCTACAAGAAAGCACCACAATAGCAATGCTGTTTTTTGTAAGTGGCCTGTCCATTCCTATACAGTAGTGCAACTTATCCATTGTTTTCTATGCAGCGGGTGCAATGGACAAGACACCCTAGCTGAAAGTTTTCCAAGTCAGTGAGAATCTTTTCAAATATATAAGAGCTGCCCAGGTTTGAGACTGTACTACATGGTGCCATACGTTGTTTGTTTTTCCCCCAAAATCTTTTTGCCCATCCCCAATTAAGAGAGATTTCAGTTCTATCTTTTCTTTTTCTCTTCTTCTATCTCTGATTTGATCTCCAGATACCTGATCTGAATTTCAGTAACTGGCCCGAAGTGCCTTTTTGGCTCCCTTAGGGCTAAGTGGGTATTTCAACTCTGGATCGTCTCTGCCTATGGAATACTAATTCTTATCCTGGTCCATTTACCAATAACCCATCCAGTGTTGTAGTACACAAAGCATAGTGCATAATGTAGTATACATTAGCATATTCGTGATTAAGAATATACTAAATGTATTTGGTCATAATGTAGTTTTGAGTACATTTCCATGTGCATTGATTTCAGAGCAGTTAAACTGGATATGAATTTGACCCTCTGACTTATGTTTGCACTATAACTATTCTTTAAATAAAAGAAAGTGCTTGCTTAAAAGAAACCAAGGGAAAGCTGTTTTGATTTTAGTTTTCTACTTGGAAGGGCTTCAATATGTACAGGACACAGAGTGCTGAAGCTAAAATAAAAGGCTGCTTTCTGAAAAGTACAGGATTAAGCTCATAGCTGTGTATTAATAGCATGTAATGATGATTTGTTAAGGACAAATATTGTGTTCGGCACTGTAGCAGACAGCTCTTTTCCCTAAAAGCTTAAAATCTAAACTGTCAATATAGAACCCAAAAGAAAGAGAGCTACAAGTAGCTTATGCTTGCGGCATATTATTATTTATTAATGGCTGGGTGGACAATATCTTTCATTATTTGGATTAATATTTGTGGGATCCACAGAAGTGAATTTAAAGAAGTGATTTAAAAGAGCAAAATACTGGGAGCCTGATCCTCTATTATAGAAGTTCCAGTCATAAGGGGCAGCAAGGTAGAAGGCACCAAGAAAAGGTGTAAAATGATATGAAGAAAGTGATAAGGTGAGCTTCAGTAGTGGAGGAAAATGCATCAGGAGAGTTGAGTCAGGATGGAATTGTACAGAACCTTGAAGCTGAGGATGAGAATCCTAAACCTAACATGGAAGGTGAGAGGAAGAGTAACATGTTCTGAATGATGGGCAAGGAAGTCTACTGTAGCCACTGACTTTTGAACTGACTGGAGGTGAGCAGGATAGAAATCAGCAAAGAAGAGGGTAACTAAGATATATAGATGTGTTTTAGCAGCAGGAACAGAGAGGAAGGAATTGGATTTCTGAGACATTATGGAGAAAACCAAAAAGGATTTGGCAAGTACCTGGATGTCAGAGAAGGAGCAGGACTAGTCTAATATAATGAGTTTGCAAGCCTGGGTGATATGGGGGTTGGTGTTAGTCTCAATGGCAACGTAGAAAGGAAGGAGATGTGAGGGCTCAGGAGCAGAGATGAGAAGTTCAGTTCACTATGTTGAACTGACAGTGGCACATCCAGAATATTATGTCAGGAAGAAAAGAGATGTAGGTCTAGATATCAGGATTGGACAGGTATATCGGTGAGCTATTTGTATAACGTTGATAGTTGAAGCCTTTTGAGCAGAGTCATCCACATATAAGATCAAGAAAGGATCAGGGACATAGCACTGAGAGACACTGACAGAAAGGAAGAGTGGGAAGGAGGAGGAACTGTCAAAGAAGATGCTGAGATTAGTTTGAAGCCAACCAACAGTATTGAAGGCAAAAAAAGCTGAGTGAATAGAAAATACCAAATATGGTAGAAGGGTCAAGGAGGTCGAGGATGGAGAAGAGGACATGAGAGTTGGACAATAAGAATCATTGCTGAGGAGAATTTTGGTGAAATAAAGAGACAAAAGACCCACTGAAGGGCTATACAAGATGAAATTGGAGGAGAAGGTAAGGCATCAGGTGTATAAAGTATGTACAAGTATCTAGAAGTAAAGGTGAGGAAAGATGAGGTAGTTAAGAAAATTGGGTCTTAGACCAGAGTTGTTGTTTAAGGTATTATTTGAGCTGGCTTGGATGCTGAAAGGAAAGCCAATCTTATCTCTTTCAGGCAAGTTTTTCTTTAAGACAAATCAATTTCTTTGTAACTTGCTAGAAACATGTAAGTAAAGAACATGCAGAAGGAAAACAGACTGATAAATATGAAGTGTTTTAGTAGAGGGTACACTTTCAAATACAGAAGGTTTGCCATCGCCCCATTAATATGTTACACAAGCTATCTGTTTCTACTATGATAGAAACAATAGTAATTAGTACCATTGTATAAGCGGATATTGGAGGGTATCACTGGCTGGCCATTTTCCGAGCATCCAAACTGAGAAACACTGAAAGACTTAAAAATAGCCTTTTATTATCTGCCAAGTGAGCAGATATACCACTTATTTCCCCAAGCACTTTCAAAGATTTACTAGCTGTTGTGGGTCAATTTCAAAAGCCCTGGATAGGAAATGGTCTGAAAAATTTTCTTGGTCCAAAAAAAAAAAATCAAAACATGCTATAGGCTGTACGGAATTCTTGCCCTTTCTGTTGCAGAAAGGTTATTAAACATCAGCTAACTGTTTCCAGTTTTCATCAGTGAGAAGATGCAATCATTTTAAGAGGCCTATAATTAACCCTGTGATTTAGATTAGCATTGGAAAAGAGGTCCCAGGAGTGAAGCAGCAATGGCTAGGATCGCCACTAACTGACTAAAAGGCAATGACTTCTCCCTTGATTTATGACCACTCTGTCTCTAAAATGGCTTCACCTATAAATCATTAAGGCCACATGTAATATTGGACCAAGCATTATGAGGTTCTGTCTAAATAGCTACATTCTTCTGATGGTTTTAGGGAAGCAGAAGGCTTATGCTGAAAATGTGATGTGCAGAACACAGAAATTACAGAACATCAGGAGACAAGATAGGTGAGGTAATAACTTCTAATGGACCATCTTCTGGGTCACTTCTGCGTCACTGGTGCTATAAGTGACAAGCTTCTGAGCTTCACACAGCTCTTCCTCAGGTCTGGAGAAAGCAACAGAATGTCAGCAATACAAGCTGGAGCAGATTGTTAGGCATAAGAGTTTCACACATGCTGTAGGTACTAGAGACTGTTTGCTGGATGAGTGGCAGTAGGTGAAGGTCTCGTTTTCACCTAATAAATAGGAAGATCACTTGTGCTGGAGCCTTAATGTACTTTTGGTGTCTTTTTGAAACCTTTGGATCCCTCCCATGCCCCTATCCCCTTTCAGTGCAATGCCTCTTGCTGATGGTAAAGTGAAATATTTCTGCAAGTGTTAAACCATACGATAGGGTTTTTTTAACTGATTTGTAAGACAAATGTCTGACTAGAATAGATTATACACAAGCAGTAATAGCATAGCTTCACGTAGACAATGAAAATTAAAAGCAGTATAGAGTAACAGGTTGCCTTTATATTCCAGCTGCATTGAAACAATAGTCTATTTTCCTCCCCATCTGTTCCAGATAGTTCAAAACACTGTCCCATGCAACAAAGAAATCCCCGTGCTAGAAGGCAAGCAACATGAGTCAAAAGGCCCAGTTTGTGCTAACTGCAGAAATGCTCCCATCATATATTCAGCACTGTATCTTGCTTCTGTCCTGCATGCTATTGGGATTCATCTATAAACTAATGTCAAATGGTTTCTTGTTCCTCACAATACTCTAAACTCACTTTTTTTCTTATCAGAGAATCTGGTTGCATGAGAGAATACCATTTCATCTCCTTTTCTCTCCTAGTATTACCATCCTCAAACACTCAAAATGCATCAAGAATGGTAAACATGCAATTACTCAGTTTTCAACACCCTGGAGTCATGAAAATGGATGTGACACAAACAGAGCAATGAGGGAAGTCGAATTGAACTGCTGGAGGAAGCTGTTCAGATGGGAGTGCTGGTCTTACTTCTTAGCCCAAAGAGTCTAATTCCACTTTGGATCAGAGCCTAGGAATAGACTAAGCCTAACCCTCTGCCAGTTCCAATGTGCTTTCACCTTTTCCAGCATGCATTTGGGCACTTGGGCCCTTCATATGAATATTTATGGCCTGATCCAGCAAGCGTCTGATACAGTACAGTAGGGAGTAGTCTACTGGGAAAAATAGCCATGTGGAAGTCTAGTCAGTAAAGAGTTAGTAATTTTACATTGATTGCTTCTGTATTGTGTAGCCACATGAAGGGAAGAACAGGGTAAATGAAAGAGCTGCTTGTGCAGATTTTCATTACTTCTCGGCTATTCAGCATGTCATCTCTCTGTGGAATGGGATAAAGCAAGCAGTCCAGTTCACCATTTGGGAAAGGCATTGGTGCACCAGGTGGGAAACTTCTTGTGAGGCTAAGCCAAATTTTAACCTCATAATGGATTAGAATCCTACAATGAGCACCCCTTCTTCTTCTATTGGAAAAGTATCAGTGGATGACAGGTGAGGAAAGAACATTTCTGTACCTGCATCACGTGGTAAGTGCTGCAGTCACAGCTGAGAATGGAATGAGACAAGTATATCATGGACACCCACACTGGGCAAAAATGAGCCAGCAGAATGGCTCTTCTTTCTCCATGTAAAATATGCTGGGGAGAACACAGAGGCTTAGACCAGGCCACTGAGATAATGTATGTTTATGCATCATTTAGAAAATGTTAAAGCATTATGAAACTAACCGCAGAGGTGCAACTGGAAAGAGAACAACTGATGTCATGGCTTTCATATATCAAGAGTAATGCACTACAGAGTAATGCTACATGTCAAGTGAATGGCTAAGGCTGTGAGTTTTGGCTCCTCTTTAGCTCTACTTTTATACTAGAAGCTTTTTTACAGTTTTGTAATTTATTGCAGCAATACATAAAACTTGCTGCTACGAGTGATTTTATGGTGGAGCTTTGTTTTGCTATTATTTGTAGACAGACAAATAGATTTGTGAAAGACAAACAGATTTACACCCTCTGCTGGCAATATGTATCATTGCAGAAGATCTGCCAGAGCCTGTAGATCTTTCTCTGCACAAAAACAGGTGAGTCTGGGGAGGATACCTGTTAGAACAGAATGGGGCAATTTAATCTCTAGAATAAATTGTTACACCACAAATGGATTTTCTCTGATACGATGAGTGATGACATGCATCTAAAATGTCCAGTGTCATATTTATCTGCTGTGTAAATATTGAGAGTGATACTTAAATTCAGGTCCAATTTTCTTCTCACTTAAGCCAGAGTAAATCAAGAGTAACTCATGGAATTCAGTGGAATTACATTGCCATAAAACTGATTAAGTGAGAGGATAATGAGACCCTTAGTCTTCTACAGGTATGTGTCTTATCAGATATATTTCTATGCCCTGAGTTAAACTGCTTCTAAAAGGTCTATCTCAATGTGCACAGTAACGAAGTATGGATCAAAGTATTTATACCACTTAACCACTAACCTGAAATGTTTGACCATGCTTTGTGTGTTCAACAGCCCAATCAGCATTCTCACACAGGCTTCCCACAAACGTGGATTGAGAATCATTAAGAAGGGCTGACTGACATTGAGGAGAAGTGGTGTTGTAGAGATGCTGGTCCCAGGATATGAGAGACAAGATGGGTGAGGAAATGAAGTTGGTATCTTGCCCACCTTGTCTCTCAATTAAGAAGAAGAGCATATGAAGAAATATGACTTTGCCAAAACTAGCATTTGGAAAGGAATTTACCCTCTTGGCCTGATCTGGGAGGTGATGTGGAGGGAGGCAAAGGGGAATCTCTGCCAGACCTGGTCCTTATGCATCTATACACGTCCAACACTGACCATCTTCCCTTTGCTCCATTTTGTGTAGAGTCCCTCTCCCGAGTCTGTTAATTGAAGGTGGTACTTTTGCTTGTGTATTTTAGGTGTTTGTTCCTAGCTTTTACTTGCTTCTCTCAATCACTGTCCACAGCTCTGCTAATTTAGTGATCTGGTTGACCAAGTGAGTGCAGGCACCTTATTTCCCAACAAACTTACAATATGATAGAACAACATTGATGGCAGAGAAAAGACATTACACTAATCACCAAACATTTCTTTCAGGGCTGCTTTTTTTTGTATCCCTCTCCAGCCCCTGACATCTGAGGGGGCTCCATTTGACCTAGGTTGAGCAGATTTTACTAAAATCACTACCAATCCACTAATTAACATTTAGGATGTGTTCTAAAATTATGGTGTGTCTTTAACCTATTCTGCATTCATCTTGTCTTCCCCCACAAGTTTACCCCAGGCCAAGCAAGTCCTAGGGAGTCCTGATGTTTTCCTAAAAATGAGCTTTTCTACAGCGGTGTTCCTTTAAGCTTTGCGGTATATCCATACTGAATTAATTCCACTCTTTAGATCATTAGTTGTGTACAATGGCAGGTATCGGATACTCTGAGTATGTACTATTATAATCATAAATGCAAAAGTACTGTATTTGCCATCAATTCCAGCCAGTGCTTGCCCAGTAGGAGCCCTAACAGGAACGCACGCACTCAGGCAAAAAGGGGCCCCCTTTTAGCTGTTTGGGGCCCAAAGCAATTGCTTAGCCTGCTTCTGACTAGTACCAGCTCTGCTTGCCATTATGCCATCACATCACATCTGATTTCATCCATTGCCAGCTTTCATGTTCTATCTCATTTATAGTTTAATTCTTCTCTTCTCTCTGGAGAAAAATCTTTCTTTTTTTTTTTTTGTAAAGGAGTAAAGTGATCTGATTACTTCAATGCAAAGCTTTAATCATGTCAGGTTTAAGGCTGAAAAGGACTAGAGAGTCGCTTTCCTTAGTTAAACTTTGCTCTCCATGTCTCACCATGACAGTTTGTACACTCTGATCGAATTGCATCTGGCAGGTTTCACTTTCACAACTAAACCCATATTACAGAAACATAGGACAGCGAAGTGATTTAAATAAAACATCCATCTTCCTTGTCCTCTCATGCCTTTCCTCCTCGCCTTGATTACATTAATATTTAATCAAGCCCCTTCCTGAAGCCATGTCCCAGAGGCGTTTCCTGCCTTAAATACACCCTTATCCATGTATTCTGAAGAGATTTTCTAAAAGGGCAATTTAAAAACTCTGGCAAAGCTGTTTTTCAGATGCTTTCTCACTCATCTTTGTCTCTAGCCTCAGCTGCTAACCACACTACTCTTCCCTTTTACAGGCTTATGGGTGTGCTTTGGGTTACAATTCATTTCTGCTTCCTGTGGTGACTGACAAGGATGTGTGTGTTAAGCAGGAGATTTTCAAAAGTACAACGGCCAGTTAGGGGTCCAATTCCCATTGGTGCTTTTGAAAAATCTTCCCCTTTATTTCTTTTAAAGACATACAAGTTGAACAAAGCAGACAAGTATCTTTTGATATAAGTTTTTCAATCCTGCTCCATATGACAACTCACTTTGACTTCAGAAGGAAGATGATTGGGCCCATAGTGTATAGTATATAACTGATAATCTCTTCTGAAAACTGAATATTTATTCTGAGCAGTGCAGGTAGCAATACCAGAGTTAAGAATGCCTAATGCCTTCCATTGTAAAACCCTGTTTTCAGTGGTTTGTATTTTGGCCACTCTATGGCCATTCTGGCTTAAGTTTTCCATGCTGTGTATATGCCTCAAGGTAAACATTTTGAAAACTTTCACCAAAAACAGTTCAAATATTTCTCAGAATGAGGTTTGGGGAAGATACGATTTACCCCATTAAACATTTTTACAACTATTTCATTGAGAAAGCCTAGTGTCTCTGTTTTGGAGCATAGTCCAAAAAGAGTTGGCAAGAGGCACATCCATGACACCGGGTGACTCCTGTACCATCTCCTTCACAAGCACCCAGATTTAGCAATGTTATATATAAGCAAAATATACACAAAGATTGAAATAAGAAATGACTCGTTGATTAGATCATTCTAACTCCTAATATTGGTATCCTTTTCTAACACAGTATAACACTAATTTATACTAAAACGTCGCACAGCATTAGGTCTGCACACACCCACTGCAACATGTAAACTTATACCACCACATAACTGACACTCTTCATAGCACTAAATGGATCAATGATTCATAAAATATCCTTCAGCTCCATCAACACGTTATTACTAAGGCTATAATGTTGGTATAGCACTCATGGGAGAGGTGGGAGGAACAAGTCATGGCAAGGGGCAAGGAAATGGAGATTGAGTCCACCATGCAGCGGCAGCTCCTGTCCCACAGGGTTGGGCCTAGCTCTGCGCTCCAGGCATCAAAATCTGGAGCATGGAGTCACAATGCCACTTAGAGTTGGCCCAGGCATTCTTCTGCATCCATCTAAAGAGGCATGGATGGGTCAAAATGCCTGGCACTGGGACCCTATGCACTAGATTGCAACACCTGGAGTGCAGAGCTGGGCCCAGCCCCATGGGACAGAAGTCACCACTGCAGGGTTAAGGTGAAGTGGCCTGGCCTTGTCATGGACTTTATTCAAATTCACAATTACAATGAACACCCATCACCTCATGCCAAAACCATAACATTAATTATTACGCTATAAGAAACCATATAGATCTTTGACATACCTTCTTGTATCCAGGAACTAGATTCCTTTTGAAATCTTTATTACATGTTTAGTAAACAATATTCAAATGCAAGATCCAATATATCCAACAGCCTGTTTTCCCCTACAGAACAATGAAAGGACAGAAGTTAAGGCTAGATTGGTGGTATAAATCAGTAAGAGACAGTGAATGATGGATTGTGTGGCAATGAGGAACTGTTAATTTCTAGACATTCCAATGGTTAGAAGATGCAGAATTTTTGCAAGATGAGCCTTAGAATGTGAGATGGAAAATTCCTATCTAACTTTCCAAGTTAAATTAAATTATAGCACCTGAAACAGATGTAGTTTGAGAAGTGCCATGACAAGTGTCGTGCTCCAGCTATTACTGACACCTGGACATCTTACAATGTCCAATCACAAGATAAAAAGTTGACCTTATTAAGCAGTTCCTTCAAGTGGCAGTGGAAGAAAGGTAAGTGATTCAACCGTCTCATTTGAACCTGAGTATCTTTCTACAATAAAGTTCTTGGATTTATTGGATTCTCTTAATATTGTGTGTGTTTACTAATTTTACTTATTTCACTTTCTAGCACATGGTGTGTCTGACAGTCAAACCATAGGGTCTCTTTTTCTTTCTATGCTTCTTGCACTTCAAGACTTTCAATCATGACAAATTCAAAACTTTTTCCTGTGACCATCCATTATTACTGCATTCCTGACTATTTTCATTGATCATTTACCCAGGCTTTTTCTCTGTCTGACTACTTCAGACTCTCTTTATTTGCTGTTGACCTTTCATACACTAGAGGCCACATTCTCCTGCTGCAAGATACAAGAAATGTTTGTGGATTTCAATGGGAGTTTTCCCTGTCCTGCCATAGAAGAATAGGGCTTTTGGGGTCATAGCTATTGTGTAACTTGACTGCTATTAGCAGCCAAATAAATGGATTCTTAAGCATTTGACTTGCTAGGCTACTACATAAAGCCTTGGTATCAGCCGTTTGTGTCTGATGTGTAATGATAGTCGGCAATGCCATGATGAATTGCATACATTGCAAGGCGTTTAAAAACTCTGCCTGTGCTCTTATTGGTAATTAATCTAGAAGGGGAGGACAGATATGTCTACACTAAAAGCATTACAGCAGCACAGCTGCAACACTGTAGTTTAGACACTTGCTACAGTGCCAGAAGGGTTTTTCTGTCACTGTAGTAAATCCACCCACTCAAGTGGTAGTTAGGTCAATGGAAGAATTCTTCCATAGAAACAATGTCTTTACCAGGTTTTAGGTCATCTTAAACTATGCCTATCAGAGGTTTGAATTATTCACATCCCTGAGCGAGGTAGCGAGATTGACCTAAACTCTAGGTGTAGACCTCCCCTTCAAGTCTCAACCAAAACCTAGTGAAGTTAAAGGGAGTCTTACTATGGAGTTCAATGAGCATTAGATCAGGACCATAGAGAATTCATTAGCCATAAACTAATTATCTAGCAGAGCTGCATGTAGCTCTTAAAGCTGCTGCTGCTTTTCTTTAATTCTGAGTCTTCAGCTTGTTAATTAGAGAGTATTAGTTACAGAGGAAACAGCATCTGCATGTTTCCCTTTTATATCCTATACTACATGCACAACTAGTTAAAAGAACATTATTAAGGTTGCAAACTCCAGTGTCCACAAACTGGGAAATGCCAGAATTAAGTTTGCCTATGCCATGTTACTTCAGTGCTTGCGTATTGTTAGTTCTACTCGATAGGAATTTTAGTTTCTAACTTACATTCAAACCTAAGAAAAGCTGTCTTTGCTAGCAAATGTTTTGGTAGCAAAACCTTTGAAAGTTATTTTCTCATTGTAAAAAGGGAACCCAGAGATGGAAACATCCCATATAGACTTTTGACACTCTCCAGCTGATCTAGGAATGACTTTGGATCTTGGGAAGCAAAAGTTAACCCTCCCTGATGCCTCCAAAAATGAGGTACATACAGCACTGACATCTGGGGCATTCTTTGGGGCAGAGACCTTATCTTCATTGTTTGTAGGCTTGGCAGAATTAAATTTTTATTTTTTTATGTAATTTTGACAATATCAATGTTTTTAGGCATTTTTTATCAATTTAAATTTTCAGTTGTGGGACATCTTGGGGGCAGGGGGTTTTGACAATCATTTAATGATAGATAGTGAGATTCAAAAAGTTATCAAACTAACTGTTAAAACACAAACTGCCAACATCATGTCAAAACTTTGCCTTAAATCAAACTCTAAGTTCTCAAGCAGCATTTTTCCTACTTTGCTGGTCTGTAAATTATGAATATTATTGATGGAAATATTTTTGGTGTGTGTGTAGTGAAATCAATTCACCAATAAATACAATACATCAATGCACCGATACTTACTAATAAAAATCTAATCCTTTCAATTATCCTTCTAATGATGTGTCCAGTGCATAGCATAATGGTCCTGATTCCTGAGTGGGATCACTAGGGAATAATAACAGACAATGAAGTGGAATGATGGTTCATGTTATGGATGGAATCTGAAGGGTCACAACAGTGACACTTAAAGAGGAACTAGGAAGAAAAGATATTGATGTTTGTTTACAGAGGTCGTTTAGATGCATGTGCTATTCTATAATGCTATGTCAAATTTAAAACAACATTACAGCAGTATCTTGCTTATTTTTCCTCTGTTTTACCCCATTGGCTAATTTGTAGTTAGAGGAGTTTTTATTCAGGACTTTTCATGTAAAAAAGTCTCACCTACCAGGATCCTGTTATGACAGCCTGGGGTGCAGTCCAGACCCAGTGAAGGGGTCACCCTTGCCCTGCAACATAGGGTGCTTCACACGGCTTTGCTGCTGTAGCCCCCTCCTGAGCCGCTCACAAACAGCCTGCCAGCACACAGGTCACACTAAGAGCATCTGAGTATAGCCACAGCCGTAGACCAAAAACTCTGACCTCGGTAGCCTGTCAGCAAACACCAGCCACCGTCTGGCTTCCAGCTGCCCTGCTACTTGCAGGATGAGCCCAACTCATTCCCCAGCAAGGATTTTCCAAAAGGCATGTCCATCCCTCTCCTGGACAGCCCAGATACGTTAGGCCTGTTGCCCCTCTAAGGGGATCAACGTACAAGAGTTTGCTACCCCAAACAGAGTTACCCATACAACTCATAACACATGATTAGTTTTGATTACAGAATAAAACAAGTTTATTTAGCTCCTAGGAGATGGGTTTTAAGTGACTAGACGTACAAGGCACTGAAGTCCAAAATGGCTACAGAAGAAAGAAAGACACAGTGTTTCCCTGTGCTAAAACTTAAACTAGACTTGGCTTAAGATAAAATTCTTACCTCATGCTCCCAGCATCAGCGCTGACCAAATTTCAGGTCAGGATCTCTCACAAAGTCAAAGAGGCTGGTTTCTTTTTCATCTTAGATGAAAGAGTGAGAGATGAATTAGGGAGAGAGAACTTGGAGTGTATTTGCCCCTCATCTATAACTCAGTCACCCTTTGAAATGCATTCTCCCACGAGTTACCCCTAGACAAGGTCCACTCCTGCTGTGAGGACTGAGACAAGCTGTCCAGTGGTGAAAGAGGTTCCAGGCGGCCATCTGCCATGATGCAAATCTGTTTGTTCCTGTTCCCTTCCCCACCAAAGAATGGCCATCCTGCAGGAGACCACCCAACAACCTTGATGACTCTCAGCAGAGGCAACAACCCATCTTACATCCTTGAGAAATTGGCCTACACAGACTTATCTGGTAAACACATTTCAGACCTAATTTGGTTTTATGTTTATATCTTCACATACGATACCACGCACATCTCACTATGACACCACGGACCAGCAAGCCACCAGCTTTCAAATGATACCTCACAAGGCACGCCGTGCACAAAGATTACTACAATAGCGTGTGTGGTGTGAATACCCAGGCACATTCCATTATACCTGCATAAAGAGATAAATAAACCAAATTGCATGTTGGGCTCTGGTTTAAGGGATTGCTTTAAACCTGCTCAGAGACCAAACAGCCACTAGATGGCAACCACGTCTTGTTAACAGTAACCCTGACCCTTTGAACAAAATCCAAACAGCAATTATTTAATTATGCTGCAAGGCATTTAACAAGCAATAGTTGAAGAGGATTGTTTGTTACATTATTGCTCCTCTGCCATCAATATGTCTGAGGGATTATGGTGTTGTCAGGTGTCCCTTCCCCTCTGGTTCAGAGGAGTCCACACCACCTCACTAAATCACTATCTCGTAATATGGGGAATTAGCCAATAGGCCATTAGGGGAGCTCAGGCCCTCAGGCCTGGTAGAGCAATTACACAATCCAGAGCACCTAGCCCTCAGGCAGGGAGGGCAAGTACCCAGTCTATTAGCTCTGGGACCTCAGGCAGGGCAGAGCAGGTAAGCACTTTATAGACCAGGGCTGGGGTTTGAGCACTTCTGCAAGCTAAGTCTTAGGTAGGCGGTTGCTGCTACCCCACGAGGGAGTAGCAGGGGAGAGAAGGGGGAGGCAGGCCCACTCAACTCCACCACATCCTAGCCAAGGGGCCTAACAGTGGGGGAGTGGTCCACCACTGGGTCAGTGGGGAATCTCACTGAAATGCACTGACTAGGGCACAGCCCCAACACATCTGAATTGCAGTCGGCCACCCCGGGCTACTTCCTGCCCTCTCCCTGTTGTGTGCCTGGGTCCACAGGGTGTGCTCAGTTACACTGGGGTAGGCGGCCAACAGCAGCCCTGGCGGTTCCCCTGCAGAAATGGACTCCTCAGCAGGCAGGACACCTCTGGGCACATCAGCAAAGGCAGCAGCCTGGCACATGCTAGATGGTGTCTGTCTCAGCCCCTACTGACTTGGAGGCCCTGCCTTTTATACTCCCTGTCCTGCCCACCCACTTCTGGTGGGAGGGTGAGGTTGGTCTAGCTCTGCCCACTTGGGTAGGGAGAGTGGCTTCTCCCCCTCTGGCTTAGAAGGAGGCCACACCACCTCACTACATATGGCTAATCTGCCTATCCATTTACTGGCTGAGGCCCTGTGATGTATTTCTAAAATGGCTTCTTTACATTTATTCTGAATGAAAGGTGGTAGCCGTGCCTGACCCCTAACGGTACTTACCTGAACCACACTGAACATCAGTTCCTTCTCATTACAACAGTTTGTGAGTTCTGGTATCCCTGATGTTACAAACTTTGATTTTATGGAACTCCTGATATTTCAGATCCTAGTTTGAGTTTACAGGGCTGCCAGGAAGAAAAATCTCTACATGTAAACTGATCACATTTTATATGAAAATCATTGGGGCACAAAATAGATGGAACCCCATAGTACCAGTACAAAGTAATTTGTTAAAAAATTGGGTAGCATTGAGAGAAGAGCCACCAGAATGATTGAAAGATTGGAAAACATGGTAGACTCTACCCTGATGAGTGTCTATAGTTGGCACACTACCCACTCAAAAAAAAGGAACAATAACATTTGACCACTGACCAATCACAGGAAAAAAAGTAGCATAAGTGCAAATAATGAATACTTGTAGAGAGCTATTCATGATCAATAAACTGAGTTAAAAGCAGCTGCATAAACAATGAATAATTCTGAATAACTAATTCAGGGAAATCATGATCTGAAAGTGGAATAGGAGGACTTAATTAATGAACACATTATAGGTTACTTAGTAAATTTACTTAGTTCCACTCCCTAAGATACATGTAGATGTTATCATGAGTGGGGAAAACCCATGTTTTGATTTCTAGTTGACATTGGAATGATAGGAAACAGATCTGAGCTGCCTAGTAGACATACGTCTTCTTAAGCATAAATACCCTTTGTCTAGGGCTAAGATTTTCCTTTACTAAACAGGATACTACTGAACAAAGTTGACAGGACTATTCAACAATCTCTAATGCCAGTTCATATATACATGTAACACCTATAGCTGAATAATGTTAAGGGGTGACACAAATCGATGCAAGCAATCAGAATGGAATGTACGATTAAGAAGGAAACATGACACATATCCTTCAGTAACAAGGAACATAAAGAGAACCCAAATTGGATTTGACCTAACAGAGCTTTTCCATTTAGAACACATACAGGGAATATTTTCTAGTAAATGCACATGAAGGGAGAGCATGAGATATGGCCTCTATTTCTAGCTTGGCATTTCCTTGTTATGTGACTTAGGGTAGGCCACTGAGGCTGTGAGATGTTGAATGCCTCCTGCAAGAGTCTGAGCACCTTCAAACCCTATAGAGATCAGGGGGGATGAGAAAGCTCAGAATGTTGCAGGACCGGGCCCTGGAACCTAAATTTTCAAAAGTGCCCACCAGTTTTGGACACTTAACTTGGGCAATGAGCACTGACTTCAGCAAGAGCTGTGGGTGCTCAGCTCTAAAAATCAGACCCTAGTTGTTTCAAATTTAGGGACCCTAAATAAGCAGAGAGAGGAGAGGCTTCAAGGAGTACACATTTCACTGTTAAGATGATGTTGTGCCATGAAGATAAAAATGAACTAGAAAGAGCCCTAGAACTATGGAGGGCTGTATTAGAAGAAAATTGCTTATGAATCAGCTGACAAAAGACGGAATACCTGTGATGATTTGGCAGGAGGGACAATGAGAGCCAGTAAAATCAGAAGGTATAGACTGCGTCTGTGTAACTACTAAAACACCTTAATTTAGTGTTGAACCATGATGGGAATGTGGGAAGCCATGTGAAGAACACCTGGTGTAAATGAAGGGAGTTGACAGGAATTCTCTGCAATAAGAATATGCCAAGTAACCTATGAAGCAAAGTGTATAAGATCATGATTAGGCCAGCCATGATGTATAGGTCAGAATGGTGGCCAAAGAGGAACAGAGAAGAACAACTACTTCATGTTGCCAAAATGAGGATGCACAGTTGGATGCTGGGTAAGATGAGAGCTGATAGGCTATGCAATGAAACAGTATGAGCCATGGCACAAGTAGCCCCCATCATAAAATAGCTGAGGGAGCATCAACTGAGATGGCTGGGGTGATGTGAGATGATACATGGGATATGGTGGCCAGAGAGTACAAAAGCTAGCCGTCACTGGAAAAAGAAAGACCTAAAAAAAGGATATTTGAGATGCTGAAGGAGGACACAAAGAAGGTTGGTGTCAGTTTAGAAGATGCACCTAATGAGAGAGTCTAAAGATGAAGAATAAGAGTTGCTGAACCTGATTGACAGGGCAAATCAAAGGTGATGAAGAAATAAGCAGAAACTTTAGAAAATATGGGACTTAACCTTTATGTGTCAATTCCCCATCTATGAACTGGAGATGATAATCCTTCCCTGCCTCACCGGGGTGTTGTGACACTTAACACACTAATGCCTATAAACCCGTTTGAGATTCTCAAATGAAAAGCACTAGAGAAGTTTCAAGTATTATATTCTTGTTTTATTAATTTGAGGGGGGCTTTCCTGTGTGCTCTGAAATCATGACTGGTATGGAGGAAGTAAATAAGGAAGTGTTATTTACTCCTTCTCATAATTAAAAAGAGGGGTCATCAAATGAAATTAATAGGCATAAGGTTTAAAATGAGCAAAAGGAAGTATTTATTCACACAACACATGGTAAACCTGTGGAACGCCTTGCCAGGGGATGTTTGGAAGACCAAGATGATAACGGGGTTCAGAAAAGAACTAGATAAGTTCATGGAGGATAAGTCCATCAATGGCCATTAGCCAGGATAGGCAGGGATTGCTGTTTGCCAGAGTCTGGGAATGGCCAATGGGAAGGATCACTTGATGAGTATCTATTCTATTCATTCCCTCTGAAGCACCTGGGATTGGCCACTGTTGGAAGACAGGAAACTGGGCTAGATGGACCACTGAGCTGACCCAATGGCATTATTCTTATGGAACCATAATCACAATAGATTAGTAAATGCTTCATTTTTTAAAAGCATTTAAATGTAAATTCAGCTATTCTGTCTTGGTGGATGGAATATGCTTTGTGGGCAAGGGGTCTTGACTCTATAAACAAACTTTGAAGAGGCGTTTTTATTGAAAACCAATTCATTTGAGTCTATTTTATTTTCTGTTCTACTCTCAAAAGAGGCTGCAGGGCCACAACTATAGTCTAATGAATTTTTTTAACCAGGTGACTTTTTCAGGTGACTATTGCATTGGGAATACATTTGAGTTGTTTACCAAACTCAGGCTCCTTTTTGATGTTTTGTATTTCCACCACAACACCCCTTTGGTATTGTTTGCATAAGAAATCATTTGTAGCTGGTGTGTGGCTTCTGATCAGGATAATTTGAGGAAAGCATTTTTGGAAGAAATCCTTTTAAACTATCATAGAGAGGTTATTCAACACCGGCCTACAAATCTGTCCCAAGAAGAGTTAAAATCACTTTTATATTTCTCACTGGAGAGTCCTCTGGATTTAAGGTGAAGTTTTTAGCGCCACTTTTATTGCCAAACCACTTTTTTTCGCAATAGTTAACTAAGAGAGTTTGAGGGGAGGAGCACACAAAGATTATCTCCTTATCTGTACAAATGAAATAATAGGGTAACTCTAGCTGGAAATAAAACTAATCAGTCAGCTCTTGTTAAGGTTCATTAATAATACAGTGCAGCATTTTTTGCTTTTCACTAAACTTGCTGAAAAATGCTGAGACCTTGAAAAGAGTCCGGGGAAGACAAACAAAGCATAAGAGCTTTAACAGTATGAGCTGACATAAAAGGCTCACTTTTCCCAGCAAAGACAAGGAAAGCTAGAGACAGGCCTACAGATACAATGGTTACAGTGGAGTGGATAATATAGAAGGAAAAAAAATATTCAGCTGAAATACATACAAGATACAGACCAAAGACTCAGAATTTAGAAACCAGAGACAGTAACATGGAGAGATTTTCAAATTAGAATTTATCTGAACTTTTGAGGTATTTTTTAAAATGGCAATGTCTTCTAAATACTGCGTTTAAATGAAAAAAAAATTGTAAACCTCATTTTTCAAATGGGTCTTTCTATAGGATACCCACATCCTAAATTTGGGAACTCAAACCAACACTTGAATACCTATTACAGATATGCACAAACCTAAATGCTTAATTTGAGTGCCTAACTAAAGGTGGGTGGGAGAGGTTTGAACCTTTTCATCTCAGATATGGATTTAGTGCTTTTTATAGATGATGGATTGACAGCTGGGCATTCAGTCCTTCATCTCTCTCATGCGGCAGTCAGCAAGGTACAAATCATTGCCACTGTAAAGTAACTGCTTTTTCACTAGGAACAGGATTTAAACCACTAAACAGCCTTCAGATGATAATGACATTCAGCAACTCCAAAGATCTGGACTTGATTAGAGCAGGGACTTGGAGATGAAAGGCACTCTCCATGAGCAGTCCAGTCCATTTTCAAGACCATTTAAATCATTGCTTTCCCCTTCATCTCCTGTCTGCTGCTGCCCTTTTGCTCTCTTCTAATTTCTTTTATGATCCCCTCTTCTTTCGATGTTGTTTTGCCATCTTCTATATTTTGTTGCCTGTCTCCCTGCCTCAACCTTTCTTATCTGTATTTTCCTTTCCCCTCCCCTCCTGTGTTGTTTTCTCCCTGATTCACTCTGTTCAGTGTTGGCAGAAGTAAAACTTGCTAAAATCCTGATCCCTGAATCACTGAGCTACAGAGAGCAGGCTCCTTTGAAGTTTTGATTTGCTGTGTTCAGTATAACCCAATGGTATTCAGTGATTACAATTGTGCCCTTGTACCATTTGGAGGTAGGAGGTGGGAATGTAGACACTGCTGATGCCGTCTCTTACATTGTGGGGCTTTTCATGGAGATAATGAATCAGTAATTTACAAAATGGAAAAGGCTTTCATTGCAATAAACTTGTACCTCTGGTGCGGGATGGAGGAAGTAGTGTTGTGATGGGGAGATCAAGCTTACCTGAAGAATGTAAAGATCTTTAAAACAAAAAATAATAAACACACCAAACCTACTGCTCATTTTAAATACTGATTGTCCCTGTCCACTTGGAATAGCAAAATCAGATCTTTGGTGTCATATTGAATGGTGATCCTGAACTGTGCAATGATCTATCTCTTGCGACATACAAGGCATATGAAGGAGAAAAGTTTTCTAAATGACTGACACATGCAAAAAAACCAGGCTAATTCAAATTTAGTGCGCTGAATGAATTCTGCAACACAGAGCAATATTGTTCAAGTCCACCTTAGTATGTGTATAGTGCAAAATCTAATGTTTTGGGTTTTTTTTTAAATTGTTTCTAACCCTTATGGTTCTGAAGAACACTTAAAAATGTGACTCATTTTTCAATCTGCTAAGAACCTAAAACAATCACTGAGAGAGGTATGAACTGCCTCTTAAATTCAACGGAGTGTTGACTCTGAAACCTAAAGGTGACAATGTCAGTGCAGTACTTTCAAAGTATTTCACTGCTGATCATTTTAACAAAAGTCATCTTTGCTGAGGCAGGGTGCAGAGGAGCATCTCCTTTCTGACAAGAGTTGTGAGGTGAGCGAGAGGGTGAGGACAAAGAAATCACCTCTCCCTCCACCCTTCCCCACACTACCAAAAGCCTTAACTCACTGCAAGGATGCAAAAACCTCAAGCTGCCTTCCATGCCTTTCTGGTGCTAAAAGCCCCAAATCTTCCCTGTTTCCTGGTGAAAACCTCCAGGTTTCCTCTGACAACTTTTTAGTATGTTTTCTCTACCAAAAGCTAAAATACACTGAATATTTTGGGCAGTGTAAAAACCGAAAACATCCATGTAACTAGTGCAAGGGATTTTTTTGGGGACTGGGTTATTTCTCCTCAGATTTAATTCATCTAGAACCCCTATTTTTGCATTTAAATGAATCAGCCACACAAATTTCCAGTTTATCATACCATGGAAACCTGACCATAGACATTAGTTCAGTTTGCCACAGAGCACAAATAGCTCAGCAGGTCTGTAACAGTTGAGGGGATACTTAGGAAACACGGAGAAACTAAAGAAAGCACAACTCCCATGCTCTTAAAGAGATCAAACATGGAAGTTTAGGAGTCTACACACCTTTGTGGGATATGTCCTTTAAGGTAGTATCAGATGGCAATGGACAGAGGCGTGGGCAGTGAGTGGGAGAAGGTTAATTGGACAGAGCCACGTAAATCCGGGGTCCCTGTGATATAATTTAGGTCTGTGTATCACACAGGAATACAACTTAATTTCTTCTTTCAAATAGCACTGAAAAAGGCTCTGCATACTGCGCCTTGTAGGTGGAGCAGCCTTCTCTGTTTTGTTTCATACAAGTGCATGTTATTCAGAGATGGTGTCATTGTTTAGACTATGGAGTGAAAAGTGTACCTCAAAAATAAACCCCCGGACTGAAATACTTTGGAATGTTTACTCAGCATGTGGTATACCTTTATTTCAAGCCCATTATTAGCAAAAGTGCAAAGATCAGGCAATGTAAGTAACACAAGGGATCCTGCACTGCTTGCTTTAATTTTAGTATTTCATTCTAATAAATTCTCTATTTTTGTATTTACTGGAATCTGTCACACAATTTCCAATTTGCCACACCAGAGCCAGAGTCCATTGTTAAAGGTACACTGCACAGAATGCATGGGGAACACAGGAGGATCATGCTAACTCAAATACCTCATAAACGTCACCCTCTTGATCCTTATTCTTAAAGCCCTGCCCAAGTTATCTGCTGAAATATCACATCGTGTGTGAATATGACCATCCACAACAGCTATTTCTACAGCAGGAGTGGAAAAGGCAACTTCAATAGTGAGACTCCTGTGTGGAGGGTAGAGCTTTCTCTGCCAAAGGACCGTGACACCTGAACTCACCCTGAAAAGAGATCAAGATGACTGCGAGCCACAGTATTCCTCAGCGCAAAATTCATCAATAAAACAAAATCCCATTTTTAAAAGTATTTGACATTTTGATACATGTGGTCTTTTTATCAGGCATGAGCCTTGCAGTTTTTCCAGCATGAGAAATTATCAGAATGAAATTAGACTGCTCCTCCACTTTTAAATCTTACATAAATGCAATTGCCATAATACAATACATACTAGAAGAGAAATAACATTAACTGCAAAATAACAGCATTCTAACTCCCAACCTGAGTTTTACCAGGGTAAATAAGAAATTCCTTCGCCTAATAATCATCAGCAAGACCTTTAATCTGTGTTGCTGCTTTGCAGGCTCATATTGCAATGACGTGGGAAGCAGAGCCATTCTCATTGAATCAGAGGTAGGATTTTCAATGATATAGTTGCATGCCCAAGTTCTTATGTTCCAAAGCAGGGAACTGAAAGGGAAATCTGGTCAGTTATGGTAATTTCTCACTTATATCAGGCAGCTTGAAGTCTGCCTGTGGTCTGTGGGTTTAGTAAGTGGTACAGTCTAGCTTTTAATATATTCAAGGGTTTGATAGCCCACTATAGAAAACCCATATTTTTGACTAGAACAAAGCATCCCCCAAATGTGAAGATCAGATGAATGATGATCTCCATAGATCAAAGCATTTTTGTCTCTCAAAATAGCTTTATGGCTGTGACTGTAGTATGAAAACGCTTGCCAGATGCCAGCCCTTGCTGTTGACACATTTTGGTCTATGCTAGATGTTCAACCGTGAGTGAACAAAGCATATTTATTTTTGCTGGTGAAGACTTTTTGTTTCTGTTTACAGTTAATTTTGGTCTAACTGTGAAGGGTGGGGCTGGGGTTCAAAAGATCACACAGACGCAATCTGAAACTCTGCAGGCACAATCAGCTTTGCTCCCGGCATGGTAGGGAAATCCTGTAGTGACTGGCAGGCGTGCAAGTAGCAGTAAGAATTATATTTTTCAAAGAGTAATATTTAAGCAACCCAATGGATGGCTTTTACTATGGGCCTGATAGTGCTCCCATTGAAGCGAATGCTAAAACTCCCATTAACTTCAATGGTGCAAGATCGACACCTTTAAACCCTCAACTAGCATCAATGTATCCGTGGTTTAACCCTGAATATTTAGGGTTTGTCTACATTGCAATTAAAAGCCAGCAGCTGGCACACACCAGCTAACACGGGCTTGGGTTAAGAAGCTGTTTAATTGCAGTGTAGACATTCAGATTCATGTGGGCACCCAGGCTCTAGGATCCAGGCCCAGGCTCTGTGAGGTGGGAGGGTCCCAGAAGTTGGGCTGCAGCCCCAGCCAGAACATCTACAAATAATAAATATGTAATATATTATAAATAAACAGTCCCTTGTCCAAACCCCATGACCCCCAAATCAACAGGCATGGGCCAGGCGCAGGTGTGTAATTACAGTGAAGACAGCCCCTTAGAGGTTCAGATTCAGCTCTGGGAAAAGTGAGCTGAGTTCCCCTTGGTTTTTATGGGAATTCCACGTGTTTTTGCCAAGGCTGAATTTGATCTGGAGGATATATATTAAATGATTATTGTTTGCCTAATCATCCTGTGCTATCCAACTCATTCTGAGAATGTCAGTTGTCATTCCCATAGCTACAGCTTTCGTTAGCTGTTCATGCATAGCCACATGGCTGTCAACTTTCACTTTTAATTTTAAAACCACTAGGCAGAGCATGTTCTTTAGGGGTCTGCAGCCAGCACCTTGTGGTAGCATGCTTAATGAGATTTAGTATTAGTGGAGCTCCTAAGGGATTTGCCTGCAATGCAGAAAACTTTGGTGGCAGTGAAAAAACAAGTCTGATGATAAGGTTCCTATGGTATTCATTTCATTTTCACAGATGACAAATAATTAGTGAACAACCTAATTTCAGTTTCTTATGATAGCTACTCTGTTGAGATAACCACAAGTAATAACCACAAATGGAATGGTAGTAAGACATGTGCAATGAAAAAGAACTATATAAAAAGAAGAAAATTAGATCCATGAACCAGAACCTCCAAGCACATGTGAAACTAGGAAATGTGCAATGTATTCTATTCTTGACTTTCTTCCAACACATTTATTCCTTAGAAAGCTTTAATTCTATGACCTCTATAATATATGCAAGAGTAACATATGCACAAAAGTGGTTAAACCACTAAGCATAGTCTATTTCCTTGAGTCCATTTCACACAGTGGCTGCTTGTGGGACAGCTCATCCTGCTGTGAATTCTGGCACTGGGGGAGAGCAGGTTCCGTGGATAGCTATTCCAACTTTAATAAAGGTGACTTGAAATGTGACGTGAACTTGGACTGTTTGGACACTGGTTGGCAGACAAAATGAAATGCTGGAAAGCTAGTGCTATGAGATTCCAAAGAAAATGTCATTCTCGCTATTCAGCTGAAGAACTGCTGGCTCTGTAATTAGTTACAATGAAGGATGCCTTAGACTGGATTGGACATGGGGTGGGGAAGATGGCTTATCAAGAGGGTTGGATGATGTCAAGACTGTAACTACCTTCGTACCTCCCCAGTTTTGGCCCCAGTTCTCAGCATAATTTACAGCAGCCACAGGGTTTGCTTAGAATAACTTTGAACACCCCACTGTTGACTGCTCCACTGGCCCCAAACACCTGGAGCGTAGAGCTCTCTGACCACAGCACCGCCATTATACATCATGTCCACCATGCTCCCCTACAAACCTTGATAGCTAAAGGAGGAGGGCACAGGAACTTTGTTCACCCTACCTTGCTCAGGGAACTCTGTGCACTAGGAGCATACCCAGGTGACAAGATCCACCTGTTTTCAAGACCCTTTATGGCCCAGAAACAAAATTTAAAGGAGCCAGATCACATGCCTTGATGATGCCTGTGAAACTACAATGGTTTTGCACAGGTAACTAATTGGAATGTAGTGTCAAATTCTGATGATGCTCCACAAGGAGAAATACAATCCAACTCCCTCTCTTGCTGCTGTGTTGGCTCAGCCGGACTAACAGGCATAAAAAGCAGTGAAAACTTATTTTTGCCATGAGAGCTAAATGGCTCTGACTGACAATGTACAGGGAGCAGGTCTGTGGAGTAGGAAGGTGCCTATTCCACCATCGTGGTTCTCAACCAGGGGTATGCAGAGGTATTCCAGGGGATACATCAACTCATTTAGATAGTTGCCTACTTTTACAACAGGCTATACAAAAAGAACTAGCAAGGTCAGTACAAACTAAAATTTCACACAGACAATGACTTGTTCATACTGCTCTAACTACTATACACTGAAATGTAAGTCCAATATTTATATACCAATTGATTTATTTTATAATTATATAGCAAAAATGAGAAAGTCAGCCATTTTTAAGTAACGGTATGCTGAGACACTTTTGTATTTTTGTCTGATTTTGTAAGCAAGTACTTTTAAAGTGAGGTCAAACTTGGAGTATGCAAGACAAATCAGACTGCTGAAAGGGGTACAGTAATCTGGAAAGTTGGGAGCTACTGTTCTACAGCATAACTTTTCAGAGTAGAATGCTCAATTACAGACAGACATTAGCCTGTTGATTTATTATAATAGATTTCAGTGGCCCAGGGAATGAACAAACGAAAGAAAGAGGTTAAGTAGATCTGTGTGTCTCATTTCCTAGCATGAACCTCTGGTTTTTATTATATACATCATCTGTATTCTCAAAGTATGAATCTCTTTGAGAATGGGCAGGTGTGGCCTAAATAGCCAGGAAGTGAGTTATCACTCATCTGTATCAGGAGAGTTTCTTCACAAAGGCTGATATACACCATGTGCAGAAGGTCAATATGAGACCAAAGCCTCACTTTCTATATACTGCATGAAACACAGTTGTGCCTAGAGGGAGCCAACCAAAATCGGGCTCCCACTGTACAAAAACATAGTGAGAGACAGTCCCGGCCCCAGAGCACTTACAACCAAGTAAGTGGGAAGACAGACCAAGGATGGGAAGGGGAAACAAAGGGACAGAGAGGGGAAATTACTCACCCATGGTCATCCAGCAGCTGGAAATAAAACCCAAATCTCCGACAATTGCCCTATCTGTTGGACCACATCAGTTCTCATTCTGAGGGCTTAAGTGTGACTTAAGTAGAGCATGTTCTTCATTGCAGCCCTCTGAATGAGGGGTGGGGGAGAGCTGAATAAATCACACTGAGCGAGAATTGTGCTTATGTTCCCTACTACCTATCAGTGTCCTGTGTAATTCACAGCCAGAATGAAGGCCTGAGCCAAGAAATGTTTTATCTTTTGCACAAATACAGATTTGACGTTTTTTCCAGCTTTGCTCAGGACACTAATTAAAAAGTCTAGGAAGTGAGCACACATGAAATCATTCCTTCCACATAAGCAGACGGATGGAAAGAAATTCCAGTCTGTTTCCACTCTTTTGTCTTCAGGGCATTTTTGGAATTTCCTTCAGGAAGCAAGAGGTTTTGACCTAAAGCCTTCCTCAGTTAGTATGCTCCAGTTTCCCACAGACAATCTTGCACAGAAATGACGTATTGTATAAGAAGGTGAGGTTTATCTTTATGCCCCAACTGTATCCTGTACAAGCTCAATGAAACTTTTAAAGTGTTACCTAGAGAGAATGGCAGCAATAGGGGAAATGGAAGAGTTAAACCGTGGAAGAAATACAGAAGCTACTGAAATACATTGGCCAGGTCGTCAGCTGATGAAGTCAGTGGAGTGACACTGATTTACACCAGTTGAGGCTCTGGTATTATATTTTAAATACAAACGGTCCTGATGTTTGTAATAAACTAACAGCAAAATCACAACTATTTTAAAAGATTTTTTCCCCATTCCATACATTCCCCATAATACAAAAAAAAAAAAAAAAGAAGAGCATTTAATATATCATTTAATTTCTAATGCGTGATCTCCTGAATTACATGGTATTTCACTTTTTCCATTCTGGACAGTAATTGCAGTGGCATTACTTGCCATAGTGAAATTTCTTGCTCTGGAGCATAGATATATTGTTGTTATCTCCCTACCCAGGTTTTTTTATTGGCACCCATCACCTTACTATTGGAGCACCTAAACAATCATGTTCTTGTACCCTTTTACCTTGCCTTGTAAATAAAGGTGTCATTATGGATCTATGTCCTTCTCTGAGCAGAAATGTCATGCAGAATCAGCCTGATCCAATACCTATTGAAATTAATGAGAATCTTTCTATTACCTTCTATGATCAATGAATCATGCCCCAGATCTTGATGATAGTACCAAAAATATTGTGAAGCAGAATCTTTAAAAAAATCAGTTTATTAATGTTTAGAAATCAATAAAGCTATGTGCAAATTGAACAATAAAAGTCAGAAACATTTTAAATACTATTTAAAAAAAACAAGAAAAAAAATTCAGTTTAATTGCACTGGAAATCCTACTACAAAGGCAACATTTTTACAGAAAATCACTTCTAGGTTTCACCAATAACTGTACATCGATCAATTCTTCAGCTATCGCAATATACTTTTTTGTTATAATAATGCTCTAGGTGTTTGAAGACTTCTGCATCTTGTTAAATTACATACGTTGTACACTTTCAACCCCATTAACACAGGTTAGAAAAATAAAGTAATAGAAATGATGCCATAAAACAAATACATTCAATTTAAATGAAAGGCATTTCTTATGCAAACTGATAAAATCTTTGCTTTCATCTTTGCTGAAATTATGAACATTCTAGAACATAGAACACAAAGTAAGTGTCAAAAAATGTCTTGTATTTTGTTATGGAAGTGCATTTATGTGTCATATCAATAGCCATTTCACTTGGACTTATAAAGTTCCTTCTTTGTTTCTCTGAATCTCATGGTATTCTATACAGATTTTCTAATCAAGCTTTACTATGGAAGCGCCATAGGCCAAATCCTGAAGTTCTCTCAGTTTTTACTCTGTCCTTAATCAGGCAAAACTCCTACCGATGTCAGTAGTACTTGTTACTATTATATTTACCTTCTCAAATATCACATCTTAAAGAGAAAATGAACTGTTGTTCTATCCTGTAACTATTATGGTCATGTAATTTATTTCATGCTAAATGTAACAAACCGATAGATCTATGGGGTCAAATGCTATTCTTGGCTTCTCCCATGCAATCCTCTTGACTTCTTTGGGGTTACATGAGTGCAATCGAATGCAGAGTCTGGCTCATCATCTGAAAAGTAATATGGATTTTCAGCACAACTTCACAGAACTGATTTTGCTAAAGAAAAGCTTTGGACTCTGCAAATGAAATCTTATTACATCTAAAAATTCAGGAAAGCAATGCCAAACTATGGTTGAATGTGATTTAGATTACATTGGTGTGGTCTCTTTCCTGCTGCATGCCAAATGACAAACATAAGCGATCCAGGATAGCAGATCCATCCTTAAACTTGGTACAGAAAGATCTTTTGTGTCAGGGGGTTTTCTGCAAGTAAACATATAACTTCACATTCTTCACAAAGAAAAAAGATACCATACTCCCACCCTTCTCACTCACACACACATGCATGACACCCTTTCACCAAGGCTTCGGTCTTTCTGAGTTACGAAGGAGATTTCAGGATATGGATGCTCCTGGCAATCCTGAGTTTGCCTCAGTGCAAAGACAAAACATACTCCAGAGGGAAATCTTTTCAAGCCAGAACAGTCTATCCCACTTCCTGAACTCCACCCTTGCAAGTGCACTGCTCGTCTCTTCAGAACTAATGCTACCTTGCTCACTTAGGCCATCTCTCTGGAGTTGCTAAAGTGAGTCGGTGGCTTCTTGTCTGTCAGATTTCAAAGGGAGGCTTTGAAATATGCCCCCAATGGATATTTCTAAGAAGACGAGGTGACATTGCCTGAAGACATGACAGTCTCCGGGCAATCACCCTCATCTTTCTGTGGGTGGGAGGAATTGTCAGATTTGCTTCGGCTGAACTCCATCCCTGCTATGATTGGCCTCTTGAATTTGGCCCCAGAATCTGCAGAGGGGCATTTGCAGCAGCACAGGATCTTGATGAAGGCCCTCCGCATCTCTTTGTTGGTTAAGGTATAGATTATAGGGTTCGTGGCTGAATTGAGCACAGCCAGTACTAAGAAATACTCTGCTTTGAAGAGGATTGAACAGGCCTTCACTTTGCACCCCACATCCAGCAAGAGCAGGATGAACAAGGGACTCCAACAGGCAATAAATGCACTCAGTACGATGATCACTGTCTTGAGCAAGGCTAGCGATTTTTCTGAGCTCCTCGTGGTTTTGGTGATGTTTTTTCGAAACGTCAGCCTGCGGCTCCTAGTCCTGACCATGGAATAGATCCTGCAGTAGAGGACAACAATGGATAATAAAAGACCAGTGAAAACTGTGGTGCAAAAGAGAATATAGTGCTTATGGTAGAGAGGCAGCACAGTGGAGCAACTCGGCAGGTGGTCGAGGCAGTTCCAACCCATAATAGGAAGCCCCCCTAGTATCATGGATATAACCCAGCAGGCACTGATCAGTAGGAAGGAGCGGAAGCTGTTGCTCCCATTGTGGAGTTTCATCTTCAGCATGGTGATATACCTCTCAATGGCAATGGCCAGCAGGCTGAACACAGAGGCCGCCAGGGCTACAAACATGCTACCTTCCCTTACAAACCACTGGGTTGGGGTGAGACTATAGGTTTTGTGTCCAGATAACAAAAGGTTGGCGGTATAAGCCACCCCAGCCAGCAAATCTGAAAGAGCCAAATTCCCAATGAAATAGTACATGGGTCGGTGAAACTTCTTGGTTTTCCAGATGGTCAGGAGGACAAAAATGTTCTCCAAGATGATAAAGCAGCAAATGATGATAAAAACCACCGAGGTCACTTTTATTCCACCGTCCGCCTTCTCATTTAGCTTCCCTGTATAGTTGTAATGTTTCTTAATGATTTCAGAGTGGACGTAATCGCTGACTGAGTCATTGAAGGCTTTCTTCTGGCGGCTGCTGGTGGAGCCCATGGTTCCAGGCTGAGCGGCACTTCTCTAGTCAGCCACCAGAAGGTGAAGTCACGTAGAAACTTCACCAACCAGACCTGTGGCAGGATCTTCAAGGTGGAGGCTCCAGTGTCGGATACTCCCTGGGTAGCCTCAGATACCACAGCCCTTAAAGCAGGGGCACAAACAAAGCAAAGAGTCAGAGGAAGGGGTGTAAACAAGGTGGCAAACTGAAAACAATGTAAAATAATCTGTTCGTTTCACTGCATGTCAGGTGTGGATATTAGATCACAAACAAATCAGTAAGGTCTATTCACACACACCCCAACTTCGCCCATGTTTAAAAAAAAATGGCTCAGCAAATCAAACAGATAAAGCTCATCAAATAAACTTTTTTCTTAATGCAGATTTGCACAAATAAGTAGGAGGCATGGGGGCTTGCACTAAGTTTCTGGATCTCACCCAGTGCAAGAGATCCCAAGGTAAACCAGTGGAAAACACAAGTTCTACCTGTCTCTCTGATTTCTCAAACTAGCGAAGTAGCAAACACATTTTAGAAGTTCAAGGTTTAGAAAGAGAAAAGGCTTGGTTTGTTTTAAATGCAACTGAAAAGGCACAAAATAAACCTGGCACGAAAATCACTTGACAGGAGTGACCCCATTGTTTTCCCCACTATTGACAGTCTAAATGTGTTGTGAGAGAGGGCAGTTCTGCAATTTATTGATGCTATCTTGAGAAGAGATAAAGAGGCTGGTGCTCACTGAGGCATGTAAGCGACCATCTCAAAGCTGTAAACAGGAAAGCTGCTCCAAATCACTTCTATTTGGCTAGATCATTCTTTGCAAAAGTTGTGCCAGTGTAAAATTCAGGAAAGCAAATAAAAGAAGCTAGCAAACACATTTTGTCTATCTGTCTGGAACAAAGGAATGCGCAAATGTTAGTTTGGAACTTAATTATTGCAAATATACATGTATAAACACAAAAATATAATTGTATAAGGCTTGTAAAAGTATAGGATCCAAGTAAAAGAAAAGCAAATTAGCTGTGTTAAATAAAGCAAGGAAAGCAGAAAATAAAAGAAAATATTCTGGAAGCAGAAAGTGGAGCCCCAGGTGCCTAGCATATTAAGGTGTGATATACACAAGAGTGATCCCTTGGTCATTGCTTCTCTATCGAATTCTCTCGGATATCTCACTAACAAATTTGTGCAGCTGTAGTGGAATATTCTTTGCCTGCTCCTGGCCAAACAGAGTCTCTAATGCGGAGTCCTTGACAACTGCTAAGGGCTCTCAGCTATTCTACTTCGCTCATCAAAATGAGAACCACAGAGCAGAAAACACCGGGATTCTGTTTGTACAACGCTTAGCACAACGGGCCCCCATTCCTGGGGCATCCTTAGGTATTACCAGAAGTATTACTCACCCTGTTTATTAAAGCTAACCCCACACCTACTGCCGCAGAAAGTAAAGGCGAGATGGAGCCGCGCGTTACTTATGCCGGGGACGACTCGCTCAGATCACCGAATTCTAAATGGGGATTTGCCCCCCATCAGCCCCAGGTGCTCTCCCAGCGCTCACCTTGCTCAGGCAGGAGGTTGGAGTCCCTGAAGCCGCCGCATTGCCTGCGCTCCTCATCGCCGCTGCCCCGAACTAGCTCCACTTGCGTAACACGAGCCAAGTTGGCTTTGCACGTTTCCTTTGAGCTAGTGGTCTCCACCCTTCGGGTTTCCTATTTTTCTAGAGTTCAGCAGCTTAACTCTTGAGTGACCACAAAGTTTGACTCCGTTGCCTCTGCGACTGCGGGGTCCCTTTTCTTGGTACGCCGAGAACACAGCGTCTACACGAGGCTGCGAACCCCAGACACGCTGCGGGCTCTGGCTGAGATCACCCCAGCAGAGACGCTTCGGGCGCGGACCCCCCGCGTGTAGCCGGGGTCAGCTCGCCCCCCAGCCACTCGCCCCTTTCTCTTGTGCCTGCGAGCGCGCCGCTGCCAGCTGGGCAGGGTTAAAATCCCACCCCCCTGCGGCAGGTCGGGGCCGGGGACCACGCAACACGCCACAGGCGGGAGGGAGTTGCTGAGAAGCCAGCCTCAAAGGTGGTGGCAGCCGTCGAGGAGGAGCCACACGGGCTTGGAACAAAGCACAGACGGTCCCTCCCTCTGCCTTCCACCCCGAGAGTTCACAGTCAAGTCAGCAGCGCGATCCGGATGGGGAGCTGGGGACGCCCTGAGCTTTCAGCCGGAGGGGGGTAAGGGGAGACCCAGCACGAAATGACTCCATTCCTGTAACCCTTGCCTGCCCGACAGAGCCCAGTCTCCCACCCACCCCCCGGCTTCAGGCATTGGGCAATGTCCCCATCTCTGGGATCCTTACTCCAGAGGGGCATCAGTGTCCTGCAGGGGGAATGTCTGGATCATGCTGGCTCAATCCCACTGGTTTAGCACTTGAAATGCCCCTCCAGCTACTCCCTTTGCTAAACAAACTGGATTGAGCTAACAGACCCTGGTGCCTGCAAATGCAGGCAGGAGTGTGGCCAGCGGGAAAGCTGGGACAGCAGCAGCTTGGCCAGGGGAACGCCCTCCTTGATGGCTCCCTCTTCACTGCTGCCCAAGGAATACCACGACAGCAGGCAGGACCCCAGCCGCTTGTCTGCCACCAACACAAGGAGTGAGGGCTGAGGCCTGGGCTCCCCTTTTCCACTCACAGGCATTGGAAGGTTCCTGCATCTCCAAGTATGGAGGCCAGCACTTGCCTCTCTCCTGGGAGCACATGGCCTATGCTGTGGGCAATATGCTCTACTTGCACTCCTCGAGGGTGTGCAATGACCGCACATGACCCCCGAGCCAGATTTGTGCCAAATAACGAATCCAGTCCTGAATCCTGCCCTTCCCCTCCCCCATTCATTCCAAACATCTACCTTTCCGATGCCAGCCAGCGATAGAGGCCCCCAAGTTCCAAACTAGGATTTGTCACAGGTGAGAAGGAAACTCAAACATCTCTTCTGTCCTTTTTCCCCCAAGAGATTCTCTAGGTGGGTCTAAGAGGTAAAGAAATCAAGATGATGATGGAGACGATACCAAAAAACAGCCACATTGCGTGTGCCCTTCATATCTGTCACTGCATACCTGTTTGTTTCAGCTGTGGATTTTAAGAATGACACTTGTGAAATGAGTTGAATAAAAGCTTTGTTATTTTCTCATCAAAAAATGGAACATTTCTCACGGTTTTGTGCCACATGACATTTTATCCCTTTTGTGGTAATGTTCTTATCTATAAAAGGCTGGGCTAGTGGAATAGTAGCTAATAGTACTTGAGATCTGACATTGACTCCTTGTGTAGCCATGTGAAATTCACCTAAGTTCCGTGTATATCAGATTCCCCATCTGTATAAAGGAAAGAAGAAAAAACCCACTTACCTTTTGAACTTCCCTTCTAAGGGATTAATATTTGTAAATCTCTGAAGATGTGAAGCTAAAATGCTAAATATTTTAAATTCATTATTATTTATTAGAACAAAAAAGGCAACAACGGTGACTATGGTGTTGAAATAGTCAGTGGATACTACATGGAGAGAACAGTGAATGTGTGTGCGTGTGTGGGGGAGCGAGGGGGGGAGATTTAGGTGGTGTTTATTGTTCACTCTCCGTTTAAGCTTTTGAAAGAAATACTATTCTGTAGTGTTTGGAATATTAATTCTTAGTAGGTTTGTCAATGTGCTTAACCATGCACAAACTTTTCTCTTTTGCTCCCTTGCACTGTTCTCCTTCCCTGCCACCCCAGATGTAAAAACAAAGGAACAGCACAATACACAGTTTAAGAATTTAATGAATTAGGTCTTTTATTTCATAATATTATACACAGTTCAGCTGACAATAGCATTGCCATGCAGACCAGAGCATCTCGGGTTATTTATGTTAACAGTCATGTTTCAATTGGCCACACCTCTCCTTGAATGATTCAGATAAAATTGTACTTACAAACAGACATTTACTCCTCTACCACAAAAGTAGAATCATGACATGTTTTTAGATTGTTATGAGACTGCAGGAAAATATAGCCGTTAAACTGCAACTGTCAGAAAAGGCATGAAAAATAAATCATGCTCGAGGTAACATATGCATCCCCTTGTAACTGCCTCACTTACGTAAGTTGCATATTTTAGTGCCACCACTTAGTTAGCTTATTTATGAAGATAACTTAATGGAAGTGAGTTCATGGTATCTTTTTAAATGCGTGCCTTTTTCAGGAAATGCATTCTCATATAACCGTACACCGAAGTAGTAGTACATGAAAGTAACGTGCTCTACCTGGGGGACTGGATGACTCAGGGTATCCCTGTAGTGAGATACATAGGCTTTCAGTTTTAGGTCACTGGTTAAAATCCAGCCTAAGAGGGTTCTGTTTGAAAGTTGTCATCATCTGATTGACTATTCAATGGTCTGTGTAAAACGGTTTGGTAATCTCAGTCCAGCTCACAGAAGTGAAGTGCCCACATCACAAAATCCAGCATCAGCCTTGGTTGACCACTCCTACTCGACATCTGTGTTGGCAGCTCAGCAAACAACAAATGGTACGTTGAGGCTGACTTACCCACTTACCCTTTGAGATAGTCTCCACAGTACAGCCACAAGGTATGTTATTTCTGTCACTCTCTTTCCTCTATTTCTTTTGTGATCTTTTTGTCCTCTTGGTTCATCTCTCTCCTTTTCTTCCCCTCCAGCCTTTTCCTCTGCTTTTGCTATTCTGCACCTTTTCCAAGGCTGGTTTCTAAGGAGTCCTTTTGGTGCATTTCACTGGGCTACAAACTACAGGAGCAAAGACAAAAAAAACTTTTCTCTTTCTGGCTGTTGAACAGGCTGAATAACTCCTATTCCTATTCTGACATCAGAGAATAAGCACTTTGCCTCATGAAAGAATTACCTCTGAGTCACAACAGCTGATTCAGTACTGGAAAGGATGCAAACTCCAGGGCCACTCTTGGTTTGATTTTGCTACAGGCTGTTTAACTAGTCTGAATTGACTCTGAAAAGACAAGGGAAGCTTCAAAAAAGCCAGAACTAAGTAAGAGGCAAAGACTTGTTCATTCTTCAATGCACCCGTTTGTCAAGTATGGGTTCTCTTCATGATGAATCCATATGGGGATGGAGAATCCCCTCTTCCTTCAGAAGTTCTACCATTCTACTCCCTTTAAACTGTACACCTTCCTCTCTTGAGACAATAAGGGTGCACAAAGAGCTAGTGAGTGCCCATCTCCAAGCGGCATGAACTGACCTGCTGGAGGTGACCTGCATTATCTTGTGATTTCACTATCTGTGGAGTTTCACCTTTGTAGTCTGAACAAGATATCCCAGACTGGTTCTGCACCTGGATACACCACATCGCAGCATAGAGTGTTACTGTCCTGTCACTTTTTCAGTATAAATCTAGTCTTGAGTGTATTATACCAAAATCAGTCCTGGTAAAGAAAGGCACAATTGCACTGACTTTTGCAAGTCAGAGAAGCACCCATGTACACCAGGGTTGAGTTTGGCCAATGTCTTTCCTTTGGCTGTGCTGTGACCGTCTTCTTTTCTTTCACTTTTATTGCACCAATCTGAAATATAAATTATATTAAATGAACATTTAGTGTCAAAGTAAAGCTACAGGTCAATTCAGATGATTATGTTCTAGTATAATAGATATCAGGTAAACTTCAGAACATCTCCTGAGATAACAGTTGCCCGTTTTTGTTAAGAAATGAGATTGTGAAAACGATGACCTCTCAAAGCTTATGAATTACCTGAGGAATGCCATTTCAAAACCAGTCTGAACAGAGCCATTATGAGTTTTTATATTTGATAGGAAATGGCCACAAATTTCTCTCCAGCTGTTCTCTCCAGATGATGAGCTGTTCTTAGAGGGACACAATTTGTCACCTGAATATGTATTTGCACTGTTTATTTACCATTGTTGTTTTTGTCTATTAATGAACTTATTTATACCAACATTTTATTCCTTCCTGGTTAATGACAGAAAGGGAACTTTTCTGTTAGATCTCTTAAGTTTCCTAAATTTAAAATGACTGCTGGCTCCACTGGGAATGAATCCTGTATGGAATGCATCCTGAATTAGTCTGCTATAAAATCTAACACATTAGAAATTCCATATATATATGGCTCATTTGAACATTCTGGTCTGGAATCACTTAGGTTCAAGGTCAGGAGAAAGGTTATCTTTAGCCCTGAATAAAAGAACATAGGGACACTGCCCATAGAGCTCAGAAATATATCCAAAAGAAAATTTCAATGGGATGGATGTACCAGTTAAATGTCCGGCAGTGGACTTTTATAGGGTAGCCACTTCACTAAGATGTTTTCTTTAAAAGTTGGGTGTCAGGAAACCATGTGACTGGTAAAGTTTAACTACTAAATTCAATACAGTAGTTAGAATATGTGCATTAAAATCAAATGAGAGGAAGAATTACAATCAGTTGCAACCAATGAGGAAAGGGAATTGACTTGGTGTAGTATCCAGGAAACGTGAAATTCATTATTCCTTAGAATTTTTTCAAAACAAGATTTATAATGGGTACTACATAGCTGTAGGTGTCAACTGATGTAACTGACAATTTTCCCCTGGTACTGTTCTATGTCCTAAAGTCAAGAAATGTTGGACTGATGTTTGTAAAAACTTCTCTTGAAGTTTTTGTCATTCTTGCAATCTGTACGCTTTTGAATCTATTTAACTCTGTTTAATCTTTATATAGTTCCCATCACTAATGGCATTATATGAGGTGAAAAGTACATTTGTTTCTCATTTTTACACAGCTCTCCACTTTATGATAACTACTATGTCATTTTTGTATCTGTTGGGAAAAGACTGAAGGTTCCTTTTGGCCCTTCAAACGAGACTGACTGAAATCCTACTTGCAGAGATTCTCTAAAGGTGCCCTATCCCCCCTGTCCATTTCTTGTAGAGTGCCCACCATTTTTTGCACACGATTGTTTGTGAAGTCAAATCTCTGAATCTGTGTATGCAAAAAGTGGGTGTTTCTGTAATAATTTAAAAAGACAAAATGAAGACTGGAGATCAGGTACCATGAGAGCTATCAGTCAGGGCTGTTCCATCAAGTGAGTCAGGACATGACGGTCCTTGTAAGAGTGTCAACACTATAGCTTTGCCCAACTGAGGAAGAGTTCAGAGAATAGCCTGCAGTGTCCTGGAAGAATTTACAAAAAGAAATGAAAAGGGAAGAAATGTAAACTACAGAAAACAGAACAGAGACTCTGAATCACACGCTGATCTCAGCTGCATCATTGTAAACCAGGTGTAACTACACCAACAGTTTCTCTGGATTTGTACCAGTGTAACTGAGATCAGTACATAGTCCAATGGCTAGAACCTCAGATTGCAAATCAGAATACACTGGTTCTATTTCCAGCTCTGTGACTATGAGATCTGGCATCAGTCACCTCTTAGTTTCCTCATGTGGAAAATGGAATAGGACTATTTACTCACTTATGGAAAGCAGAGATGGAGGTACAAAGTACTGTTTTATTTTTGTATTAAGAGAATCACTTTAAACACATATTAAAGCATGATGAAATGAAGTTTTGGCCATAATTGAAAGTCGGATTAAGAAACGAATCCTGTTCCCACTAAAGTTAAAGTCAGATTTTTAAGGTATTTAGATTTTTAAAATGCAGCTTTCAAAAAAACACTTAGGTGCTTAACTCCTATTGAAATCAATGAGCGTTAGGCACCTTAGGTGCATCTGAAAACCTCACTACGTGCCTATCTCCAATTTTAGGTGCTTAAATACTTCGAAAATCAGGGCTGCAATTCCAAAACTACAAGTGACTTAAATGAATCCAAGTCTTGACTGCAGCAGGGTCCCAAACAGTAAGAGCTGAATTCAAATACGGATAAGGTTGAGCAGAATAACTCTCACCATCTGAGAAAAATATTCCAGAAAGACCTGGAGATGAGAGAAACGGATTATTAAGAAACATGAGTTCGTGTATGTGAGAAAGAGAAACTAAGTCACATTTAATTCACTTTGAGCATATAATAGTCAACATCTTAAGTCACTGACAGGAACTTTAAAAGTAGCAGAGAACAATTTTGATGTGAAATAGCTTTGTGCAATTCAAAATGTCTTAGTGTTTCAGTTAGACAGTTGGTGCAGGTTAGAACAATCTGGTTTGAAGTTATCCTTTCCATAACGGATAGGTTAGATGAACCAGTTTTTTGTTGATGTTCAGAGAATTTAAAAATTCCAGATCTTCTTCTCTCAGACTAAAATCAAAAACCTGGTTTGGGAGGAAATAATACAATGATTAGAGTAAAGCAGGTAAAGATAGATTGTTTGCTATTAACAAGCTATTAGATAGTAAAATCAGGTTTCAGTCTATTGTTAAACACAGTAATAATATTAATCATGATGAACTCATTTAATATGTATATGGATGTCATAAGAGCCACTGTGGTTTAGATGGTAATTTAGCATTAATCAAATGGACTACCATTTCAAAGTGATATTAAAAACATATTTCACTTATTTGTTGCAACATCTGAATTAGTGTTTTGTTTTTCCATGTAATACAACTTATTTTTGTGAACTAGACTGGTAAATAATGGGTGAAATCAGGAGCAGTTTAATTCCAAAGCAGGAAGAATTAATAGGTGTGTTAAGACATTTGTGTCTGAATTACAAGTACAGCACTGAGTTTATTGATGCCATTGCTGTAGACAAAAACCAAAAAACCCATGAAAGTCAGCAGGAGGAAATGAGAATAGAATTGAAAAGAGATCAGTAAGTGACTTGAAATAAGTCACTTGAGTTTACCTGAAGTTATTGCATCCAAAGTCCTAAAAAACTTTGCTATATCCAATTACTATGTATCTTTATTTTTATTTTTTTGCACTTACTAAAATACAGCAGAAGTGCCCTAGTGATGCAACAGGATAAGGTAATACTTACAAAAATTCAGTCGAAAGATATTATCAAACTCACTTTTACTCCAATGATGCAAATCAGTCAAGCAAAATTCTACCTTTAGCGTTCTCTGTCCCACCAGCAAACCTAAGACATTACTGGACAGGGCATCAGAGCTAAACACTGGAGTCTAAAGAGCAAGAATGCAAGAATATAGCTTTAACTGAAATGTCTGCCACTACTTGGAACCTCATTTATGTGAAATTTTGACAAAAACTGAGCCAGATGACAATTTACTAGGCAGAATGGATTGTTATAAAAATCTTCAAGATAAATTAAAGGTATTTATAGCTGTATTTTATGATAATTATGCTACATTGGACATTTCATGTGTTTTCATAAACTGTATCATTTGCTGTATCATTAATATAAGGTCTCTATTAAAATAGCCTACCCTCTCTATGCCAAGAAAGTAAATTTAAGCCACAGTACATGACTTCCATCTCTATACTTCAGAGAGTGATCAGTTACTAAATTACCATACACCCAGTTAAATGGCTTGCCACTAACTCCCCTAGCAGTGATAGACCTAATTTCTTTTCATGGGATGGGTCTGCACTGTAGAGAACCACTGGGGAATGAAAAGCTCACAGGCAAGAGCTCTCCTACCAGGAAACTCTAAAAGCCAGATGAAAAAGGGAAAGAACGTATCCTGTAGCCAAATTATGGATTTATTTAAGGTCGGCAAATCCTTGGTGGAATTTTGAAGCCTCTTCTAAAAAATCATAGAACTCCCTTTACAAAAATTGGGGGGAGAAGAACTAACTATTTATGGAAATATCATACAGCTGATATAAAGCCTCCCTTAGTAGTTCTGCTTCTGAACTAATCTCAGCCTCAAAAACAACATCCAAGATCCCCCTGCAGAGGGCTGGCTGTACAAGTAGAGACTGAGCAAGAGGGCCACCAATGGCAACAACATGTTAAAGGCAGCAAAACTTTGTGGTATTCTTCACATGGGTGAATGAGATCTGGTTGAAGTGGCCCTTTGAAGTTTGCTTAGGGCAATAGATCTCCTAATGCTGGTAATTATCTGATGTAATTACTAGTGGATATTTGTTATACAACCACTGGGTGGGGAATGCAGTAGTATTATTACTGAGCCAAATTCATCTGAGGGTCTATGCTGGTTTTTATTTCAGAGGGTGCTGAAGGTGCTCACAATCTTGGAGGTTTGGGCTCTTAGTCCTCAAATTCTAGTCCCCTTTGAAAGTCATCAAAGTTGTTCTTTAATCGCTTGGCTAAGTCTTTAATCGATGGCTAAGTGCTGCTGAATAAAATAAATGAGTAGTCATGTTGTTTATGTCATAAATATCACATGAGCTCATGACAGGCCATCTAGTTCACATGCCCCTTCAGAGGCATTGCATTCTCAAGGGAGTTTGAGAAATGTGTGCAAGGATTAAGTTTAAGTCTACCAAACAGGATCAGAAAGTGTAGCCAGTAGGCTGACCCATCTTTACATTCTATTGGGTACACTGAACTCAGGGATCTTTTCCCCTAGATCTTCAAAGCACGAGAAGGAGATTGAACCACTTGGTCCCCATTAACATCAGCAAGAGCAGCATCATTCTAGTGTAGTGCTTTGAAAGAATGGTGTAATGTTATCAGATTTCCTGTCAAAGTAAAGCAGCCACCTTTAAAAAAAAAGGAGCTGATGTTTACAACAGTGCATAAGAGTGACAGTATACATTTCTGACGTAGTGACATTGAGGGCTTTTGAACTTATAATTATGACAGCCTGTTTATTACATATGTTGTTTAGAAAAGCAATACAGCTACCTTTAAGTTTAGGTTTAGGGAAGAGATGTTGTAGAATCCCTGGTTTTGTGGAATCACTTCTGCAGGTTGGTCACAAATGCCTTATGTCTGCATTTTACATAATGACCACCAACCAGTATTTCTCAATAAAAGGGTGTGAGATGCCTTTAACCCAAATAATATAAAAACTGCAGTCAAGAAAACAGACAGGCAACATAAAAAGAAAAGGTGAAAAAAGCGACTCTCAAAAGATCAGACAGGAAGCTACTTGGCTGGGCAGCCACCAGAGAAAACCTCGCCCTTCCCTTTCAACTTTTGTTTATTTTTCTCCTTTCCTTTTTTATTGTTTCAAACTAGTTTCCATTCCCTTAGCGATCAGAGTGTTCTAACAAAGAGGGTTGATTACACTTATATATACAGTATTTGATTCATCAGTATTTCAAATCAGGCACTGCTTAACCCCAAATAAAGGGGGCTACCTGAATAGCTCAGTATGATGATAATATACATAATACTGGATAAGAAGTGCTGCCCTCAGCTTTATTCCAGCTCCTATTGGCATGGCTGGGGACTACAGTGATCATGTGAAAGAATTTTTTTAAGCCTTAATGTATGTCTGTATAAAGGTGAAAGAGTTTACTCTTTGGAGACAGTTGTCTTACTGCATCCCATCCATTCTTTCTTGTGTATTTCAGAATTTTGATCAAAGAGACACACTGTGATTTTGAATGTATGTGTGCATTGTAGCAGAGTAGGGGGGGAGGGGAGATGTACTCCACCCTCGTGAGTCCTGCACTCTTTTGGCCCGGCCGGTGGTGCAGCTGGGGGGTAGGGAGGAGACAGGGGGGGCCTGCTCTGCCCCTTAGTTCTGCTACCTTCCCTTGGGTTGGTCCCAAGCTTCTGCAGATTGCAGACTGCAGACTGCCAACTCCAAACTGCCAACTCCAAGCCGCAGGCTTCCAAACTGCAAGCTCCGAATTGCAAGCTCCAAACTGTAAACTCCACCCTCCACACTTCCACCCTCCACAGCCTGTCTGCCTGAACTGGAGGCTTTTAAGTGCTGGGGCAATCTCCTTGGTAGGCACCAGGTGGCCTAATTACCTTAAAGCAGCCCCAGCTGGATCATCCGGGGAATAAGGCTTTGCTGAGCCTGGGGCTAATATACATGCCTTCTAGAACCCTTGCATAGGCATCTGGCCTGGCCCTGTCACACATCCTCCCCCCCTGCTCAATCCCACCGGGTTGGGCAACTTGGGACGCCATGAAGTGAGCCTGGGACAGTCCATTGGCGTTCCCGTGGCGGCAGCCCGCCCTGTGTTGTATAGTGAACTGGAACGGTTGGAGGGACAGGAACCACCGGGTCTCCCATGCGTTTTTCTCCTTGTTACGTTGCATCCACTGGAGCGGGGCGTGATCAGTCACCAGGGTATAGTGATGTCCCAGCAGGTAGTAGCGGAGAGCTTCCATCGCCCATTTGACTGCGAGGCACTCCCTCTCCACGACCGCATACTTTTGCTCCCTCGGGAGGAGCTTCCGGCTGAGGTACATTATGGGGTGTTCCTCATCTCCTACCATCTGTGACAGTACCGCACCCAGCCCCACTTCTGAGGCGTCGGTCTGCAGGATAAATTCCTTAGTGAAATCGGGGGCGAGGAATATGGGGTTACTGCAGAGAGCCATGCGAAGATCTGTGAAGGCTTCCTCTGCTGCTGGGGTCCATCGCACCATATCCGGGCCCCGGGCCTTTATCAGGTCTGTCAGGGGGCTGGCTCTGGAGGCAAAATGAGGGATGAACCGCCGGTAGTACCCTACAACCCCTAGAAACACTCGGACCTGCTTTTTCCGGTTGGGTCGGGGCCACTTCTGGATGGCTTCCAACTTGTTGAGTTGGGGTCTCACCATGCCCCTCCCCACAACGTACCCGAGGTATCTGGCCTCCGCTAGACCGATGGCACACTTGGCAGGGTTCGCAGCGAGGCCAGCCTGCCTCAAAGTATCCAATACCTTCTCCACCTTCCTTAGATGCGTTTCCCAGTCAGGTGTGTAAATTACTATATCATCTAAGTATGCAGCGGCATAATCGGCATGGGGGCGCAACAGCTTGTCCATTAGCCGCTGGAAGGTGGCCAGGGCCCCGTGTAGACTGAAGGGGAGGACCGTGTATTGGAATAACCCGTCTGGGGTTGAGAACGCCGTCTTCCCCTTTGCCTCTTTAGCTAGAGGGATTTGCCAATATCCCTTGGTCAGATCAAGGGTCGTCAGGAATCGGGCCTTGCCCACCCGGTCCACCAGCTCATCTACACGGGGCATGGGGTATGCGTCAAACTGTGACACCTCGTTCAGATGGCGGAAGTCGTTGCAGAACCTCGTAGTTCCATTGGGCTTCGGTACTAGCACTATTGGGCTACACCACTGGCTGTGGGATTCCTCTATGACCCCCATCTCCAACATCTTTTTTCACCTCAGCCTTAATCTCCTTCCTCTTGGCCTTGGGTACTCGATAGGGCCTCATCGTGACCCTAGCTCCGGGGTTGGTGATGATGTCGTGCGATACCTCCATTGTTCGGCCGGGGCTCATCGTAAAGACATCCTGGTATCGGCTTACCATCTCCGATGCCTCGGCCTTTTGGTTCGGGGTTAGGTCGGGGGATATCTTCACTTGTTCAAGTGGTGCTACCTCCTGGGTTAAGGCCAAACATGCCTCTCGGTTCCTCCAGTGTTTTAATAAGTTGACGTGGTAGATCTGCTCTTGCTTCCGGCGCCCGGGTTGTCGTATTTTATAGTTGGTCTCCCCCACAGGCCCGACCACTTCATAGGGTCCCTGCCACTGCGCCAGCAACTTGCTCTCAGCAGTAGGCACCAGTATCATCACCTGGTCCCCTGGCTGGAATTGCCGAACTGTGGCTAGGCGATTATAGTGGGCTTGCTGGACCCCCAGGCCCTTTTCTAAATGTTCCCGTACAATGGGAGTGACTCGAACTATCCAGTCCCTCATCTGGAGCACATGATCGATAACATTCCTTCCCGGGGTGGGCTCCTCCTCCCAGATCTCCTTAGCTATGTCCAGAATGCCCCGGAGGTGGCATCCATATAGCAGTTCAAAAGGAGAGAACCCCGTGGAGGCCTGGGGCACCTCCCGGATGGCGAACATGAGATACAGCAACAAGGTGTCCCAGTCTTTTCTGTCCCGGCTTACCACCTTTTTTATCATAGCCTTAAGAGTCCTGTTGAACCTTTCCACAAGGCCATCTGTCTGCGGGTGGTAGACGGAGGTCCACAATGCTCATACCCGTAGTAGGGTGCACAAGTCCTTCATTAGTCTTGACATGAACGGGGTTCCCTGATCCGTCAATATTTCCTTGAGTAGCCCCACTCGAGCGAAGATCTTCACTAGCTCGGTAGCGATCACTTTAGAAGTGGTGCTTCGTAAGGGAACAGCCTCGGGGTACCTGGTGGCGTAGTCGAGAACCACAAGTATGTGCTGATGACCCCTGGCCGTTTTCTCCAGAGGACCCACTAGATCCATGGCAATCCATTCGAAAGGGATCTCAATGATGGGTAGGGGCACTAAAGGGGCCCGCAAGTGAGGCTGGGGGCTAGGCAGCTGGCACTCAGGACAGGTGGCACAGTAGCGCCGAACGTCCTCGTATATGCCGGGCCAAAAGAACCTCCGTAAGATTCGAGCCAGGGTCTTCTCTACGCCCAGGTGCCCTCCAACGAGGTGGCTATGAGCTAGGCTCAGCACGGCATTTTGGTGCTTCTTGGGCACGGGTAGCTGCAATACCTTCTCCCTGCTCATCTCCGTGACCTGGTATAGCAGGTCCCCCTTTACCATGAAATACGGCCCCGGGCCCTGAGCTCTTCCCTCCCCAGGGACTCCATTGACCTCCACTACTTCCGTCCTGGCAGTGACATATCTCGGGTCATCGGCCTGGTCTTGGGCGAAGCTCTCCCGTCCCGCTCCTAATTGCTCCATCTCTGGGTGGGCGCCCCCCCCATTGGCTTCTGGTTCGGTGTGGCTCGGCTTGGGGTCTGCTACGGGCCCTTCTCTCTGGGCTGCTTCCTCAGCTGCTGCCCAGGTCTGCCTGCCTACCATGGCTGGCTTCAACCCTCGGGCCAGGATTCTGGTACCGAAGGCCTTAGCCGCCCTCCTTTCTGCCTTGCTCTTCCGGCTTTTCCCTGGGGCCGGAAATAAGTCCGGGGCAATCTCAGAGAATATTGGGGGGTGGGCGTCAGGGGGAAGGGCTACCGCAGTGGTCTCCTGTTCCTCCCCCTCCCCTGAGGCCTCCGGGGGCAGAAGAGTTCCAAACCCCGGGAAGTCTCTTCCGATGAGGACAGGGTAGGGGAGCCTGGGAACCACTCCCGCAGTCACCCGGGTGACACCTTCCTGCACCTCTACGTCTACGGGGATGGTGGGGTAGTAGCTCACAGCCCCATGGACACACGTTACCCCCGTGCGCCTAGCTTGTGCTAATTGGCTGCGCTTCACAAACCTCCCCGAAATGAGCGTAATGGCGCTCCCGGAGTCCACCAACGCCAGGGTCTTCACACCGTTCAACTTTACCGGCCTTGTGTATCTATGGGGAGTTAGGGCCACCCCCACGAGATGGATTAGGCCGCAGGAGCCAGCCCAGGTTCCCACGTTACATTGCTTTGGCTCCTCGGCCTTGGGACATTGGGCAGCTATGTGTCGCCACTCCCCACAGACATAGCACCGGTAGGGGGCCCTAGGCACCCCTTTGGCCCTAGGGCTAGGGGGCTTGGCTCCAACCTCCCTGCCTGCGTCACCCGGTCCTCCGGTGACGTCCAGCAGGCCCTCTGGCTCTTGTCTTCCACCTGGCCCTCTCTGGGTGCTCGGGCATCCAGGTCCCTGGGACTTGGGCAGGTTGTCTGATCCGGGTTAGGTCCTCTTTGGTCAGCTGAGAGAGGCCCCGGGCCATCATTCGCCTTTCTACTAGCGCCACTAAGTCATCATAGGAAGAGGGGTCATTCTGCCCCACCCAAGCCCGGAGGTCGGCTGGTAATCCCCTTATGTACTGGTCGATGATGAGGACCTCCAGGATCTCCTCTGGTCGGTGGGTCTCCGGTTGCAGCCACTTCTGGGCAAGGTGAACAAGGTCAAATAGCTGTGACTGTGGAGCCTTGCCCTCCTGGTACCTCCAGTCATGATACCTCTGGGTGTGTACGGCCATCGTCACTCCTGACCAAGCCAGGATCTCCGACTTCAACCGGGCATAGTCCGTTGCAGCCACTGCAGGTAGGTCATAATAGGCCTTCTGGGCTTCTCCACACAAAAAAGGGGCGAGAATTCCAGCCCACTGAGCCTGGGGCCAAGCCTCCCGGGCAGCGATCCGCTCAAAGGCAAGGAGGTACGCCTCCACATCATCCTCCACCGTCATCTTCTGCAAATAGCTGGTGGCCCGTAGGGTTCAAGTCCCATCTGATCCCGGGGTTTGGGAAGACAGGGCCCTCAGCTGGGCTAACACCTCACATAGAAGGGCACGGTCCTGGTTGGCCTGGCTGACCAATAACTGATTAGTCTCTTGTTGGAGCCTCATTGCCTCCTGCTGGGTGGCCATCTGGACCCTGGTGGCCTCCTGCTGGGCTGCCGTGGCCTGTACGAAAACCTTTACCACATCATCCATTTTGGTGGAGAAAAGGGAAGGCCCCCCTCCCTTCTTACCTCGCCTTTCCCCTTTTTAACTGCTGCACATGCCACTCCCACCTCTGACACCAGTGTAGCAGAGTGGGGGAGGAGGGGAGATGTACTCCACCCTCGTGAGTCCTGCGCTCTTCCGGCCCGGCCGGTTGTGCAGCTGGGGGGTAAGGAGGAGACAGGTTCTCCTACCTTCCCTTAGTTCTCCTACCTTCCCTTGGGTCGGTCCCAATCTTCTGCAGATTGCAGACTGCAGACTGCCAACTCCAAGCCGCAGGCTTCCAAACTGCAAGCTCCGAATTGCAAGCTCCAAACTGTAAACTCCACCCTCCACACTTCCACCCTCCACAGCCTGTCTGCCTGAACTGGAGGCTTTTAAGTGCTGGGGCAATCTCCTTGATAGGCCCCAGGTGGCCTAATTACCTTAAAGCAGCCCCAGCTGGATCACCCGGGGAATAAGGCTTTGCTGAGCCTGGGGCTAATATACATGCCTTCTAGCACCCTTGCATAGCCATCTGGCCTGGCCCTGTCACAGCATATACATGCATTTTGAGAAAATCTGCAAAAGCATCCTCTACCACTGCCCTCTTGGGCATTGTAATAAGAGGAAACATGAAGTGGAGTTGGCTTTCAGTTTTCATACCTTTAGTGCAGCTTGTTTTCTTGGTTACTGAGTGCAGCATACATCTGCTTCCAGCATGAAACACAGCTACTCATATGCTGACAACAATGCCGAGTGATGCCTTTAAACTAACAGAGAGCTCGTTTGCCCTCTTTTCTTTACCCACTATTTCTGATTAGTTGGACTATACTTTAAGAACATCATATTACGTTATTGGTGTAAATCCATCAAAATGGAATTCTGACTCAAGAAAGGCTGAAAGCAGCCCAGACAATAACACAAGTTTCCTTCTTAAACAGCAGAAAGTTAGTTGTAAAGACAAAAGCGTAAAATATTAAACCAGTAAGCCCAATTCTTTCATGGTCCAACATGACTGAAGTCAATAGAACCAGAGAGAATTTGTCTCAATGCTCCTAAATTAAACTAACAGTATTAAGTTTGAGAAAACAGTTCACAAGGGAAAGAAAGCTACAGTGGTAACATGCATTATATTCCCAGTAGCCAGGAGATATCAGGATTCCATTCTTATGATACTGGGAGAATTAATGCTTCCGAAAGGAAGCAATGGTTAGTGATTAGTGATGGCACAACGTGCAAAACTGCATATCACGCCTGCAAGGAAGATAACATGCATCAACTTTGTAACAGCATTATGAAACCTACATTAGCTCAAAGTATTGTGCACTTGACTTTAAAATGATACTTTTCTGCAGCAAGCAAAAACCAAACAAAAAATCCATGTACCGAGGACAAACAGATGTAAGTGTAGTTAGATAAATAAGATTTAAGAAGTAAAACAGTTACTTTCAGTAACTATTCCTTAAAAGGAAGCGTGCTAGCAATGAGCCTTTCACATACATACTATTTCTATCTGATAACTGACATCTGAGCCTTGTGAACATGTTTTCATTTTCTACATAAACCTGCCTTTAAATTTAGAAGGTATGATTTTATGATGAGCTCGTATTAAATACTATTCAAGTCACTCAGAAGAAATAAAATATCTAGTGACTAGTTCAGATGATTAAAGGGAGATAACTTTGTTATGTAGTCCATTTAAAAAAAATAAATTAAAATTTGTTTCAAATTCTACACCTGAGGTCATCCTACATCATAAATGTCAAACTCAGGCCCGCGGGCCAAATCTGGCCCGCAGTGTAATTATATTTGGCCTGCGAGAAAATACCAAATGTCTACTAAAGCTGGCCCGCCGGTAGACAGTGCATGCACCGATTTCACATGTGTTTACAGTATTAAGCTTTGCTTGTTCCAGATTCAATGTTTAAGCAAACCTTAAGTTTGTTTCCACATGAAAAGGTTCATCGTTATATTTGATGAGAAGGAAAAACTTCCTCAATTGTAGACATTTTTTCAATAAATATCAAGATTGGCCCGTGACTTTGTCCAAGTTTTTAATTTTGGCCCACTATGTATTTGAGTTTGACATCCCTGCCCTACATCTTCAATATTTGAAGGTGTAAACACCTTTTTGTCCCTTGCCGCTGTGTTAAGACCCACTCAAACAGGAGTAAATTGACTAATTGTGTCCCTACTGAGAAAATAGTGAGATTGTCACAAAATGTATTTAAATTCACAAAGTTAATATACTGGAAAAAAAGAGAGAAATAATCCCCCTCCAATTCTTTCAGCGATAGTAATCTTAATCTTAGCTATTACTTGCCGTGTCCTATGATGTGTCCCCATGTCCTGCGGATCTTCTTTCCATTACCCACCTAACCATTTGGGTATCACTATTAGAGTCAGAGAGAGAGCTGATGGTCAGCTTTCTTGCCTGACCTCAGATTTGAGCAGAAGTAGATGCTATGCCAGGTGTACAATGGCCTCACCAGAGTGCTTAGTGAGTGATAGCAAGGAAGCAGGATGATAGGTTGCCCCTGAAGCCACCCTTGCAGGTTGTAGTGGCCTGGAGGGGACACTACAATGAAATCATGACTTAGTTCTAGCTGCTCAAAACAGTGGGATAAACCACTGGGAATGAGAGCAGAAAATTGGTTCTGTTCTGACCTGAACAGAACCATTGACCAATAAGCTCCCTCAGTCCTTACTTTGTCAAACTCCATCAATGGGAGTTTTGCTGGAGAAATATAACTAAGCAAAGACCTCTATATCTGGCACATTTTTTCTATGCATAACTATGAAAAAAATTTGAAAAAAAGAGCAATATTTTTGCACGATGGCTGTTTTTTCAAAGTAAGTATTGGAAAGACTCCCAGCTGTTTCCTGTAATTTCTGAAATATTCCCCAGTGACAGTAAGACAAGCCCTGCAATAGGAGATAATAGGTTCACTTGGGTGTTTCTCTTCTTATGTCTGAGGCCCAATAAGTGCATCAATAGCCTATTAGTGCACAATATGCTTTGTTTTATTGCTTAATTTGAATACTGTTAAATGAATGCCATTATACTACCTTATTGTTCTGTAAAATGACTTTTCAGAAGTGCATTAGTTGATGCTCACTGGCAGAAATATTTATTGATGCCTTTTTGCAGAGAGCTCTCCCATGCTCACTTTACCACTGAATTCACTCCTGTCCTCCTTAGAAGACGACTAAGGAGCCCAGATTTCAAAAAACAGCTTCTAATTTTGGATGTCTAAGTTTTATGTGCAAAGAACCTACTTTACAGATCTGCTGGAGCACTCACCACTCCAACAAAATGCATGGGGCACGGTGGGTACTCAGTACTGAAAATCAAGCTCCTGGGCATCTAACATTGGGCATCCAAAAACTGAGACAGCCAAAATTAGAGCCCACTTTTGAAAAGCTAGCCATTAATCTTTGTTAGAAAGGTTCAAAATCTTTCTTAGAATATAGAGTTATACGGGTGTAAGGAAGGGCAGCATTTGGCCCACCAAGTCTCTTTCCTTTAACATTTTGGTAAATGATATTGTAATTTAAGAGGTAGACTTAGGCATATTTTTCTCTTGAATGTTTGCTGAACTGGCCAATAGTTCTGAAGGAACTATAACCAAGCAGAAAACTTTGTCTTTATTTTAACTAGTTGTGTAGAAAATAAACTTCAAGGACAAACAACAATGCATGGCCAGAATACATGATTTGCTGTAAGTTGGTTCTTGATAAAAACCAAGGAGCTTTGTTACATGATGTAACTAAAACAGAACGGCAGTGGGAAAACTGCCTCAGGAAGTCCAAACACAATATAAATCATAGTCGGATTTTCCATACTTTTCTAGACACAGGAACTCCTAAAATATCAGACCAACTAACTATACGCTGAATGCTCTGTTGATAAGAGCTTGCAAATATATTTCCCAAAATATGCCTGCAAATGGTACATATACACTTGTAGCATAAAAATCAAAGGAACAGTATGTGCTGTGAATGAGATTTCCTGAATGACTGCACCAAAGAAAAAAATAAACAAATTTTTGCTGCAAAAAAACATTCATGACTTTGCAAAACAAATCAGAAAACAGAAATGATGCAGATGTTAGACCTGTCCCATTTCTGCTAAAAATAAACAACAAACTCCTGTGTCAAATTTCAGTTACTAAAAAACAAAGGAAAGAAACAGACATGCATTTTGGCTATTGAGTGACAGTGATTGTGGCGGTGCTATACATGATATGGGGCTAAATCTGGACCCTGTCTTATGAGGTAGCTTAATCTCTTACTTCCACACACAAAGCTCTACACTAGCCTGATTGACCTTAAGGATGTTCAAGCCAGTGCAAAAGTGAGCCATAGAGAACTGGTTCAATGAGGATAAAGATAAGGTGACGTGATGTCTCTTTTGTGTAATGGCTGGAGAATGTGTATGTTTATTTTTTATTTAATTTCATTATGAGCTGAATCTTACTTGCCATGGGCACTCAGATAAGCCTATTGAATGGACGCGTTCATGACTAAGACTGCAGGACCAAACCCTATATTTGCAGTGGTGCCAATATGTACATCCCTATTTCCTATAGGAGTCTATGCTTGGCATTCATGATTCCTTCAGTGCTCTCGCTCACGTGACTAAAATTCAAATTAAAAGTAGATCTGCCTCGGATTAAGATGTGCCTCAGGAATTTTTGGAAGCGTTTCTGTGTTCTAATTCTGTATCCACATTACTTCTTAGATTGTAAATTCACTGAGGCTGGGACTGACTTTCTTGTTCTGTGTTAGCACAATGAAGTCCTGGTCCATGACAGAGCCTCCTAAGCACTACCACAATAATAAATAATAGTACAGCTTGGTTTTTTAACTCTCACCCAGCATTCTCTCCTTCACAGATTCTAACCTTCTGCCTAGCAAGCCATCTGACAAATAATTTTGCACTGAATATGTTTCTAGTAATACCACTTTCCTTTCATTTCTAAAGAAAAGGTGTATTCTCCCTTCTATTTTCTATATAAATGGTTCAAAGCCTACTGAAATCAGCAGGAGGCTTTCCATGGACTTCCATAGGCTTTAGATCAGGCCCAAATAGCACAATATAAGTGCAATATAAACCATATGCAATTTTCCAATAGAGCAATATTTCCAACTGAAATTTCACATCTGTTTGAGAATACTGTTGTTAGAAAATGTTCCTTTTGTATATAACATGTTACAGATTTTAAATCAGCTATAATTCCTGATAGCTATCAAGTTAACAATTACATTCTTACCATGAGACTGTACAAATTTAAATCAAAATGTGTGGATGGTTGATTAACAGACAGAAGAAAAAAGCTCAAACCTTGCAATTCATACAACAGAACTTGGGTCCCAGGAAACATGCTGCCCATCATGCATTTCATTTAGAAATGCAACATCATCTTCTGTTAGTATAAAATCAAACACCTATGGGAATGCATATGTGATTAATGTAATGGACACAGAGAAAAAGTTGGATGCTTCCTATTATTTAAAATTCAGATTTAATTTTGTAATAGGCTTTTCTATTTCCTCTGCCCTTGAAATGATTCCTTTTTCTGTTGCACAGGAATAGAACTCTAGTAAATTGTGGTTGAGAAGGTTTTTAAGGCCCTTTCCCCCTTATTGTGACTGCTATTTACATTTAAACTTGGCTACACTATTCCCCAGCACCTTGGCCTAAGGGGCAGGAAGATAAGAAAAAGCTGTTTGTGACAACACTCCATACGGTCATCAGGAAAGGTATGTGAATAACTGGATTGCTATCCCCTGAAAGCCTAAGCTCATCACTTCTCTGTCACATACAGAAACTAGGTCCTGGGAGTCACGCACCTCACCACAGAGAATCATTAAAAGCTACTTTAGTTAAGCCAGCAAACCAAAAGCTTTACACAGATTCCAAAATACATATATCCCTTCAGTATTCTTGGGGAGGAGGACACACATTGTGCTTCATCATCGCTTTAGAGCTGGATTTCCCTTAAGTGCTCACCAGAGTTCACCCCACACACAGACACAGTGCAGTGAGCTGCTGTCAGGCAAACTTCTTCCTCATCCTGCAATCTCTAGCTGCTGGAATGATCTTTTGTACCCTTAAATTTAGCCCTAAGCCTACTTAAACTTAAACAGGGGGACTGACCCTAAGACTGTATATATGCACAGTTGGCTTAAGGTTGCCTTTGCTTTCTTCCCCCAGAAGATGAATCGGTCATGATAAGTGTGGTTTGGACCAAAATGCAGAGTGAAGGAAGAGACAAAAAAAATAAGAAAAACAAAAAAAAGACAGATGTAGTAAATTACATTTAAAATTGCTTAATAGAAAGTTAAATGTCAAAATGTGACAAAGTGGTTGGTGCATGTAACTAATTTATATGTACACATACAACACAATGTTGTGACTGACGGGCAATGGGATTCCTTTGCTCTGGTAGATTTCATTCTCTTTTCTGTTCATCAGTTTCTGACAGAGATATTAAGGAGCAAGGCTAAAATTTATTTCTGAAAACACATGTCTAGCTTTTGTAAAGCACCAGCTCCCACACATTATTAAAAATAGTTCCTGGGGAAGGAGACTGAAGAACTTCGGCCCACAATTTACTTGCTGAAACATTGCCATGAAAGGAGGAATCAATTACAGGACATAATTCTGTATAAAACAAATACTGGGGCCTGGTCTATACTTACCTCCGAGATTTGTCAGCAGTCAACAGGAGATACGCAAACGACGTAAAAAACCTGCATAACTCCCATCGACTTCACTGATTCCGTTCTGCACGCCATCCGCACTGCGCTGCGCCGACGAGAACAGTGTTCCCCTCGATGCAGTGCTACGCCACTTTCGGACGTGGTTTTACTAGATCAATTTCTGGATCGACTGAGCGGGTTTTCACAGACTGCTCAGTTGATCCAGAGAAATTGATCCGACGGTGGCAAATTTGTCGCCATCAGTATAGACATAGCATGGATGTCACAAGCTGAGATGATGTCAGTCCCCGTTTGGTTCCAATTCCACCTGCTCTGTGCTGGGACCTCTTCCTGATGGAATGGGAGGTAGGAGGGAGGTGGCTATGCCAGCTCTGTAGGTCCTACAGAGGGCTTCCTGAACTTGGGATATCCCTGAGGTGGCATGGGTCACAGTACTACAGTGAAATCCTCCCGCTGTCTTCCTATGTGCCTAGCACAACAGGGCACAGATCCTGGCTGGAGTCTCTTGTGCTACCGTAATCCTAATAATAATTAAAAATAAATAATAATAATGAAAACAAAACTCAAAACTTAATTACTATTCCTTGATCAAACTATCTAGACTCAATAGGTTATCATACTTTGTGTTTTATACATAATTATGTCTTCCAATTGATTTCTTACATTTGTACATATTAGAGAGCTGATTTTTCCACTGCTTACAACAATTTTATGCTGCAGTAATTGGAGTTGCACTGGCATAAAATTGGTATAGCACAGTGGAGAGTTAAGACCCAAAATATTATATAAAAAATAATTTGGGCATTAGTCATATGAAGCCAGTAATCACATCTTACCTCACAGTTTTCCCGTATCCTTTCTACTTTTGTAGATTTTGGAATAGTGACAATCCCATTCTGAAAAATGTAATAATTTTCATCATTAAAAATAATAGTTATTGAAAACAAAAGCAGCACTGATTTTCAAAACATCTCTTAGAGCAATACTTTAACCTAAATTTCCTTCTGAGGCCTTGATTCTATTCTTCAGATTCTCTGGAATTCCTATGCAGCACTATATATAATTATAGTTACCAACACTGCATTAAATTCTAACACATTTTACATGGTTTTCCACTCAGTTTCAAGCATTCATTCATATTCACTGGTTAGTGCTATATGTTGAGAGAAAGGAAGAAAATGATGAAACTTAATGACTGTAGTAGCATTTATATTGGGAAAATAATAACTCTTTTCATTTGTATTTCCTTTTACTCTGCTGAAACCAAAGATTATTTCCATGGTAAAGATACTGTTATGGACAGCCTAGTATATTCCCACTACCCAGTATCAAGCACTTAGTTAATTGAACAATAGCAGCAGATCAGAGGTAAAATCATTATTTTTCTGTATATGTTTTGATTTCTGCACAGCAAATGTATTATCTGAACAGAACTATTCATTTACATTTATCCCTTTAAGTAGGCAGCACTATCTTCCTGCCCTCTCTTACCTGTATGCTCCATCGTATACAGATCTGTGCAGGGGTTTTGCCATATTTCTTTGCCAGATGAATTATATTAGGATGAATAAGAGCTTCGCCTTTGGCTAATGGGGAGTAGCCTTCAACAACAATGTTTCTACTTCTACAATAATCTACCAGCTCTTGGGGTCTTTGGAAAGGATGATATTCAACCTTTAATAAGTAAGAAGAAAATCTAAGTAAAAACTTTTATTAGAATATATTTAAAAGAAAATGTTATATTCAATAAATAGTAAAAATATATGATTGACCTTTCTTTTTTAAAAATATAATAGAATGACCATGAGTGGAACCATAGTACTTCTGGAAGATTTATATGTGGCCTTCCATCAACCTTAGAAGACATGGAGAGGGCATTAATGCACAAACCCACTACATTAACTTACACAGCAATTTTCCTGAATACATTGAGGCCCTTTCCCTTGTGACCATGCCATGTAAAGCAATTGCTTCTCCATGGTGCAGCTGGAGTTGTACTTGTGTTCTTATAGAACTGAAATTGCACAGTATTCTTGAGGAGTACAAGTGGTAACACAGTAGGGAACAGCCCCAGATCTTGGTATATGTATTGGTCACTTAAAGCTCCCTTTGCTTCTCCTCATTCCACCTTCTTGCCCCATTTCCACACTTTTGATCCTCTTTATGTACAGCTGAGGGGAATGTAGAAGCCTCTAATCAAAACAGAATACCTAGCACCTGGGCTTGAAATGTCAGCGTGAATGCAGTGACCCAGGCAACAATTGTAATTGTTGGTGCATGGGAAAACCCTATATTATATGTCAATGGGGTGTTAGCAAGAGAAGGTGGTGGGTAGCAGAAAGGAGTGTTCGGACTAGTTTGCAGGGTGCCTAGGCGTGGGATGAAGGTCACAGATTGCAATAACCCGTAAGAGGCCCGTGAAGAGAGGAAGAGTAGTAAGTAGCTGAGACTGTGGTATAAAGGAATGAGGAGGATGCAGGTTACTGGATCACTAAGGAAAGAGAAGAAACTGCAAAATGTTCGGTTTTGGATAAACAATCAAATGTTTTGGAGCCCACCAAACTGAAACTGAACATTTGAAGGTTCATCCCTATAACAAATGTTATTTTGAAAAACATTTCACAACTAGCAAATTGTAAAAAACCAAACAAAACACACCTCCCGATGCACTCAGACCAAAATGAGTGCAGTTTTTCTTTAAATAGCGACTCTATAATCATGTGACATGACTTCAAATCAAACAGCCGTCAGCGTTGTTCCAGTGATCTAGTACTTGTGTATTCCGAGGAAAAATATTGCTTAAAACAATGACATCAACATGTGGAATCTGGAAAATTTATTTCACCATAAGGACAAATGAACATTTCCTGTTTCTCATCTTTAGTACATGCTGTCTTTTCCCACAACAATAGCCAGAAACAATAGATTGGCATTTGTTCAATACATGCTAAGAAAAACCCTGCCCCTCCAAGGCTGGGCTGAGTCAGCCTAAAATGCTATGATCTAAATGACTGTGTGGACTGGGGACAAGGTTCAAGCAACAGACACATCCATGTCTTCAACCTTTGATGTTTCTTGACCTTTGAGTGGCCTTTGTATTTCATGTTTATTTTGTATGGTCAGTGTTTAGGTCATTGGCTTGCACCTGAACAGACTAGAAAAAATATTGCCATTGTTTGTTATGCAGAATTGTGACAAGAAAAAGCATTCTTCCAAAGCAAGCAAAGTGCTCGCTTCCAGAATACTATTTAACAAAATCCACAGCAAATCTATCATGTTTATTATTTATCAGACATCACAAAAAATAACATTTTAGAGAGGCAACAAATGCTCACGAGAGGGGTAGGAATGATTTTATACTATGAACTCTAATGCAGTGTCTTACAAAAAGTACTCCTAATCTGTGAAATGATGAAACCTGTAGGTGCAGTTTCCTAAGGAATGTATTATTAATTAATAATACTGTAGTAAAATTAAATGAAAGTTGGAATTAGATATTTAAATTAGATTCCTATTGAGGAGGTGTCATCATTACAATACGTTACAAGAGGTTAAATAAAAAGGCGACTAATTAATTTTCTACTTTAGGGTCAAATTCTACTCCCAGTTACACCAGAGTAAATCTGGAATAGCTAATGGCTTCAGAGGATATAATTAACATTTACATCAATGCAACTGCAAGCAGAATCTGTCCCTTAGGCCCTGTCTACACTTACCCTCTGGATTCGGCAGCAGTCGATGGGAGATATGCAAGTGATATAAATTACTTGCGTATCTCCCGTCGACTTTGCTGTGTCTCTTCCATGCGTCATCCACACTGCGCTGTTCCTGTCGACACAGCGCTATGCCACTTACCGGGGTGGTTTTCCTATGTCAATTTCTGGATCGACTGAGGGGGTCTACACAGATCGCTCAGTCGATCCAGAGACATCGAACTGACGGCAGCAAATTTGCCACTGTCAGTTTAGACCCAGCCTTAGTCTTTTAAGACTTCAGAGTTACATAGTTCAAGGTTATTTCACAAATATTTAAAACAAGTGTGATATGTTGATATGTCACCCACAAACTTGATGAACTGGATGCAGAGCTAACGTTGGCTTTTTTCTGGAGGTACTGAACTCTGCATCATCCGCTGACTAGGAAATCCCAGATGTCATGAGCTGAGTTCTGAGAATTTGTGATATTCAGCTGCATAGCTGGCTAGAGCAGGTAATTTCCTACAATTTTTCTTAAATTCAGCACTAAGCATTTTTTTCTTTTCAAACATTTATGGATGATTTTTGCTGCTACTGAAAGTGAGGGATGAATAAGATCTGGCTAGAGGAGGCACAGGGAGAGTGACCATTGTGCAAGTTTCCCCTCTTCTAATAACTCCTACTTCCTGACCAAGGACACCCATGCTATTCTAGTCCTAGATCTTTCTCAGACAAAGACTATCAATCATATGTTGATGGAGCAAGTCCTGCTGTTCTCTGGTACTGCTCTTTACTGAGCTCTTGGATTTGTATGTGGAAACCTGGCAGGGATTTAATAAAGGATCTTGCAGCTGAATTAAATCCCACTGACCCATCCCATTCAAATTAACACCGTCATCAGTTGTATCTTCAAAGCACACAGTCTGTCTTCTTGATTCTGTGGTCATAATTAAAGTGTTTCTAAAGTTTTAACAGTTTTTACTGGTTTTACTTATTTCCTAGTCACTTAGGACAAGAGTCTGTCACCCTTATTCAGCTGTGTAGTATCTTCCTCTATGTGTAGTCCATTGAAATGAATGAGAATACCATATGGAATAAAGTAAGGCAGATAGGTGCCCAGTTTAGGTAGTCCTTTTTTTTTAAATGCAGATTTAAATCTGGCAGTATGTCTTCAAGTATCTTATTACTATGATGGTGATTTGATGCTCAGTGTTTTGTTGAAGGTTGTTTACATCAGTATCAAAATTGGACCATCAGCCACAAGATTGGTCACAAACAGGTCTGGTAAGAAGACAACTGACCATGTGGGGAAATTATTTTAAAGCTGTATTTTTTTCTTTTTTGTTTGTTTTGTTTAACACTAATGTTGACATTTGGATTTGTTGAAAGGGACAGGAGAAATCATGTTATTTGGATGAAGAGGTTTATTCTAAAAACAGATATCTTAAATGCATTCCATATACATTCACCTGATTAACATGCGGGGTTATTCTACAATCTTCCTTTAGTTGCTCCAGATGACTAATGAGAAAATTGCTTACACCAATAGACCGACATATACCTAACAAAAGAAAAAGTAAATGAAGTAAGGCATTGAACAGCACTACAGAAGAAGAAAAAGTGCTCTACAAATTTTAAATTTGGGAGGAGAACAACTTGAAAATATAGCTTCTGAAGGGACAAAATGATTACATACACTAATATCTACAAAACAGAATATTGCAGAGAGTGACAGACAAAAATACTGAGCTCCAGTTTGACAGCATTATCTGAAAGCATGGTACTATCAGCGTCATGTTACAAAACTGTTTTATAATCTGAACACATTGGAGGCTCCCCAGTGTATAAAAACTCCGGGCTAAATTCTGGGAAAGGCTAATGTAGTATAAGCAAACAACAATGGAACTTCACCAGGATGAAAAGAAGGAAATGGTGTTCTGAGCAGCTTGCCAAAACTAAAGAAAAGCGGAACATTTGTAGAAGACTAATAGGGAATGAGTAATAAAACACAAGGACACACAGTCCAAATGAACTACCCACTACTTACATTTAAGGTAGGTTAATACTAAGACCAAAATGTTAAATAAAATTCAGTATAAAAACTACTTAAAACTTTAAAAAGGAAGTGTATAAGACAAGTCTGGAAACTCAAAGGAGTGGGTAGTGTCTGCATTAACACTGGATTTCTTGGCTTCTATTAGTGTGCATTTAACGTATTTTAACAACATTTAGAATGAGTGAGTGTGTGTGCGCAACGTCAGTGCTGATGACAGCCCCCGGGAGTCAGATGTCCTCTTTAATCCATGGAAATGGCATAGCACACTTCCGAAGACTGCTCTGCTACAATCCTGACCAATTCTAGGGGCGGGTGGACAGTTTAATTTGTTCATCCTTGATGTCACTGTTGAGACTGTAATACAAGATGTCAACTGCAGAAATAGTTTTTGTGATGTAGACCAGGCTAAAACACCAGACTCCTTTCAAACAGATCACTGATTAGCCATCAGATGTTAACACTTTCAGTCATTTTTGACCTGAGCTGGATTTGAGTTGGTAACCTTAGCGGTGAAAGTTTTTATAGACCCTTTTACCAATCTCCTGAGCCATCCAGTTCTTCTAATGTTTGCATTTTTCTCTTCACATTTTGTGTGAATTTGGAATTTATTAAATTAACCTCTTTAACCCTATGGAGATAGATAGTATACATGAAGTGAACTGCAGTCTTAGTCCAGTTCTTTATAGACTGGAATTTATGTAACAAAATACATCACTACAACTAGTTTCTTCACTAGTAGTTGTGTAGAGGGGCTAAGGACTGAATGTGAGGAGAGCGAGTTTTCCTTTCACTTCCAAGTCAGGTCAGGCACATCACTGGGGCAGCTCGCACTGCCATTGCCCTGGATAGGCCTACTCTGTGGATAAACAGAGGACTCCAATCACTACTTCTATTAATCCAGCATCTCTTCTGAGCACTATCTTCATTTCAAAAGAAGAAAAGAAAAGAAAACAAAAGCTATTCTGGTCTCACCAGAAAATACTTCATCAGGCAATTTCATAAAACCGGAACTAAGGTATTACTGATTAATGGACTGATTTTACAACCACTCCATGCTTGGTGCTGCCATTGTCTTGACTTCAGTGGGAGTTGTGCATGTGGAACAGGCATGGAATTGAGCCCCAAAGAGATGTATTTACCAATCAATGCACAGATAAAACTCCATTAATACCAATGGGATTTATGGATGAATTAAGGGAAGAATTTACCTTGATTTAGAATTTAAAATAAAGTTAATGGATAGGTGTGAGGAAATTTTGCTATGTAGATATCTCATTTTATACACACACAAATTGTAAATTTTAAATACCAAAAGACTTAATCCACTAGCACAGTAACAACCAGCATTTCTTTTAAAAGTCTGACTGATTTTGAGTTACATGACAATAAATTATCCAGGATTAGCATATCAATTACTTAAATTTGTTAAAGCAAATCCAGTTACATACCACTATGCTGAAATTTTGTAAATCAAATTACATTATGGTGCTAATTTTTATATCCCTGTAAACCTGTGTAAAATGGGCTTTGTAGTGGAAATACTGATACCTCTTTAAGGGTACAAACACAAACTCTGCAATTATGTTGCTTTTACATATTAGGACAAATGGATACATCAGTATAGCAGTAAAAGCTTATACTATCATTTTTCTAATAATGTTTTTGTTTTCAAATATTAGAGGGGGAAGAAAACTGTATCAATCAGCTTGCTAGATAGCTCTCGATCATCTGCTCAAGATGTGCAACATTAATTGGGTTATGACCTACATCACTGTAGTTTGCATAATTTGTATTTAATCTGCCAGAAGGAGGTCAAACCTAGTTTTAGACCTCTGTTGAAAAACAATCCTGAAGCACTAACTCTAATAAATCATTATGCCAAAGAAGTCTGAAAAATGTTTGCAGTTTAAACACAAAGGGCACACCAAAATATTATACACTATAATTGTGTGTGAATTTAAAAGCCATTCTTTTTTGTGGCTTCTCTTTTGCGATGAAACCCTTTCTTTGAAGCTATAGCACAACAAAACTTAGTAAGACAGAAGTCAAATATAAAAAAGACTTGTAGATCCTCCATTCCAACTGCAGAACAAGCTCCTAGGATCTTTCTTTGGAGTATATTTTCAAGTGTTTTGTCCACTCTGGTTTCAAACACCTCAAGCAATAAGAATTCTACAACTTCCCTTGGAAGGCTGTTCTGCAGTCTCATCAAATTCATTGCTAGGGAGATTTTCCTAGATCTCCAGTCAAGACTCCATTTGATTAAGCTTGGTCTTTAGTTACATGTGAATAGCCCCACTGAAGTCAACCAGATTGCCTGGTATTATTTAAAAGGCAGAGTTTAACCCTTCCGATGAAACACCTCAAGGTGGGCAATAGAGCTGGTCAAAACTTTTCTGATGGAAACCTTTGATTAAATCAAAAAAATGTTTATTGGAAATTACTGAAATGTTTCATTTCAATAAGAGCAAAATGTGTAGTTTCAATAAATTCAGAAAGTTATGTTTTAACTTTTATGCTTTATATATATACATGAAAGTCTAAACATTTAGACTATTATATTACAAATAATAACAAAAATAAAAACAACGAGGTTAAAAAGGAATGATCTGATATTATCAAAACAAAGTTCTGACTATTATCTAAATTAAACATTTCAGTAAGGTCACTTCAATGTTCCTGAAACAAAATATTTCAGAGTCTTTGCTCTGTGGTTAATTTTTAAATTGAGACTTTTGTTCTGATTCATATGTCAAAATGTTGGAATTTCTATTCCATGGGAAATTCCAAGTTTTGACTAGCTCTAGTAGGCAAGCAACCCTGAAATCTGGCTCAGAGAAGAATGCAATTGCACCAACCCATCAATGGCTGCAGCTTAAGTCTTTGCAGGATCAGGTAGAAAATGATAGACTAAAAATGAAGGGGTGGTCAGACCATTGGTTGGGGCTATGTGTAGCCAGGAAGAGGTCGGAAGGTACTGTCTCAATAATAGAAACACAAAAGAAACTATTGTGAAACTAAGGTGTTTGACAACTATTAATGTTTTCAATACCACAGAATGTATAGAGCCAGATAATAGGCCTTTCTTTCAACTGCTATGCACTGCTCAGGCATCATAAAGCAGCAAGAAATCTGACCTAACGGTGGAGCTGGGGTTCTACTGGCATAGGCGAATACCCAGATAGCTTTGCTGGCTCTACACCATTCTATCCTGGCATAATGGAAATGTCATGGTAGAGTCTGGGGAAGGGGAGGAGGAGAATGGGCAGAGCCAGAGTACATTCTGCTCCAACCAATGCTTGTTGGTGGAGACAGAAAGGTGGCTTAGGGCTTGTCTACACTTAAAACACTACAACAGCACAGCTGCACTGCTGTAGAGCTTCCTTGTAGACACTACCTACGCTAATACGAGGGGTTCTCCCATCGGCGTAGGTAGTCCATGTCCCCGAGCGGTGGTAGCTAGGTCAATGGAAGAATTCTTTGGTTGAGCTACTCCTGTCTAGGAACTTAGGTCAGCTTAACTAGACGCTCAGGAATGTGTATTTTTCACACCCCTGAGTGATGTAGTTCAACCGACCTAATGTTCTAGTATAGACCAGACTTTTGCTAAATACAGATGAGAACTGAGGCCACATTAACATACAAACAAACAAAACCCCCACTTCAAATACATTCATTTTCCAATAATTATGTCTCACTAAGGGTCAAATATTATGTGTCTATGTTTAATTTCAATCCATTTAAAAGTGCGTTGTAATGCTTTACAATTTTTTAAATAAATAAATGCTTCCTTCTATACAAATCAGAATCAGTGTCAGCAGTCCAGCATTCATGAACAACATCTACAGTAAAAGAGCAATGTGTGCATGCAACGGAGATGTGGAAATATTGTCAAGGAAACAGATTCCAGCTTCAAGTTTCCAAAGGACTGCTCTACAAAACCAGTGAATTACAAAGGAAAAGAGGCTTTTTATATTATGGGGCCAAATCCTATGGTCTTTACTCAGGGAAAATGCCCGCTGATTTCAAAGTGCCCACTGAGTTCTGTAAGTGAGGACCAAGGAAAAAACTAAGTAAAAAAAGTGGGTAAATCTTGTTCCTGAACAAAAATATCTGCACTGGGGGCAGTGATATACTTTCAGGTCTTGTTTAGACTAGGAAAAAAGTGCTTTTTTCAGCCTACCTTAACTTGATTGAAAATCCCACTTGAAACCAATTGAAACATTTATCACAAAGTTAGCAGTTGGAGTTAAAGCCTAGGTTTCCCTTAGGCTGCAGTGTTACCAGTTTAGCATGTTCTAATGTACAATTTCTTCGCTTCTGAGTAGAGTTTTAGAAGGTGCTACTTAGGTCCAGTTATGTAGCACAATCTAAACATACCACTTTTAAATTATATTGAGAAAGCCATAGAATTTACACTCCTGTGAGGGACTAGTCCAGTCGTTAAACAGATTATCGGAATGCACTAGGGACCCCAGCTCCTCCCTATAGAAGCTCTGTGACTCCCCATTGGCTCTGGGCTCGCTCAAGTGATTCCCCCTTCCTTGGCAGCATGGCTTAAATGGTCTAAAGGAAAATGTAACAATAATACCTCTTGTACACATATTAAAAAGTGACTAATAAATGTACAATGAAGAAATGAAAATATTAATTCAGCCTTGCAAAACTGCCATGAAACGTTACAAGAACAGATACAAAACATACTGCCCTTCATAATGACGACTGATGATACTGAGAAAACTAATACTAATGAATACTTTACTCACTCATCAGAAAAAAAATTCCTTGCCTCAAGCAAATGTGTGAGCAACTTTGCTGGACTGTATTAGTCCCACCTGCCATGAGGCAATACATCAAGCCAACAGACTGCCTATGTAATGTAGCAGCATATTAAGCTTACTACACTTTTCCTGACAGCCTAAAAAGCTGATAGACTGTTTTCCTTTAATTAGCAGAAAACCGTTTGAGGAAAAACTCCTTACAAGATCAAAACTCCACAGAATAAGATGGGCACTGTTAATCTAACCACAATAATCTATAAATATGCTGTTTTGGCACCACAACATTGTTTTAGCATAATAGCATGCCTTATCTTTCTTAAACACTGCTATAGGTTTTTATCAGTCCCTTGAAACCTTCTGGTACATTAACTGTACAAGGTTCAATCGAAAAGTTTTTGAAAGCACGTATGCAATATATTGTGACAGAACTAGATACTACTTTTGTGGTGCCAAGTCCCAATGTGTTTTAGCCTGTCAGAAAAGGTCAGAGGTCCCACTCCACATGGCACAGTGCCCATTCTATTATATTGGCTCTAGCTAATGCCACAGGAAAAAAACCCCACAAATGGATTCACTTTCACTTGAGACACACTGCAGTAAGTGTGCTCTTATAAAGAAGGATACACAGCCTGAAAGGCTCAAATTCTGTGTTCTTACAAGCCCCACTGAAGTCTCTGGGACTACCACAGAAAGAACACTTGGTTTGGTCCAAAGTGGCATGCAACACAAAACTCTAGGGTATCTTTGGGGGCAGTTTCTGGTAGGTAACTCTCCCCATAGAGAGAACTTTCCCTTCTGCTCTTACTTATAGTTGACGTTCTCTCCCCCATGAAACACACTGATCACCCTATGAAAGAGATACAGACACAAACATACCACCAGGATCGACGTTCCATCCACATGCTTCCCTGAATCTGTGAAGCACCCAATACCCCTTATGTGAAATGCCCAGACTCCCCAAATCAGTGGGACAGCTTCCCATGAATAAAGTTCCTTGGTCTTACAGCCTTCTTCTCATGCATACTTCTCTCCCGTGAATCATAAGGAAAGACCCTTTTGATCTGATCCTGCACTGAGGAGAAACTCCCATGTCCTGATTTCCCTTTGACACCAATGAAGTGGGAGCTTCCCCCAGTCTGATCTCCACCCATTCCTTGTGGAAAAGCAGAATTGATGCGGGATGGAGCCTTTTCTAGTCTGATCCCGCTTGTCCTCGGATAAGCAGCAAGGAATCCTTTTGTAGATATTAGATCAGGGCCACACAGAACAGACATTAAAGCTACCAGATCTCATTGTGTATCCAAATGGCTTCCCCAGTCCCACTTAGACAAGGATATTGCTATTTCTCAGGGTACTTGGTGAAGAGCTTGAACTGGATAGTGCACATGTGGATGAGGAAAACCAGCTGCTGCTCAGCCCCCTGAAAGTCATGGAGTTTCTTCTCCAGCAGCTGATACTTATTGGTGTTCCCCACAGCTGATTGGCTCTCCAGACAATGGAGAAATCTAGGGAATTAGGGTTGTGATTTGTACAACAACAGGAATTTAAAAATATTTTTAACCTGGATGTGTGCCCGTCTGCAGAGTCTACAGATCAGGCCAGATGCAAAAAGGACAGCCACACTTGTCCTTGATCCATCCTAGGCTCTGACCAAACCAAATACACAGCTGGCCAAATGTTATGCAGCCATGACTTGTTAATTGAAACAAAGTCAAGCATCCTATCTGTGATTAAGCTGTGAATAGTAACCGCCTCATTTGCAACAAGCCATAGATCTAATACCATAAAACCTAGGCTAGGGTGGCAGTTTACCATTGCTTTTGATTAAGTAACTGCCGCTGAGATGAAGGAGATAGATGATAGTAGTCTACCACCAAGTCTGTCTGACCACGGGCATTCTTAAGTCTCGACAAGCATGGCATAATTTTGAGGGGTCAGATTCCCTCAGCCTGGTCTATTCCTTGGACCAACACAAACTATCAGTGATATTCCATCTTCTTCAGCACTGCAATGTAGCCCTCAATGAAAGCTGAAGTCCCGAATACTTTGAAGAAAGAGGGGTTTTGGTTGGTGAGGTCGGTGTGTGTATATATGTATAATACAGATTCCACAGCTAAATGACTGTCAAGAGAATCACAGGAAACTTATGTTCTGATTAGGTCTTTTATTTCAATACATTTTGGCTCCAAACATTATCCCCGTATCACTCCACCAGTACCACAATGGATTGCCTCACTGCAACTATTTCTGAAAATATTTTGCAGGGTATACATCTGCATCTGTTCTGAAGGTTACTTCTTTGAGAGGAAGGATGATCTTCCAGTTAAAATACTGTGTTGGGACTCAAATCCAAGCTCAACTCTTGGCTCTGCCCATACACTTCCTATGTGACCTGGGCAAGTTACGTAATCTCTCTGGGCCAGAGCCTCAGCTAAAATAAACTGGTGTAACCCAACTGATGTCAATGGAGCTATACTGACTTATATAAATTGAGCATCTGGCCCTCGGTGCTTCAGTTCCCCATCTGTAAAATGGGAAAATAATACTTCCTCTCTCCCAATCTTTGTCTGTCTTGTTTAGTTAGAGCTGGTCTACACTAGAGAGTTTTGACGACAAAAGTCGCCTTTTGTTGCCAAAACAATGGAGGTGTACACATTCAAATGCTCCTCCCACTGATGTAATTCCCTTGATATGCCGACATAATTAAACCACCTCAACGAGAGGTGTAGGGTTTATGATGGCATAGATAGGGCAATGCAGTGTCTATGTAGACACCGTATTCCCTTACATTGATAGCTAGCTGTCATTCTTGTCAATTTCAGGGTTCCAGCGGAAAGCCTCCAGGCGAAAAGCTCTGGGGCAGCTGGATCATGGCTTCCGGCTGGGAGAAGCCATGGGTGGCTGCACTCCAGCTCCTGGCTGCAAGCTAGGATGGGAGAAGCAACGGGTAGCTAGACTCCAGGTCCCGGCTGCGAGCTGGGACAGGAGAAGCCAGCATGGGAGTACAGGAGGCTGGACCCTGTCTCCCAGCATGGAGGCAAGAAGCCAGGGCAGCTGGACCCGCTTCCCAGGGCAAGAAGCTCTGGGTTGCTTTCCCCTGGAAACAGTGAAGCCCCTGGCAGCTTCCCTCAGCTCCTGGAATGGAACTTTGATGGGAACAGCCCGGGGCTCCCGGCAGGAGCTCCCCACCACACTGCCCTCTTAGATCAGCAGAAGTGCTCCTGGTAAGGACGCACTCCACCGACCCAAGAAGGGTAGTGTGGACGTCGACCTATGTTATGTCGGCTTATTTTCTGAGTGTAGACAAGGTCTTAGACTGTTTGTTCAATGCCTAGTATAATGGGGCTCCAGTGTTGGCTGTGAACCTCTAGATACAAATAATAAATAATAATTCTTTATACAGGTTTACTGTAAGTGAACTCAATAACAAAGATTTCATTGAACTTTTATCAGGAAGGGGATTCACATGCAAGTGTACACAAACTGGACATTGCAATAAATCATTAAACAAAGAGGGCTGAGGGCTCATTTTTTCACTTAGAATTCACCATAAAACACATTACAAAAAACAATTGCTGCAAAATATGACAAATGAGGGTTGATATTTCTTCTAGTTTAGATTAGTTCTCTGAACAATACCACAATTCTAGCAACATATATTATGTCAGTTGCTTATTTTGAAAATTTCTAGATTTTTGTTTAGATTGCAATTTATTAACTTAACAATCATTAACTTTAAAAAAGGTTTGTGGTGATGTTTTCTATCCTACATATCACCATCCTGCTGTTTTAGCTGATCAACAAGGCGGGGCACAGCCCACATCCTCCCAAACGGCATACTTTTGGAGGCCATGTGAAAATCTCTATGTTGATTTTGATATTACAAATAAAAGAATGTCACAGTCTTTATCTGCCTGTACAAAGAGAACATTGTTAATCTTAATATGAAAAAAGCCCCTGTGCTGTCACCAAAGTTAGTCATTTGCTTTTATTCACTCAAGTTGCAAGGTGAACGCACACATACACACTTTATATAGATATACACACTCACACCCATATTATTTGGGTGTTTGTGCATCTATATCAACATCCATCCACTTTTAGGACAGAAATCTTTTGGCATGTGCTTCCTTTTTCACGTCTGATCAGCTTTGGTGGCTGAGACAGATTGGGAAGGGGTAAATCAACATGAGGCAAGGCCATTTTGCTAAGAAGTTTACAATCTAAGGGCCCAATGCTGCAATTGCATCCATGCGTAAAGGCCGACTGAAAGCTTAATACCTGGGAAATTACTAGAGCAATGTATAAAACATTCAATTTGCAAATACCTGGAGGATGAAGAGGTGATCACTAGCAGCCAGCATGGCTTTACAACAACAAATCATGTCAAACCAGCTTGATTTCTTTCTTTGACAGGGTAATTGGTTAGGTGGATAGGGAGAATGCTGTGGGCATAATATACCTGAACTTTAGCAAGGCTTTTGACACAGTCACACATGACATTTTCATAAGTAAGCTGGAGAAATGCAGGCTCAGTAGAACTATTAAGTGGATACAAAATTGGTTAAACAACTACAAACAAAGAGTAACTATTAATGGAATGATGTCAGATTGGAAAGAGGCCTCAAGTGGAAGTCCACAGAGATCTGTACTGAGTCCGGTGTTATTTAATGTCTTTCTTAATGATCTGGATGTAAATATAGAGAGCACATGATCAAATTTGCAGACGACACAAAGCTAGGAGGGTTGCAAACACTTTCGAGGATAGAACTAAAATTCAAATGGAATTTAATAAATTGGAGAACAAGACTATAGACAACAAAATTAAATTCAATAAAGACAAATGTAAGGTGCTACCCTAGGGAAGAAAAAACAAATGCACAAATACAGAATGGGGGATAACTGGCCTGGCAGCAGCACTGCTGAGAAGGATTTGGGAGTTGTGGTAGATCACAACCATAACATGAGTCAACAATGTGATGCTGTGGCAAAAAAAGTAAATGCAATTTTGGATTGCATTAACAGAGGCATAGCGTGCAAGTCACGGGAGGTGATAGTACCACTTTATTCGATGCTGGTTAAGCCTCAGCTGGAGTCTATATGCAATTTTGGTCACCACTGTATAGAAAGGATATAGAGAAACTGGAAAGAATTCAGAGGCGAGGGACAAAGATGATTAAAAGGATGGAATGCAACCCATGTGAGCAAAGGCTAAAGGAAATGGATGTTTAGTTTGGAAAAGAGGTGATTAAGGAGGGACATGATAGTGGTCTTCAAATACTTGAAAGGCTGCCATAAAAAAAATGGAGAAAAATTGTTCTCTCTTGCCACAGAGGGCAAGACAAGGGGCAATGGGTTCAAACTACAGCACAGCGGTTTAGATTAAATCTCGGGTATAACTTCCTCATTGTAAGAAGAGAAGGATAATGAAACAAACTTCCTAGGGAAGTCATGGAACCTCCTTCAGGTTTTCAAAAAGAGGTTGGATAGCCATCTGTCTTGCATGTCTTAGACACAACAAATCCGGCATCTTGGTTGGGAGTTAGACTAGATGACCCTTCTAACCCTATGATTTTATGAAGTCAATGGGGCTCTGCACGGGCTCAGTCGGGGGTCTCCCTGCATAGATCCAAATGTAGTACCGGGGTCTAACTAACTAGACACAAACACAAATCATCAAAACTGTCAAATCTGTGGTGACAGCTAAACTTTAAATTTAGCACAAATCCAGCAACATTGTTATTGGAGGGAAATTATTACTTAAAAATCTTCCTTTTGTAGGAACCCTTTAATACCACAAATTCACTTGCATATGACAGACTCTAGTCAGCGTGGGTGCTCTCTCTCTCTCTTTTTAACTTCGTGTTGCAGCTATGTCACACGTAATCTACCATTTTACTTCAGTCGTTAATCTTTGAGATAATGAGCCCCCACCAAAGTCCTCAGGGTACTGTATTACAGAACACAACATAATACACTCTCCTCTTAAAAACAACAACAAAACAACAAATAAGAGATCTAATTTATAAGAGGGAAATAACAGGATTTAGGGGAAAGGAAATAAACATGGCTACGCTAAAGAAAGGTATTGTATTCTCTACAGTGTATACAGATGATAGCTATACTTCTTGATATTACAAGTTACACTGGCTCAGGGTCCTCTCGGTGCAACTGAGATGCAATGTCAGCTACAACACTGTTCTGATATGGACAAAGATAGACTTTCAACATCAGCAGTGAAAGTATGAAGAAAAGGCTGACCATGCTTGGATCTATTGACCTTTTGAGGTACTGTAGGGGAAAAACAGAACTTTGCACCTCTCAGTATTTTTGTCCAAATAGGACACTCATTCGCAAGCAGAACTCAAAATTAAGAACTCAATTAAGCTCCAATTTGACACCCCTCTAAAATAATGCCATCTACAGAATCTTAAATACTTTTATTGATAACTGCAAGAAAGTAATAACACTTAGCCCAGTCTTGAAAAAATGGTCATGAGGACTTACCAGCCCAGGTACTAAAATCTATTCATTATTCCTTTACAGTGGTGGGTAACAATGAAATAACCTGATGATAATTTAATCTTGCATTCAAAGAAGCTATTTGCCCCAGGCGGGTGGAACTTTGCAAAGCTAACATTTATTTATTTAGATTTAAATTTAAACTAAACTTCAAGGATGGGATTTTCAAAAGCACTTAACTTTGGCCTAACTGTACACACTGAAGCCAACAGCGAAACTCCCATTAGCCAAACTTTCTGATCCCACTGAAGTTAACTCTGAGAGCTTCTGAAAATCCCACCCTAAATGATTAACCCTCACAACTCCCCAGGAGGAAGGTAAATATTATCATCCCCATATCAATAAGTGTCTTTCTGTAGAGAAAAAAAAATCTCACCCCTCTGTGGAAAGCCATCGCAGTCTTTTCTATGACAAAGTAGGTTACTGTAAAAACCACCAGTAACGATAACAACTTCAACCTTTCCATTACTAATAGACTGGATGATGAGGCTTTCATTTGAAATGTGGAGCCTTCCATTTCAACTGCACACTTAATAAAATGAAGGATTTTAAAACCAAAGGGCCAATGTTTCAAATATGAACTATTTAAATAAAGAAATACATCCAGCTGTAATTATTAATAAAAAAGCAGATGACCTGACTCAACGCTTAATTTAATCAGAAAAAGTAAATATAAAACTAAGAAAAGACACAGAATTTACTAGTGCAAGGCATGGCTATAATTTTTTCCCTAGAAAATGAAGAATTTTGCTGGAGTTGAGAACTTGACCACATCCAGTATTAAACTGACATTAAGATTAACATTTTAGCCTCTAAAGACAGATTGCCCTGATTCAGGTAAATCATCAAAGAGAAGCATGTTAACTAAGAGATTTGTGTGTCAACCAAAATGTTATATGTCAGATAAAGATATGCAGCAAATGCTTAATCTTCAACTGAAAATTTAGTGGTTAAAAACATGCAAATAAATTATTTATCATATTTCTCATGGACCACTGTGTTTAAATCTCCATGATAGTTAACGTTTGCATATCACTTCAATATCACATGATCATGGTCAGGGCTTCCAGAGTTCTGCATCCTTTCAGACAGTAATGTTATGATGAGAGTTCCTAGGATTCTGAGGCCCTTGACTAGACCAAATTGCAGAATTATCTGGGGATGCAGGAAAATTTAATTGAGATTAGATCAAATTTTAATACATTTAAATAACGTAGCTGGAAAAAAGAATTGCTCAGCAAAGTGCAAAATGGGACAAGACTCCACAAGAAGCAGTAATTCAGAAATGAATATAGGATAATAAACTGGAGAGGAGTTCATAAGGTGATACACTCCAAAAAAAGCAATCAAGATTCTGGCATGTATTTAAAGTGGTATCTGTGTAAGAATGAAAAATATTGTTGTTATCCAGCTGTCAGTGAGGTCAATGATGAAGCTCCCATTGACTTCACTGGATGCAGGATCTAATCCTTGAAAAATTCAATCATCATCTCATTAAAAATAGGATGTCATTAGATGAGAAATTTCCAGAGAAAAACAAAATAAAGAAAGGAGAATAAGACAGGTCCTATGATAGGACCTACACGCATGCTCACACACTCAGCTTAAATAAAATGAGAAGCAAAAGAGATGTGATAGCTATCAACAGAAAGGGGTAACAATATAAGAGACGGGGAGAATTTATTTACAGCTGTTTAAAATAGCTTAACTGGGCACAATCAACAGAAGCTAAGATATACTAAACATTGAAAACATCAGAAAATATTTCTTGAAGGCAAGGTCAATTAGGCTACAGAATAATCTGGTGAAGGACGAAGTCCCTAGAGTTCTTTAAGAATATGTTAGGGCACTATTATCAACCTTTTTAGGTTAGCAATCCCTTATTCACAATCTCCTTACATTCTTTTTTACTCTTATGTAAATGTAACAATGGTAACAATGATAAGCATTATTTGTGTGTTTCAGGAGGTTGACAGAGAATACTTGACCTTGCAGGGTATGGTTGTATGAGGAATGGAGGAGCGAGAGTTTCTTTGCTTTACATTGTAATAACATTTTTAATGCCTCAAAAATCTCGAATGCCTCGGCATCATCTCTGGGAGTCATGACCCAATGATTGAGAAACTCTAGGTTAGATGAAGGACTACATGAGCTAGGATGTCTTTTTCATCCGTTATCCAACTTTGGAATTTAGGAATTTTCCATGGAATTGTAAATGAGGTCTACAAATATTGCTTGAAAACATCATCATCACTCGAAAAAGTCATAATAATTATGCATACAATGGGGGCAAAATCCTCCTCTTAAATCCACGACAGATCTTGATGCCAATTTTCTAATCTTTCTAGATACGGAAAACTCCTATTTAATGTCAATGGGGGATTGATGCACGCAGAATACCAAAGTTGAGAATTATCATGTGGATCTGAGAAAAGAATTTTCACCTTAGCATCGCAACTCCTTCAAAGTTTTCAAAGTTAATTAACAACCCTCCCCAGCTCAATTTCTGTTCTTTGTCCACCTAACTTGCTTGAGTTGACCTTTTCTAAATCACAGACAACAAAGATCCACTAACTACTGCTCTATGTAAAGGAGAAATAGCAGCTTACAATTTTAAAAAAATCAAAGGGAAGTTAAACTAGATGGCATGGCTTTGAACTTATACGAACTGGTGCCTACCACAAAATGTACTGTAATGACTTGTCTTCTTGTTAGCTATAGAATATAGACAAATTCAAAAAATCATACATAACAGCATTTACTTCTTCAGGAGCACAACACAGCAATATGTTATTTACACGGAGCAGCAAACTGTTTTTGTTTAGCTTCCCAAATGGGTAATATTGACTAGGGCTGGGATATTTAAAGGTGCACAAGTGAGTTGCGCAGCCAAATTCCATAGAACCTAACTTTCTTGGGTTCTTCTGAAAATCCCACCCTACCACAATCTTATGGGATTTCCTGAATGTTTGAATATTTTTACAGTATCTCCTGCAAATTGTGATTTTTCACAGTCATCCTACCTTTCTCATATAGATACTCCATGGCTCTCCAGGTTTCAGCTCGGACCTCACGATTACTTTTACCAGGAACTTGTGCATCAGGCCAGTGTACCAAATAAAGATCTAAAAGGGAAACACAATCAATTTGTTTTTATTTATATAAAAAAGGCCCATCAGTGATGCAGCAGAGTAGTTTAATGGCATTCCTTATCCCTTAGCCATACGGAACCACACCTAATCTATCTATATCAAAAAGCTTGTGACTATTACTAACTGACCAGTAAGTATATCTCCTTTCTTGATTTAATAAACAAAACCCTTTACTACTTCTGACCCTAATCCTGCAAACATTTAATTAATTATTATTATTTGTATTGCAGGAGCATCTAGGAGACCCAGCATGGATCTTACATACATAATATGATGGTTCTAAACTTTGAACAGGCGTCTGCAGCAGATGAGGTACATAGAACCTATAGTGCAGCTCTTTCACCAAACATGACACATTTCCAATATAGTTTAGAAAGGAATACTTTATGGCCAAAATTTTTAAGTCTGGTTGCCTGAAGTCTCTCTAGTGAATCTGTATTTAAGAACCTAACTAGAAATGCCCTAAATTTCAAAGGAGCAAACCCAGTTCCTTTTGAAATCAATGAGCATTTGCATCTTTAGCATTTTGTTTTGTAAATGGAAGTTGGGAGTTGCTCAGTACCTTTGAAAATCAAGGCATTTTTATTTTAGTTTCTTAAATATGGATTCAGGAGCTAATGTCAGGCACCCAAATGTCAAAAGGTTGGCCACTGCCTTGTGCTTCTAGTGGTGATACCCAGACTGCGGCTCATAAGCTGCAAGTGGCCCTTTAATGTGTCTCCTGCAGCTTGTGATTTAATTATTAATCAATCTAAATGATTAATCAATCAGGATGCTGTTACTGTTATTAACTAATTAAGTTATCAACTTGCACTAAGTTATGAACTTATTTGTGGTGAAAGATTTTTATATGAATATATGTTTATATTATATTTAAACTAAATATTTCTCTGGTTACCCTGTATAAATATGAACAGTACTATAGTAAATGAAACAATGAATTAACACTACTGTGGTTCTTTTGGTTAATGTTGAACTCTAATTTGGCTCTTGAACCATTGAGGTCTGAGTATCACTGCTCTAGTCTACAAGACACACAGGAAAAGGAGAGAAGTGATTGGCTGAGATGTGCATCACTCCTAACCACAGATATTCTTTGCTTTTACAACAGCTGGCTCTTTCTGCTAGTTGCTATCTCGCCTTGATGAAGGAATGAGATATTGTAACTCTTCACAGTAGAAGTATTTTTCAGAATACACCAGAACAACCACTTATAATAACTGTGTGGCAACAGTACTCTTCTGTCCTTTAAAAAAAAAAATCTCTTAAAACTTCAACCAAAGTACTGCGGACAGGTGGCACATTGGGTAGGTGCATTAGCATTTAATTTCTAGACCAGATGATTCAAACCTTGATTTAAGGGGACAAATAAAAATAAGTTTGGTGTTTTCATCCTGGTCTCCGTTTGTGTACAACACAGAAAAATTATCAAAATATATGTCTGCTCCTGATAGGTATGTGACTAGAAGAGCATAGGGTTTTGCATATTAGAACTAAGATGCATTGGCAGAAGTATGTGGGGAAGGCTACATAAATAACCATGAGCCAACACATCAGATACCTACTGAGCTGAGTAGTTCAATAGGTTGTCAAATAAGACTGCTCATATAAGTAAGGACTACTCATATATGTAAAGATTTGCAGAACTGGGATCTATGCCCCATTCAAGGACAATGCTATTACTTCTTTGCTCTTATATGCATGTACAGCCAAATTTGGAAAAGGTATTTAAGAATGATAAATAAAATCTTTAATTTAAACATACAAACAATTGCAACAACTGAACAGGGACAAGTTAATAGTACACTTAAGAGGCTGACCTTATCTGAAAAAAAGGAAAATTACGCATCTTTAATTGTTGCTGTTATGTTCCCTAGAATAATCAGGACTGCTTAGCAATGCCAAAACAACTTACGCAGGGAAAGCTCAATATTACCACTAACTGCAACAGTATTCCTGCAAAAGCCTGAATATCCAGCTATGCATCAGAGTCAGTAAATGTTCATGGAAATAGCTACTCTGCAGATTTCCACGTACAAAGATGCTTTGTACTTTTCCCAAGAAATTGCAACACCCTGAGAAGAATGACTTTTAACAGCTTTGAGAACTGTAAGACCTCTGGCCTTGTAAATCTCAGAAATGCAGCACATTTATCCTTCCTTGTGTTTAGTGTCTCAAAGACTTCTTAGGATACAAACAGGATTAACTGTCTTTCAGGAATCTTTTGATTTAGAAGAGTAATGTAATGTTTATTTCATATAATGATTTTATTTAAAGAAAGATATTTCAAAATGAGTTTACTGGTGGCATGACAAAGCAATACAACTTGCAGATCTTCTCAGTTAGCAAATTCTTGGTTGAATTTTCTTCAATCCAGAGGACATGAACAAGACCAAAATTAATCAATTAAACCCTCTGCACTTGAGCGAATTTCAGCCTCTATGATTAAGTAAATGCAATCACAGCAATCTTATTTTAAAAAGCAAAACATCAAAGGTACTCAGAGGTTGAGAAAAAAGGCTATGAAAGGCTGTACATACTGCAGTGTTTGACATACACTTTAAAAGGCAGATTGTGGCTATCTACGTGAAAATGTGCAAAGGGTGGTGTGCATCCTCCTTCTGCCCTTTTACAGGAACCAGTCCTTAAAGCCCTTTGTCTCCTAAGGTAAAATTTATCCCCAAGCGGAGCACTAACACAAAAGCTTATGCACTATTTAAAGGGCCAAATCCTGATCCTAAGGAGGTCAATGGCAAAACTCCCACTGACTTCAATGGGGCCTGGATCTGGCCACCAGAGATTAACCGGTACCCTGTGCTCTGGGGTGAATATTTACCACCAAGTGCAAGAATCCCTCCAGGCTGGTGATGCCTTTGACAAGGCTTGATATCTGAAAGGTGTGTGGAGTGGTGAGGGCTTGGACCATAACCCTGCATTCTCTCTCTATAGCAGCCAACAGAACTGAGCTGGAGAGGGAGGGAAGTGCGCATATTGCACCTTTCAATGAGCGGTGATGCTATCATTCCAGTTTCATCTTTTACAGTTTATTCTGTGGTTACAGTCCTTTGTTAGCCATTGAAATTAGATCTGATTATGGTTCAAGCTTAAATCATTGCAAGTGTTCAGCATTTGTCAGGATCAAGTCCTGAAATTTCATTTACTATGTATGTGTGTGTGTATACACTACCAAGTGTATATACACATAACACACACACTTTGATTTGCCCTAATGTTTTTCTCCTTTAATCCTTTGAGGATTACATAAACACAAACATTATTAATTAAACAAATTTAGGAATTAGTATTAAATAATACAATAAAATACTCTTGCCCACTGGCATGACACATTTGGAGCAGAGCTCCCATGACCAAAATATTTTGTAAATTGTGTATGGCCATTTACTAGTTGGCTGTAAATAGGAAACAGTATAAATAGCTATATTAAAACACAGTCTGTTAAAAAAGCAAACATTGTTTCTAATAGTCCTGAAGAAAGCAAGTGTTGAAGACTGAATTCAGTTTCCCAGCCAATAGTGCAAGTGGAATCACTAGATAATTCATTTTAAAAAACGCTTGCTTAGAAAATCCAGATTAATATATTTCATTTAAGTGCAGAATTAAGTAATAGTTGCTATGATTCCAACTACATACAAGAGAGAAAAACTGCTGCATCAAGGTAGAAATCAAGGTCATTAACAACCATTTAACTATTGTTAAACACAAGAGGCTTTAGATATGAAATTTGTTTCAAGCATCCTTTAAAAGCAACCACACTGGAGTAAGGCAGGCCTTGAGGCTGAAATGTCAACTCGTGTTGCTGCTGGTAACCTAATAAATATCGGTATATGGCCCATCAAGTAGGTCATTATTTCTAAGTTGTCGTGATGGCGCGAGAAGACAAAACCCAGAAAAGCTCATCTTCATTCAAAATGCAGGTCTAGTTTTGTGCAGTTAAAAGTCAGTAGCATGCTTGTAAGTGGAATTAAAGTTTGTGATTTCACACAAATTCCCAACCCAATAAAAAGCACACAGCTAACAAGAATCTGAGGTTCAACACAGACATGAGGAAAACAAAATAGTTTTTCAATTCAGTAACCCACAAAGTGCACTCAAGAAGAAATTATTTTGGGGACTATATCCAAAGCCAAAGGAATGTATTCTTGCACTGCCAAACTGTAAGATTTGCTGCTGTTTCATATTGGTTTATCATGGAGGCCAGACAATAATCTTAAGTGGAAAGAGTGAGGATCACATTTAGAAAACGCAAGTAATTGAATGTTTGTTTTAACCACTGCCCATAAATAATACACATTTCCAGCTTCTTATGGCTATATAATCCACTAATTAAAATAAAAACCATGAACACTACTCTCCTATTACCATTTGTTCAAAAGTGCTCATTGGAAAGGCTCTGCAATAAAATTCTGCTTGGAGCACTTTGTCTTTAAGCAGTGATGGGTTAATATTAGCAACATAGATGTCCGAGAACTCTTTAGACTATTTCATATAACTTATCATCAGTTACTACTGTTTTAGCCGCCGATCCTCTAATATGCTCTGCATGGGCAGACCCTTCAGTCCTCATGAAGCCTCACTGAAGTTAATGGGGCTTTGCATGGAATCAGGGGTTCCACGTGCTTAAAGTTGCTGGAGCTTTAGTGTCTTTTCAATTTTCAGTCATATTAAGTAGTCAGATTTGCTTTATAATATAAAGATATAAATTATAAAAAGCAAAGGCATTATTTAAGGATCTTCCATCTTATTGCATCATCCATGTATCTTTTATAGAAACTATTAGAGGAATTCTTGTTAATACATTATAATACAATCAAGAAAATTTCAGTTAGTATCCTACCCTGGTCCTTATTCCATAGAGCCTCCTCTCACAGAAGAATTGCTGGTTTCGGCAATTGTATCAGAGCAACTCGTAACAAAAACAATTTGGTTTCTTAAATAAGCTTGGACACACATTGCCTTATCATCACCAGAACTTTTCTCATCATATATTTTCATATTCTGCCTGCTAATAAGAATGGAGCAGACTGGTCTGTGGAAGGATGACATAAAAAAAAAAGGTGCATGCTCATAAATGAAAATGGAGCTGGCATATCTAATTTTAGGTCTACCCGCCTTTAACTGGATTCCTTTATATAAGTCTCTGCACTGTGGTTACATTCATAAGATTTGTGAGTTGTTTCAAGTTTGGAGGAAAAAATGTATTCTCAGGTTTCATACTTTCGCACAGTCAAAACACTTATAATTTTACGCCAAAAGATGTTCCTGATAGTATTATTTGCCTCAAAATCCACCAAAGCACCCTAAAAACAGAAGTAAATTGGAATAATGGGAATTCAATCCAAATTTATCCTAGCTAATAAATGTGAAATAATCACAGATCTGCTATGACAAAAAAAACCAAAAAACACATTAGCTCACAATTTTAGATGAATCACTCTACCCCTGCCCCAAAAAGTCATGGCATACATTTAGTCAAACATGCTAAGTGTTTTAATTTTAAAATGAACTGAAAGTATCATAAACCATTAAAATAAGCAAAAAGCATAATACACTTAAGACTATTGATACAATTCTCAGGAAAAAGCAAATAGGTCTTGTTTTCCTAAGGCATATTACACATTCCTACATTCCATAGTGTTACAGAATCATAATAGTTTCTAAATACATCTTTTTATTTAAAAAATGAACCTTCTGCAGATGTATTATTTGTTGGTAAGACTTAGACAGTGCAGCATCCTTTTTTACTAGGTTCACATTTAGAAGGCTATCTTCACGACAGCTACAATCATGTCCTTTTTTTCAAAGGTACTAAGTACCTTTGACTGTTGACTCTAACAGTATTTGTGAATGTTCAGCTCCTTAAAAAGTCAGGTCCCTTTTAAAAACAAGAGTTAAAATGTCTCTGAAGAGGGATATAGAGTAGCCATGAATTTTTAAATTTAAACTGCAAAAAACTGTGGAATCTATTAGCAACCACGACAGAGTGACAAATGACCAGCCTGAATTATGACCATATAATCACAGCAAATAGAAAAGAAAGAATTTATACCAGCTGTATTCTGCCAGGCTTTTAGGTGGTTACACAACCCTTTTAAGGGCTGGGCCAAACTGTGGTCCCTGTTCTCTCCACTTATCTTCCTGGAGGTACACTGTACCCCAAAGTGGCAGGGAGATGGAACTATGGCTCGAGTTATGGTTAGCCAGCAGAGTTGGCTTGCCATGCAAAGGGAGTACGCTGCACCCCTTGAAGTAGTGCAGCAGTTTGTGCAGTGTACAGTGGGGAACTCTGAGAGGCAGTTGCCTCTCTAAGGCAGAATACTTTCTATGAAGCATTGGGGAGGTGGTGCTTTCTCCTGCCCTCAAAGGAAGGCTGTAGCTAAATGGCACAATCTTAAAAATAAAAGACCTTACCCTTACCTCATTTACACAAGTACAAATTAGTATCTCATGAGATGACAATGGAATTACATTAGTATAAAAGTGATGTTAACAAGAGAAGACTCAGCAATAAGACTCCCAATGAAAAGTTTTGAACATACCTAACAAACACAAGCTCACTCGTTTGCTCTCTCTCATTTGCTCTCACGCCATTCCAGGGACTACCAGGTAACAGCAACTAGAATACTTCTGCCACCTGACAAGAAGTTTTTCAGTGCAACTATTCTTGGATCAACAAATCAAAAAACATATCTGCCAATTAGTTGTACAAGTTCTCAGTCTTATCAATGCGGTGCCCAAAAAGGATACATAAGTTTGCAGTATTCAAATAAATTATTCAAAAATGATTTCCTGGAGTTGAATCAAGTTTTCTCTGATTAGCATTCACCACCAGTGCCCACAGCAACCAGAATAAAAACAGAGGAAATACAAAACATGAGGAGCAGATGAACTAAAGGGAGAGCAGTGACGAATAAACGATGTTACTTCTTAATTAGATTGAAAGAACATAGTCATGGAATGCAGCCCTTTATTTATGAGAGCATCCTTCCAGTAATCTGTCTCTATACTGCATCGAAGTATGTAAGTAGCTTTCAGACATTTCACATTAGTCTGCAGGAAGCCATTGATGGACACATTTGCACAGTTAACAGAGCAGAACATACCAAGTGTGCATAAACATATGCCACAATCTTTTACTGAATACTCTACGGTGGCTCTGATAAATTATTTGGATTTTCTTTTTGTTCACCTTTTAACAGATGAGGGGACAAAGCCCTAAACTCAGCACTCAGTAAGATGTTCCACAAAACCTTTGTTTGGTGTTGTTTTTATTTTATTTTTTTTACAAAAGCTGTTTCCTTCTGCCTTACAGTTTATTTATTAGTAATGGTGAAGGAAGCAGAGGAGGAGCAAAAGGAACGTTTTCAGTGCCACCACTGATAAGTTTGACCGTTACATTTATTTTTCCTTGGCAGTCAACGCTGATATTTTGGTCTAAGCTCCTACAAAATGATAATCTTAGATTGTTATTTTTCATTTCCTCCCCCCTTTCCTTTCCTCCCTTCAGCTAGGAAAGAGAAAGTGTTCCCCCTCCCCCATCTTTAAAATACTCCCCATTTTTATTTCTATGTTATCCCGCTATTTTTATCACAAGGCAATGGGGCAATTAACTAGTGTCACCACCACAGCTTCTTCTTGTCTCAGGTAATATTCTATGTTCTATTACATGAACTCTGATAGCAGCCATATCAGTGTCCCTTATTATGATATACTATACTGTTGGTACATCACCAGGATAGTATTTTCAAAAGTGCCTAAATCTCACTGATTTTCAACGAGACTTCGATGTCTAAGTCACTTACGTGCTTTTGAAAATTGTACTCAAAATCCATGGCATCAGATAGCAAGCAAGTTAGTAAAATATTTAATAACATGTTCATAATTTTAGAAAGTTTGAAGGGTAACATTTTCAAAGGTTACTCATATTTTAGATTGGACATTTCAGAAATTAGCTATATTACACCATGCAAGCAACCAAGAGTTTGACAGAGAGCTTATTTTAAAGTTTTATAATAATTTTTGTTTCCTTAACCAAAACCCTTGAACTTTTGCGTAGTTGATCCCCAATTAGATTTAACAGTTAAATGCAATTTTACAAAATTCATTCTAGTCAGTTCAAAAAAGATCTTGCAACTCAAAGGCCATATTCTGTGCCTTCAATTACATGCATGTAACCCTCGTGAAGATCAGATGGGACAAGAGATTTACAGACATATAACTAAGGGAAACTGCGGACTCTTTCTCTTATGAAGTCCATCCTAGAATTCATTTATCTTCCCCAGCCTGCACATGGGAGGTATAGTAAAACAGCAATATAAAAAATGGCATACCGAGGTACTGAACACCAAGTCTTTTGCATGATTCCAGGCAGGCTTGTTTTGTGTTTTCATAGCCATAGTCACTATGCCAGAGTTTGGTAGTTATCCAGAGGTCCTTCCGCTTCACGTCACTTTCTTTGATAGCTTTCTGAAGGAGTGATTCACAGCCATATCTTTTTGCTGTATCAATATGACGAATGCCACATTTTTGTAGTGCATATACCACAGCCTCATGGGAATATCCCCCTTGATGGGATGTACCTAAGCAAAAGTTAATAGACATGAATTGTTATTACTTTGTGATAAATGGAATTTTGCCAGATTTTTCAGTTTTCAATTTTTGCTGTTGTGACAATCAATGTATTGGTTCCCCAAATCTTTATATGAAAGAAATGGGAGAATGTATAGTAAAAACACTCAGACCCAAAAACACAAAGGGTCTCATTTTGGTTTCACCTACATTGGTGTAAATCAGGAGCAAATCCACTGGCATTTCAACAATGTAAAACTATATAAAAAAGTGAGATCAGAATCAGGCCTATAGGATTTCATGACCTATGAGTATATGCTACCATAATTAGTTACTTCTGAAAGCAGTATCTTTAGAAAAGGGCAGAGACAAGTTATATACACAGCATGACAAATAAATATATGCCTCATTCATTCTCCACACAGGGTGTAATATAAATATTTACATGATGAAAATATTAACAAAAAATGAAAGTCTTAGATTGTCACTTCTTAAAAAGAATAAGCTAGATTCAGCAGTTTGCTGTGTGAGAGGCAAATCCTGAGGTCTTTACTCTGTCAAATTCCACATAGCCCCACGTCAATACTATACTATATAACGAGCCATATTAAGCTCTAATATAAAAAAGTGTAACTCCCATATAAATCTCCTGGCCAAATTCATTGGTGACTGAAATTGTGGTGTAAAATACAGATGGGATAGAAAATGGACATAAATGGGGTTTAAGTGATAAAACAGTGTAATTTGAACTGCTAGCAGTTCATTGGATGTACTAAATAAATTTATTTTACATGTCAAGGGGATGGAAGGATGAGGAGACTTAGCAGGAAAAGCCATTAGCAGGAGGGCTGTAAGATTAAGAGTGTTTGTGAGTGTAAGGAGGGGGCTGTTTTATCTTCTGTCTTCCTGTTAGTTGTTTTTCATGCTACAAGTCCTTCAAAATCTTTTCCGAAGCAATATTTTCCACAATTTCTGTTCAGGGACATGCTCAGTCAACTCATAAAAGTGAGTTGTTAAGGCTATGGCTGCTATCCTGTAACTGATAGTGGGCAGGGAGATTGTTGCATCCACACGAAGCCTCACTGGGGCTGTCCACGGGCATAGCAGTCTGCCTGAGCAATACAAATTGCAGTATCAGACCCGAAGTATAACCAGCTCTACAGGTCACTGCGGAATCTAAAAGAGATAAAGGAATTCAGGATGCAGAAGAATATTATTCAAGAGAAGTTTGTATCCTTTGCTGGTTTTCTTCACCATCCAAAACTGTTTCATTCTACACTGACACAAAAATCCACACCTTTACCAGATGGATATATACCAGATGTTTATATATCCACTAAGGGTATCACAAAGGAGAACCAAGAGAAATAAATAAAATAACTTTTTCCTATCCTCCTCATGTCTACTGTTCCTGGATAAGAGAAAGAGTGGGAGTCAGTACCAACTCTCACTCCATGGGACTCTGGCTCTTTGAACTTTCTAAACAATTGGTGTAGGAATCAGGAGAGTTTAGGGAATCCCTATGTTGCATGAATAAAGCAAGCTAGATTCTCCTAAATTCTTGTTACAGTATGTTCAATCATCATCTCAGAAGGAAAGTCATGACACTATATCTGTCTAATCTCTCCCATTACATCACGCCAATTTTAAAACATCATTTAACCTGATATTGCACTATCTTGCACCCATTTAATGTACATTCTGATGTAACACCATTGATTTCAGTGGAGTGACTCCTGATTTATACCAATGCAAGAAAAAGCAGAATAAGGCCTAATGAAGGAATAATACTGTACTCTTGTACTTTTGGCAAGGACACAAAAAATCTTTTACTACTTCAAATATAAAATAAAATTTTAATATTTTAAAAGAGAAAAAATATGGTGGGGGATAAAAATGCTATTTTTGTCCTTAAATACTGGCACTAAATATGAATAACATGAGAATTTGTTCACAACAGATCAAAAAATGAGTATGCATATATTTGTTTCATATTAAAATTCACAATCTAAAACAAATTATATTTATATATGATGTTGCAAAAGCTTCATATTAACTTTGTTCAGAAATGTAAAATGAATGTAATATTAGCACACTTTAACCATTTAAAAAGAATATACTTATACAATTACAGCATGAGATTTTAAAAGAATGTAGATTATATAGCTACCATAGAAAAGTTACTACACTTTTTCATAATGATCTCTTCGCTTTTAATAAGCTGCTACTGGTGCCAAAGAAATTAGGTTGTAACTATTATGTCTGTTTGTGGTTCAATAGACATTTCCAAGTACAGAATGAATGAAGTTCATTCAGAGGTCTTGCACATGGTCTCAGACCCTTTTCATGCATAGTGGAATCCAGTAAGAATATTTAGGACACAAAAAACTTTTACTTTTTTAACCCTTTTATGATGGGGGATTTCTGAGATTTCAGTTTATTACTGTTTCTCTTCTAATGATTGAGTGTGTAATATGTTCAGAGTAAATAAACAGACAATGGGGAGGAATTCTCTGAATATCTGTAAATTAAAATAAACCATATAAGCCCTGCTACAGTAAATTAAAGTCCCTCAACTATTAGAGAGAGTAGTATATAGCATGAACCACTGAAATCATGAAAACCAAGTATTTCAGAGTTAATAATGCTACTCAGACAAGGAATTCTAGGAACTGCAGGATTCTCACATTATTCATATTGTTGCAGAACCACATGTGCTGTAATGCAGAGGGGAACTATGATGAGTTAAGAATAGAGGTATAACCTTAACTCTGAATTAATTTATTTTTTCTTTATTTTTGGTTGGTTGAGCTTTTTTATTTTTATTGTTAAGCCAAACTTTTACCATTTTTTGACTGTACTATCTTTCTGGTCCACAGTTGTTTAGGTATCTTTATTAATGATCTGGCTGTAGGTATAGAGAGCATACTGATCAAGTTTGCAGATGACAAAAAGCTGGGAGATTGACCGTACTTTGGATGACTGAGCTAAAATTCGGAGGGATCTCAATATATTGGAGAACTGGGCTACAGACAACAAAATTAAATTCAACAAAGACAAATACAAGGTGTTACACTTAGGGGAAAATAAACAAAAACACAAATACAGAATGGGGGAAAACTGGAGTGGCAGCAGCACTGCTGAGAAGGATCTGGGAGTTGTGGTGGAGCACAACCTCAGTATGAATCAGGAATGCGATGTTGCTGCTGCTGCAAAAAAAAAGAAATGCAGTTTTGGGTTGCATTAATAGAGGCATAGCACGCAAGTCTCAGGAGGTGATAGTACCACTCTCCTTCATGCTGGTTAAGCCTCAGCTGGAGTATGTGTCCAATTCTGGTCACCACTATATAAAAAGGATGTAGAGAAACTGGAAAGGATTCAGAGGAGAGTGACAAAGATGATCAAAGGGATGGAATGCAAACCATATAAGCCAAGCAGCTCCCTTACCCTTCTCTGGAAGTTGTAGACATTTTGCTAGAGATGCTTTTGGTCAATATTAATGCAAAGGAGTACTAGGCACTACTTTTTTTTCCCCATGGAGAACTATATCCTAAAGCTGTGTGTGCTAATATGAAAATGATCCCATTTCATATTAAGTTATAACCTTTTAATATCTAAAATAATAGGATCTGTTACTCTCATTTTATTATTACTAACCTTACGTACTTGAAGTCAATGTGTCTACATACATGTGTAATCCTTTACATGACTGTGACCACAAAAAGAAAAGAATACATAGATCCCATAAGCATGCTAATTTATCTGACATTATCTGGTTCTGGTATATGATTAATTACTCAACTAGAACATTCTTATTACATCAGACTGCATTTAAATTAAACAGTGATATGTCTATTTTTGCATGACTTTTAACAAAGTGTATAAGTTTTAAAAGTATAACTCAAGTTTCTATCACAGAACCAGACTCCCTCATGTTAACTCTCTACAACTATTGCAGAACAAACCACAAACACTCTTATTGCTATATGATGGTTTATGTTTCAATAACAGGGTCATTTACTATGAAAGCTGTATTTAGCGTCCCATCATAAGTAATTCATTGTGTCTTATCTGCTTGGGAATAACACAGAGTTTTCCTATGTACTAGCTGGACTCAGAAAGTTTCATTTTGTTATTAAATTGTGCCACTGTATAATTTTCACACAATGTTTATATATTAATCTCATTTTTGGGATCAAGTTATGTTCCAAATAAATGCAGACTTTGCTCAAGTAAGGAATATATTGACAACTTGCCAGAAGTCCAAGAGCAGCACCTAACATACATACAATAGAGTGAACTGCAGTGCCTCTCATCTTTAATATAGAAGTGCAACCTCTGGAAACAATAGGGCTGCAGTAAAACTAATAGGGAAATTTCAACAAAAAACAGAAACATAATTTTTTGATCGTTCTCATGTATTCCTCCCTCCCCCCATTTCCAAACCAGCTTTAGTGTATGGCCTCCATATGCCACAAACTTCATCTTACAAATGAGGGAAGACACTGGTCAGATTGTGTTATGTGAACCAGGCTTTGGCCAACCCTGCAGAAGTAATTCCGTTAAAAGAAAAAAATGCACAGCCCACACAGATGTTAAGATATCAGAGGTGTACTCAAGCACAACAGAACCTCAGTCTTTTTTTTTCCCTGAGCAGAGAGCTCCCTTTTGTGGGGATAGAGCACTAAGATACCAAATGCATTGTTTAACCTGCAATAATAGTGATAATATGCTCTCATTCCCAAGCCCCACTTACGTAGCTTGCCTCTCTCCCCTTCTGTCCTGATTATTCTTGAGTTTTGCTCAACTTTTAAAACTTTGCAACTTTTGAACATAAAACTGTGCTTAGAGGAGGTAAACTGTAGTGAAGGAATGAGGAGAGGAAAGTCAAGGGTTACAACAATAAGATCTTGCAGTTACTTTAAGTTAGGCATGGGTATATCTCAAATGGCCAATTACATCTTTTTCATTCTAATTATTATTGCTTACTCACTTCTTGTGGCCATTGTGAAAAATATTAATCTTAAGGATTGATTAATTAATCAATCTCTGAATGAAGAGAATGTGGTTGCTTGGTGGATCCCAATTGGTAGGGTATTCCACATGTACGGATATGCACATGTGGATAAAAGCACATGGTGGCTTGTGCGAGAAACAGACGATCAGGGACGGACGATGGCTGGTGTCTAGCAGATAGGAAGAAGCAGTGCAGAAAGGAAGACTGAGAAGTCAGAAATTACATGGAAGGAAAGAAATCATAAGAAGGAGAGACAAAAGGAAAAAGAGAGTAGAGGAGGCAAACTGGACAGAACATGGTAGAAAATAGAAAAGGAGAAGTGCCACAAACAGCAGTTTTTATCTATAGAGACAACAGGCATTGATTGCCTCATCTACAGCTGATCCAAGCATTTATACAAACAGGGAAAATCTACATAGTTCCACTTAAAATACGGATGAAATCCACAAGAAAGAGGATTTTTTGGCATTGAGACTGCATCTTTTCCAAAAATATTCCAGGGAAGGGCAGCTAGATCTCCCTCAAATGCTTTTCTTTCTTAGAAATTCCCTTGTGTCCCCCCTCCCCTCCGCCATTCCATCTGAAAATCAGCAGAGTGTCCATGTTTATGTACAGCTCCTAAACTGGACTTTGCTCTGCATCCTATTATGGGCCTGAGAAACTGCCAAACTCCCTCCCACCACAGCTGTGCTCTTGTTTAAAATAAACATTAATTTTAGTTGGTGGGCTTAGACATTCCAAACACAAAAAAATGCCACTACACCATGATTGCTGTTTAAAGCCTTGTCTATACTAGGGGTGAAATCCCTATTGAAGAGAGAGTGGGATTTCACCCAAGGACATCAAGCCTTTGCTCACAATGGTTTTCAGCAATGATTCCCCCTGAAGTGGTAATGAAAAAGGGTTAACAAAAATTGTTTCAACACCATTTCCAAGGAAAATTGCAGTTTTGTTGGAAGCCAACCTTTTTTTTATCTAAAACTCTTTAGGGGGGAAATATTTCTCTTAAGGAACAATGAAGAAATATGTTACATGTAACTAGAGAATTCAACACCTGAACTTACTTTCACCTCTGAGAGAACTTTTTGGGGAAGAGAAATTTTACATGTTATCTATATTTTTTTTCAGGTCTGTCTGCAGGATTTCATTTACTGTTGAGTGCATAGGTGTAATTCTGGAGTGTTTCCCTCCTCTGGAGTCTCAGTTAAAATAAACTGGTAGACGTGCACATGAGGAGGAATAAAAAGAAGCAACAGACCTTCTCTACAACTTCAGTCAGGCACTGAAGGCAAAACACAGTTCGATTCTAGTTGTGCTAATGTGGGAGAAGGAAGGAGCCTTTTTCCGCTCTTTGGGGGGGAAGCCAGAATGCTGCAATTTATGCTTCCTGAGCACAATGGGGGACAGCAATGAGGAGTGTGGGGGGGGGAGGGGAGAGCCATGATTGACAGAGGAAATCTATACCCCAAAAGGGGCATAGCTGGCCAGAACAGGATAAAGACACTCAGATGCTGATGATCTGCTACAAGATTCAGGCTCTGCCCTGCACATCATCAGCTAGCATTTCTCTAATCAGGACCTTTAAAAAGGAGATAGTACAACCACTTGTGAGAGTACTCCCTATAGCAACCATAGAGGCCCTGCATGCCTCAGCATTCTTCAGAAAGAATACCTCCACTCACTGTCACTGAACGCTGCTCAGCAGCCATAAATCCACTAATGCAGTTCTGTTTTTAAAAGTCACAGTATGACCCAGAGCAAAGACTTTTGCTGCAGGGTGACATGAGCTCTCATATGCTAACTATTTGACGTATCCAGCTTTCATATACAAATATTTCTTCCTACTGCTCATAACCTCTTTGTAGAGTTTATCTTTAGGGAAGAACAGCTCTAAAATCAGACCTGGACATTTGGGAAGGCAGGCTATGAATGTGTAATTCATGTAGAAATTTCATAAGATGAACTGCAGCACACATTTATTTAAATGTCTTTATGGACAGACTGCCAAATCTTGCAGCCTTTTCTTTCACTCAACACTTTCCCACCATCATGAGAACTATTTCTCATTAACAACCAAATTGTTTTCAGATGCTCTGCTATAAGATGTTTCCTTAGAAACCATTTGGTAAAAGACTGTGGCTTTCTTCCATAGAAATCTCAAGCAGTGAAAAGGCAGATTTTCTGGCATAAATCAAATCCAATTTCTAGGGTTCAATAAACCTTTTCTTCTCAGAATAATGTTTTGTGACTAGATCTTAGCAGTTAATAGTGCACGAAGAATTGCTGGTGTGAACCAGTTTTAAATGATTTTCATTTCATCCCTTTTGTTAACTCAATTTAAATTACTTTCAGTGCTTATTATACGTTGATGGAACTTTAACTTCATAACTGGTCAGGATGATATGCACAGCACATTGGCAAGAGTTATAAATTAAAAGTAAGTAAACTGAACAGAAATAATTTTAATGTTCTCCTCCCCAATACCTTATTTTAGTCTTTTAATAAATCAATATATATCACCCTGATGAAGAACTTGTAATGCACTTATATTAGCTGTTACCAAGTAAATTAAAAAACATCATAGTTGATCAACAATATGAAATATTTGGAATCCTTTTCCAAGTAAATGACTTTTTTCTTTTTTTAGGCATTTCACATAAAGGTATGAGGCAAATGTGATCCATCACAAGGAGATAATTACCTTTGAGGACAAACTTCCCAGCAGAAATGAACTTTGTATGAGATTAGCCTATTAAAGTATAAGCTATGGGCTTAATATTTGCAAAAATGTTCAATGTACTGTTTATGGCTGTGCAGCTATAAGAGGGATGGCAATATTTAAAAAAATACTAAACAGGTGCAGGAAAAAGAGTTAATTTACTATGATGTTAATAGTTACAAAACTAACACTTAAAATACCTTTATACAAAGGAAGTTAAAACCTACAATGCTCACATATCTAGATACTTTATAACTAATAGCATAGTATACCTGACAGCTATTGCTGATTTAGACCCCAGTTCAGCAAGGTACTTAAGTCTGCGCCTAACTTAAACCACAATAGCAGTGCCCCTGAAGCCAATGGGACTACTCATGTGCTTAAAAGTTAGGATGTGGTTAAATACCTTCCTGAAACAAGGCAGAAACCCTAACCCTGAAAACTGATGCAATCTCTTACACTCATATGGAATCCTGCTGAGGTCCACTAGATTTTGGGAGGGTGCAAAGGTCTGCATCAGAACATGTTTGCAGCACTGGGGCCTCAGACTGAATGCTGAAGTTTGACAATAAGGAACCCTTTTGATTAAATGTTTTGTTTTTAATTTCAAATAAGACAATGAAAAAATACATTCTCAATGTCTCTAAGACGAACTACATATTTCATGATTCCTATTACACATAGCCTTAGATTATTATGTACTAGAATGCAAAGGACTTCCTTTCATGCACTGAGCACTGGGAACTGAGCATACTGTATGTGAAATTTCAGTAAATATGAACAGCAAAAAATAAAAAAGAAGTTTCTCCCTAAGTTTCTTTATAACATATAGACTACCTCAACGATGATTTGCAAATAACCCTTTTTCCCCTCTTGCTTGTTTTCTGCATAATCAGGTCTTCACATCATTCTCTTTGCTGGAGGTCCTTGGTAAGAATACTAGAGGTTCTAAAGAACGACTGCAAATCAGCATCACTTTTCCCTCAGGCAAGACAGATGAGAGCTGCAGCAGTTTAGATTACAGTCTCATGTGACATCACTATTCATCTCTTACAAAGAACTTGCCAAGGACCTTTGGCAAAGAAGGAAGTAGGGGCCTTATGTTCCAAATGTGATATGTGAAAGGTGGGGGAAAAAAGAGACAGGAGGGGCAGAAAAACTCTTTTTTAAACAAAAAAGTTTTAAAACATCTTTCTACATCATAAAAGCACCAGTGAATGTCTAAAATTCAATATATTTAGGTTTGCTTTTTTGCCCAACTGGAGAATGCTTTATGTTATTTCTTTTATGTGAGACCACTTTCAAAGAAAGAAAATACAAACTGGATTTTTATATTATATAAAACCATTTTCAGTTAAAATAACTTTTGGGTTAAAAATCCTATTTAAAATGTCTTAATCTATATTAATAGTATTTTTATTACTAAAAGTGATTGTTTTAAAAATCTAATTTATTTTTCATTATTAATGTTGTTTACTTTTTGAATTTAACTAATCTTGAGCAACGGAAACTATGCTACCTTTCATTCAAGTGAGGATCACTTCCTCATTGGATGATGGTGCAGAATTCTTACTGTCCTTACTGTAGGGATGAATGCCAGTGACACAATTTGTGTCCATGTTACATGAACAAAAAGTGCAAGAGAAGCCAGCATGAGATTAAACTAGTTAACTTTCTGCTGTTAAAGCAGTTAATGTGTGGAACCGATCATGAATTTGGAAGGAGAGATTGTTCTTGCAACTAGGAGAGCGTCCACGTGAGCCAGTCTTCGTAAAGCAAACAATGTTGTGCAGGCATAACACAGGAGGAATCTGTTCTGAAAGGAAGTGCCATTTTATAGGGTTTTCCCCTTCCAAAAATATGAATAAAGGTACTTTAAAACTATTCCCCCTTCCTCTTACTCCCCACTGGGTGGCAGCACTCACATCACATACCCTAATCCAAATGGAAATGCAACTGAAGGCAGAATTTGGCCTTGTGAGTTCCAGGAGGGCCTCCTGGGTTTTCTTCATAAACCTTTCTTCAGAACCACAGGTATAAGAATATGGCTGCAATCAATCAAGAGTCCCTAGGATTCACTTGAGAGGGGCCACACTTACAAAGAAATTTTTGGCACTGGTATGAACTTGGTACAAATATTCAGGCCATGCATTTCATACGTACTATAAAATTATCTGTATTTTTTTTCTAAATAGATCCAGAAGTTTACCACAAATCTCTGAAAAATCGTAAATTCATGGCAAAGCTCCCAATGGCCTCACCCACTTTTTATTCCCCTTGTGAAAGCAAACCTGCGAAGAGAGAACAGTTGTCTTTAGCACAAAGAAATCATCAATCTTTTGTTATACCCACTTCAAGGTCATTTCCTTTAGAATCATTTTCAAAATCAAGTGGTTTAAATTTATTCTCAGCTTGTCTTCCCATTATGCCTATAAGGGAGCTTATGTGCTCTTTTCCCAACTCTGTGTTCAGTTGAGTTGGAATTAGAAATTCAAAAACTGAACCATTTTTTTCCAATAAGCTGGTCAATCAAAGTTACTTACCTACTGGATGTAAACTTTAACCTTTTCAAGCACTAGGGAGCGCTACAGATGGGTCAGTGCTTTAAACTTCTGAAACAGTATTAACCAGATGAGAGCTGTTTGTGGCTGTTTTCTAAACTTTCTAGTTCTAAAACCGGAGGGGGGTTAAACATGACCTACGAGGGAAAAATTGTATTTGCATCCCTTTTTTTGTCTGTATGATATATAAACAAGACTTAATTAAAACACCTTGTGTTTCTTTTGGTAACATTTATTTAACTTAAACATTTGGGTAGGAAAGAGTTTTTGTGAAAGATTTAACAGTCCCCTGTCTTTTCAGACAAGGACTGAGGAAACCTTCTCAGTTTTGTTCTTTCTAGGTATGTCTACACTGCCAGGGGTGTGGGGCTCCCCGGATCGAAGCAATAGGATCGATTGAGTGGGCAGTGGAGACTTGCACAATCGATCACAGTAAATCCATCCTCTCACCCAAAAAGAGTATCACTGCGTCGATTGGAGGGCATTTCCTGTCGACGCAGCGCAGTGGAGACACCGTGGTAAGGGAACGTTAGTAAGTTGACAGGAGATACACAAGTTTCAGTACGTAGCTTGCATCTCTTCCGTTGACGCCACCGGCAGTGTAGACCAGGCCTAACTTTCCAATGACTCCATTAAAACAGAGAAATATAGCTTTGAAAGTACTGAGGTGTTTCTAAAGGGCAGGGGAAAGGAAGAAAAAACTTCTCTCCCAAAAAACATGACCTTTCAGGACTGTTTTATATAAAAATGGAAGCAAAAAAAGTGAACAACATTTTTTAAAATAAGTTAGATTGGTGTTTAGCAAGTTTTTTAAATAAAGTAAACAAGCACCAAGTTAGAACTGGGTGAAATTAGGGGAAAGCAATGGAGTGAGCAGGCCAACAGTTTAGTCAGGATACAACAGGATGCTCATTTTGTTGCCTTGAGTGCAAATGTACTGCTGTCTGGAGATTAGCCATGCTTTGAATGTATGTAGCAAGTGAAGTATTTGGAGGGCCTCAAGGATCAAGTACAGCTTCTCAAGGCCATAGCTACTGAACTGGTGGATGAATGAGAGAAAGAGAGATTTATAGACATGGCATTTAGTTCATCACAAGAGGCTATTAAGAAAACTTGGTAACCCTGGGTGAGAAGTAAAATCCTGGCAAGATTACAACAAAACCAAAAAACTGGTTGAGAGAAAACAAAGGGAAGAAAAAAAGAACCAATTCTCAGTATGGAATAAGATTAATAGTAGGGCATGCCATAGAGCTTAATACCAGGACCAACGTTCCATACATTAATAGTAGGGCATGCCATAGAGCTTAATACCAGGACCAACGTTCCATACATTTATTGATCTGAAACAGGTGCAAAAAGCAATGTGGCAAAATTTGTGGATGACAAAAAATTAAAGGCTAGTGCTGCTGCTACTTCCATTGATTTCAGTGGGAACAGCAGGAGGCACTTTCTTAGTTGGTCAAGATTAGAAAGGACTGAGCAACTCTAAAAAACACCTAACTAGAAAAGTGGGTAACAAAACTGCAGGATTTAGTGTGGACATGTGCAAGGTAACGCACATTGGAAGGCAGAATTTAAAATATTTGCATGCACCAATTGGTTCTGAGTTATCTGTAACCTCTCCTGAGATGTTATTGTGAAAGAGCAATGATCTGCTTTTTTGTTTGCTCCAGAAAAATTAGGCATTGTAATGAAGGGAACAGAGAATAATACAGGAAATACTATACTGTCATAATGCAAATTGATGGTACATCCTAAACCTGAATGCTGAAATCAGTACAAGTTAGTAAAATACAGACTTATGAAGACGGCACTGTACTGTCCATAGTGATCCATTCAGTTCCATAGCGGTTTAATTTATTTTTTAATGAAATCTTAAATTCTGCAGAAATTGGCTTAGCCATCCCTTCACCATCAATCATCAGGGAAAGTTCCCCAATCTTCACTGCTGAGTGGATTTTGCAAGCCTTGAGCACCAGCACAATTAAGCTGTACCACTAACACATTATTATTATATTACTATTATTATTTATTTATTTCTATTGTGGTAGCATCTAGGAGCCCCTGGCATGCACCACTATGCTAGGCATTGTATTTTCTGGAATTAATACCTTGGCCACAAATTTGAACATAAATTGACTAATTCTCATGTTTATTTCCTGAAGTGTTTTGAGACATAGTTAAGGATTTTTTAATAATGCCTTGTTTCTATAGATTGCAGGGTCCTCAAAATAATTGGTGAGTTTATAATCTATATTCTAGGTAATGCTCTATCAAGGTGTAGAGAGGTTGGCCATCCCTCCCTGTCAGTCTCTGAGGGAGGCCATACCCACTCTTTACCCTGCTCCAGCAGGGGTTGGCCCGGCCCAGGTTACGGGAATGGTCCCCGGGCTCAGGCGAGGTAGCCCTAAGGCCATACGCAGTCTCCAAGGCCCCCAGCGGGGCAGCACACAGGAGTTCCCGGACCTACCACCCCCGGATGAGATTGAAGGGTTCTACAACCAGCTCCTGGCCACGTACCCCAACGAACTGCTGGAGCTACCGCCACCCGACGAGGACTAATGGATGGCGGGGGAGCAGGTACCTGAGGGAAAGGGGGCAGGAAGTAGCCCAGGGAAGGGGTTGCCTGGTCTGGAGACACATTTTTTTGACACGCAGACGCAGGCTGGGGACCTCGCCAGACTGAACCTTCAGGTGGCCCAAGCAGCCCAGGAGAGGGCCTACAATCGGGGGGCCCGGGACTGGACCTTTACAGTGGGAGACAAGGTGCTGGTCCTGTTTCCCTCCGAGGGGTCCAAGTTGTTGGCTCGGCGGCAGGGACCATACGAGATCTCCCGCCAGGTGGTGCTGGTAAACTTTGAGGTGTATCAACCTGACCGGAGGAAGACCAAGCAGATCTACCAAATAAACCTCTTAAAGCCCTGGCGAGAACACGAAGGGCTGATGATCGCCCCGTATCCCTCCGAGCCAGAGCTGGGACCTGAACTCCCGCTCTCGACTGAACGCGAGGAACCCCTTAGGGGACATCCTTGATACTGAGCAGCGAGCCCAAGTCCGATGCCTCCTGGAAGCGTTTCCCCGAACCTTTATGGTGGTCCCAGGGCGAGCCACTGGCATCCAACGTCATCCAGATGGCTCCCGGGGAGGTAATCCACGAAACCACCCAGCTGCTCCTGCACCGCATGCGAGAAGCCTTTGAGGAAGAGGTCTGGGAAATGCTCGACCTGGGAGTGATCGAGAGGTCACAAAGTGAATGGCACAGCCCCATCGTGCTCATCCCAAAACCTGATGGGACAAGACTTTAGAAAGATCAATGCAATAACGACATTTGATGCCTATCCCATGCCCCTGGTGAATGAGCTCCTCGAACGACTAGGAGAAGCCTGATATATCAGCACCCTACACCTGACCAAGGGGTATTGGCAGATCCCACTGGTGCCAGGCTCAAAGGAAAAAACGGCCTTTGCCACCCCCAGTGGGCTATACCACTTTACCCGAATGCCCTTCGGCCTCCACAGGGCACCTGCGACCTTACAGCACCTCATGGACCGCCTGCTGCAGGAGCACACCAGCTACGCAGCGGCCTACCTAGATGACGTTGTGATCTATAGGCAGTGCTGGGAAGACCACCTGCCTTGAGTGGTGGCCGTTCTGCGGACTTTCCGGGATGAAGGGTTGACAGCCAACCCCCGCAAGTGTAAGCTGGGGTTCCAGAAGACGACATACCTGGAACATGTCTTGGGCCGAGGGATGATACGGCCGCTGGTGGGAAAGGTCCAAGCCATCCAGGACCAGTCAGCACCCACAACAAAATGGCAAATAAGGCAATTCCTGGGACTCGTGGGCTATTATCACCGTTTTATCCCACACTTCGCCTCCATCGCGGCCCCTTTGACTGGGCTCTTAACGAAGGATCAACTCCAAAGAGTCTGATGGACACCAGACTGCGACACCGCCTTCCGAACTTTGAAGGATTGCTTATGCCGGGAGCCGGTCCTGTACAGCCCCGATTTCGATCAGTACTTCATGGTCCAGACCGATGCCTCCGCCGTGGGGCTTGGAGCAGTCCTCTCCCAGACCATCAAGGGCAAAGAACACCCCGTGCTCTATATCAGTCAGAAATTGTTCCCCCAGGAGCGGAACTACTCCACAATAGAGAAGGAGGCCTTAGCAGTCAAATGGGCAGTGGAGGCCCTAAGGTACTACCTGCTAGACACCACCTTCACTATGGTAACAGACCATGCACCCCATGAAAGATATGAATGCTTGCCTGATGAGATGGTATCTGGCGCTCCAGCTGTTCGCATTCCAGGTGCAGCACCGTCCAGGCGAAGACAATGCGAACACGGATGGCCTGTCCCGATTGGGCACGGGAGGCCTGCCCAGCCCTGAAGTCCAGGAGCTGGACTTGAGGAGGGGGTTGTGTAATGAGAAGGTGTGGCCTCCCTCAGAGACTGACAGGAAGAAACAGGCCAGGCCTGTGGGGGAGGAGTCAGAGACTGCCTGCCCGCCCACCTGGAAGTGAGGGGGGCGGGACAGGAAGTATAAAAGGGAAGCCCAGGAGCTCAGCCAGAGCTCAGCTCCCGGAGAGGAAGGACACGCCTCTCCAGGCTCCAGAGCTGCCTGCTGCCTGGGTACCCAGGCGAGCAGGCCGGGACCCAGTACCTGAGTAAGCTGACCAGAGCCGGGGCCCTGGCACTGGTGACCACCCCGCAGTCAGCCGGGTACCCCAGGGTATCCCCGGAGCCAGACACCCCACTGGACTGGGGGTCCTAGAGGGGCCAGGACTTAGAGAAGCTGCCCGATGCATGTGAGGAGGAGGTGGCTATACCAGGCCCAGACCTGGAGAAGCTGCCCCTGGCTCCGCCGGAGGACGATAAGGTGCAGACCCTGACCGGGTCCCTTATGTCAGGGGGTGGGCCGTGCCCGCATTCTCCACCACGTGTAGAGAGGTTGGCCATCCCTCCTTGTCAGTCTCTGAGGGAGGCCACACCCACTCCTTACCCTGCTCTGGCAGGGGTTGGCCTGGCCCAGGTTAGGGGAATGGTCCCCGGGCTCAGGCGAGGTAGCCCTAAGGCCGTACGCAGTCTCAAAGGCCCCCCGTGGGGCAGCACACAGTTCAAAGGTACTCGGGGAGGTCAGGGAAGGGGGAGGGGGATGCAGGCCCACCCGACTCCACTGCGTCCCAGCCCGGGTCCCGGTCCACAGCAGAGGGGTCTGCCATGGAGTCAGCGGGGTCCCAACTGCAACACGCTGACTCTCGGTCTGGTCCCTCAGTCTCCAGACCAGGAAACCCTTCCCCTGGGCTACTTCCTGTCCCCTTTCCCTCAGGTACCTGCTCCCCCGCCGTCCATTTGTCCTCGTCGGGTGGCGGTAGCAACAACAGTTCATCAGGGTACGTGGCCAGGTGCAGGTTGTAGACCCCTTCAATCTCATCTGGGGGTGCTAGGTCTGGGAAATCCTCTGGGAGGTCAGCGGGGGGCAGTTCCTCCAGGTCAGGCCTAGTCAGGGTCTGCACCTCATCATCCTCTGGCAGAGCCAGAGGCAGCTCCTCCAGGTCTGGGCTTGGTATAGCCACCTCCTCCTCCTCATATGCATCTGGCAGCTCCTCTAAGTCCTGGCCCCTCTGGGACCCCCAGTCCGGTGGGGTGTCTGGCTCCAGGGATACCCTGGGGTACCCGGCCAACCATGGGGAAGTCACCGGTGCCGAGGCCCCAGCTCTGGTCTGCTTACTCAGCTACTGGGTACCAGGCAGCAGGCAGCTCTGGAGCCTGGAGAGGCATGTCCTTCCTCTCCGGGAGCTGAGCTCCAACTGAGCTCCTGGGCTTCCCTTTTATACTTACTGTCCCACCCCCTTGCTTCCAGGTTCTCCTGGTTGAAGAATAGCAGCAGAGCCCTAGACAGTATTTATTATAGCCTCTGGACTGCATTCACCCCATGACTGCTTTGCTCCCCTTCGTGGGATCTATTGGCCATGCCTCTATCCCATCCAACCCTTCCCCTATCTGGGAAAGTTTGTGCTTTTTGTATGTCAGGGAGACTGAAATCCTCTATTTATCAACTGAATATGTACGGCACAGGCATCTTCATGCTGTTATGCTGACTTAATGGCAGGACAATCTTTAGGAATAAGAGGGTAGTTCAGGCTGCATGTCGGTTGTTAACATGCAAACTCACGAAAAGTCTTTATTTGAACTAACACTAAAACCAGCCAGTACTGGCTGAGCTATCCCCTAATAGTCTAACTCTATTGCTATGGCAACAAGCTAAAGCTCTGTTGCTACGGCAATCTAGGCAATTAGGGAAGACACAAAATACACAACATCGGTTAATGCTTGGATTCTGCAGAACCATCAGCCAAGATGAAAATTCTGATGGCTGTGAGGGAGAGATCTGTAATTGGGGTAGTGGAGGTGTAACGTGATGTGTCCTACAGACAGCCAAAAAGAATGTTCTAACCCAAGAGAAAACTCTTTTTTTCAGGATATTTCAACTGCAGTTCAGTGAACAAGAAAATCCTTTTCTTTAATTCTCAAAGGGCAGAGGGAAGGAATATCTGCTTTGCTCTGCTTCATTGATAAAAGGGAAATCCTTTCTTTCAAACTTTATGGAAACTCTGATGCCTGAATAGGCATAGCAGGGATATATTCTGGGTAGTTTGTATTCCCACCTATGCTGACTTTTATGAAGCAATTTCTCTGACCCCTTGCTAGCTTTGACCGAGACAGGTTTCTACTTTCTTTTTCATCTCTATGTAAAAGCTCCCTCAAGTATTTTATTAGCCTTAGTGTAGGAGTATGCTGTGCAGTCAATATTTTGCATTTTAATTTTGTTATTGATAAAACAATATATTTTCACTATCATTCTATTTTCAGGCACAGCACGTGATCTTTTTCTTCAAAGAAACTTGCTTTCATTAATAACAATTATTATAAAAAGCCAAATTCACTCACATAGTACGACTGTTAATAAACTACCAGTATTTGGCCCACTGGGTGAAGAACAGTGCAGCTTCAATCTTGCAAAAGTATTATCTGCAATTCCAAAAGTCTCTGAATAAGGCATTGAGTTGCTACAGCACAAAGAAGGGTTTGATACAGTAAAAATCAAGGCTGTAAATACAGCAAATGACATCTAGTAGCCTTCAGCAAAAATATGTGTATAGAGAGCCCAATCCAAAATCCCACTGGCTTCAGTGTGAGTTTTGCCTGTGACCACAATTCTGCAAATGGACACCCATGCATGAACCCTCAGGCCTGGCAGCAGGATTGGTGACTGTGCCAGGATTACATTATCATGCCAAGAGCGCTCTTTATAATCACTGCTTGCAGTGTTGTCTGCTATTGTGATTTTCTGTATTCTTCTTAAAGCCCTAGCTCCAAGAGTTATTTGATTACATGAGAATCTCAGCTTTCAAAAATGTCTAGCCCTCATGGTTGCAGAGAAAAGCTGGAGACTGTGAACTCTAAAGACTCAAACACAGAAGGCAAATACAAAACTTCCCAAATTTATTATTTTTTAAAATCTCATGATTTTTAAGCCTACTTCATGACTCAGGGGTTTGACTCATGATTTTTGAACACGTGTGGTTGGCAATCCTGTGTTTGTATTGCAGAATATATTGGCTGAAAATGCCAGATTTATATTACACAACCCCATCCCCATCAATGACACAATGTTTACCACAAAGCTCCCGGTCCTAATACTAGTAAACTGGATTTGAACTAAGTACTTTAAGTAGATAAATGAAAATGAGTAACTTTTTTTAATGTGGTGATCCACTTCATTGTTTTCATGAACTGCCTAAATAACCACTGAAAATTTTAGCTTAACTTTAACCAGCAAAGAATATTTATTTCCACTTTCATGAACCGTCTTTCCAATCCTGCAAATGTATGCATGTACCTAATTTTACTCACATGTGTAAACCTGGACAAACAAAGGATTTGCAGGATTGTGTTCTTGGTCCTTAGGTGCCTATGTTATGTCTCCTTGCCACACTTTACCTGTTAGGAACCCTGAAGCATTACCCTCCCCCAACACACTCAGAAAGCTGGTTCCTATTCCCCCTTAATTTCCCAGAAGAGTCAATTCTTCAGAAATTTGTCGCTTAAACCAAAGGACCAAACTCTACTATCTGAATGGTGTACAAAACTCTCATTTAAGACAAGGGGCAAAACTTGGGCCCAAAAGATGTAGCAGCGAGATGAATTAAACTAAAGTGGACTGAAATGACAATATCTACGTGACTTTTTTCTATTAATTAATTTTTAAACATCCAACTTTCTCATAGAAGGGATCTCTCAAATAGTATGTCCACAAAGTTTTTTGGTGTTTTTAAGCTTTCTGATTCTCCAGCTAAGGATTAGAAGGGCCTTTTGGGGTAATGTAAGAGCAACACTGAACATTGGGGATTGTTGATATTTTTTTCATTAGATTAGAAGATGTTTCCATCTTTTAAAAAAAATTTGAATTTTAGGAAATTTTTGTTTCAGAATGGCAGGAAAATTCTTTATTTTCCGTCTGCACCTTTTCTTCATAGGAAAAAAAAGCAGGGGGGATTAAAAAAAAGAGTAAGTGGGGGAGAAATACTTTTTTTAAAACAACTTTAATGGAAAAAGGATAAACAAAAAGTAAAACTGGTAAAAATCAAGAACTGCTCTGAATATATACCTGTCTGCTAGCTCTTCAGTTTCACTTTTGCTGCTGCTCTTACTAGTAAATAAATACCCTGCTACAGAATCAGGGGAAGAATGAGTACAGATCTCTCCAGAGCAGTGCATGACAGTGATGTCATCATCCTGCTAGGTTATGAGGCAGGAAGTGCAACTGACCAGCAACAAAACACTGGAACTGACTGTATACAAAATTCTGTCAAATATGCCAAAGCACCCAAGTGAAAAAGAGTCTAGAATTATTTGATGTGATTTCTATCTATTCCAGTAACCCTAAAACCTGTTATTTGTATCAACAGTGTATTTGTACCAAAACAGTGACATGTTTATTGTGTATCAATGGCCAACCCTCCACACATTTGTGATACCTAAGGTTAAGGTTCTGGCATGGGTATTTTTAGTAAAAGTGAGGGATAGTCCAGGGCAATAAAAAATAATTAATGGAGGTACACAACCTGTCCCTGATGTTTACTAAAAATACCTGTGGGAGGACAAATAGTCAAGAGTGCTGCCTCAGAGGCAGGGGCTGACTGACTGCTCCAACATTGGGGGGGCTCACCCAATCTCAGCCTTCTGGCGGGCCCAGGAACCACTGCTCTATCAGCCAATCACTACTCCTGCAACCAAGGAGCTGGCTCCAGCCCCAAGGGTACTGACTCAGTCCCAGCCACTGCTTCAGTCCTGGGGACTAACAGCTGCTCCAGCCCTGCCCCAGAAGAAGTCCCAGAAAGTCACGGAATCCATGACCTCCATAACAGAATCTTATCCTTAGTGATACCTTATAACAATATTGCCAAACCTAAACATTCAAAAATCATGAGACTGGCTTAAAATTCATGAGATTTTTTTTAAAAAATAGATGAGTTATTTGCCTTCTGCTGTCTGAACCTTTAGGATACACAAAAGTCACATTTTCAAATATGGCAGCCATGAAAGCTAAAAACTTACTATACTTTATATAAAAAATGAAAGCTGAGATTCTTGCAGATTTTTGAATCCAGCAGCTGGAGCTTTAAGAAAAACACCTAACATGGAATGGCCTAAGAGCCAGTGGCAGCACTGCTTTAAACAAATCTGCTGAAACTGGAAATAAAAAAGTCAGGAAAGAGAAGTCAGTTGTAACTTTTTTTTCCTGAGTGCTGAGGGGCAGACACACCTGCTCTACATTTTCCCTCATTGTGGGGAAGTGGATGGATTTTAGTTTTATTTAATGTGTTTATTGTCCTATATATAACCTATATTACACAGTTCACAGGTGCTGCACAATAATCATTCAGAACTTGCAGGTGCCAAAAGGCCATCTTGCTCTGGGGTCAGATGATTTCACTATGATATTTAGGGCCAACTTTTTATACAAGGACTGAAGTCTATGTTCAAAACTGCACCAGCAAATGCACATGCCTTTACAGTAACTGCATGTGCAAGTCACGTAATCACACGTGCAAATGGTTAGGTACACAGGCAACTAACCATTTATGCAGCTACCTGATTTGCATGTGCAATTAAGGATGCACACTTGCAAGTGGACACAGGATGCTTTTTGAAATCTTACCCCCAAAAGTCTCCTTTCTTTCGACTTTCACAAACGCAGACCTGCCCCAAATCTCCCTCTGGAGCACGGTGGTCCCCGGTAGGCAATGTTTACGGTCCCCACGTGTGCAGAAAGAAGGGTTTGACAGGAAAGCAGGGGTGTGTTCATGCAGAGGCACAGTCTCCCTCTCTGAGGGCAGGAGGATGTTGCGGGGTGGGTTTCCATAAGGTGATACTCGCCCTCGGGATTCTTGGAAGCCTCCCGCCGAGAGCAGCCCAGCCGCAGCCCTGCGCTGTGCTGTGGCACGGGCGGGGCGGGACACTCAGGGCACTGGACAGCGGGCTGGGACGGTTGTGCCGAGGCCGGGCAGTGGCCCGGGTAGCGGGCTGCGCTGACAGGGGACTGCGGGGCAGGGCCATGACTCGGGCACCGGGCGGGGGTGGTATGAGTAGCGCAACGCCACAGGCACCGGGCTCACGGTGGGGGGGCAAACAGGGCAGTGAGCCCGGCCCTGGGCCCTGCCGCGGCGTGGGTTAGGCGGGGACAGGCCGGGGGGACTAGCGCTGGGCTCAGCCCCGTCACGCCCCGGCCGGCGTGGCACTTACCCAGCCCCAGCACGGGGATGTGCAAGCCATTGGCGAGGCGGAGCGTGGGGCAGGCCCGCCCTGGCCCACGCGCCCAGGAGGCCATGCTGAGCCCCGCCCCCATCCGAGCGGCTCATCCGGCCGCACCGGGCCCCCGCCGTCGTAACGAGCGCCGCAAAGCGACACGGAGGCCTTCTGCGGCGGCGCCGTTGGGGGGGGGGGTCGTGGTGGTGGTCACTGGGGCGACCCGAGCAGGTTTGGGCTGGCCCCGCCCCCCGCCGCGAGCCCGGGCCGGTGGGCTTCCCCCCTCCCCCCACTGTGCGCGCGCGGAGCCAGCTCGGCCCCCGCGCGCGCCGGGCGCAGGCGCGTGCCGCCGGTGCAAGCTGACGGCGGCCCCGTGCGCCCAGGGGCTGCTCTGCAGGGCCCAGCCCGCGGGGCGCTGGAAGCGGGGCCGGGGGGTCACGTTACGGGGCGAAGCTGCTCTGCGTCCGGGAAGCGTACGGGGGAGGGTCATCCGCGAACGGCCCGGGAACCCCCGCAGGGCTTCGCGCCCCGGCTGGCCCCGGCTCTGCAGGGGATTCCCCCGGGCCGAGCCGCTCGGGCGGTGAAATGCTGTATCTGGTTGGACTGGGGCTGGGCGATGCCCAAGATATCACAGTGAAAGGGCTGGAGGTTGTAAAGCACTGCCGCAGAGTCTACCTGGAGGCCTACACGTCGATCCTCACTGTAGGGAAGGACGGACTGGTAGGTTTGCATACCACTGACCGGACGATTTTTGCTCTGTTCGGTCCAAGAAGGTATTAAGGGAGAGCCAGGGTATCGTGGCTCAGTAACGTGACCAGGAAAAAAATCATAATGCAACCCCATAGGAGAAAGAAAGGTAAAGCGTCTTTTATAGGGACACACCCAGCATGCGTTTTGGGTGAGTTAGCTTGTCTCTCGGGCTTGTTAAGCCACAGGAAATTCCACTATGTCAACATTTGTTTTTGTATCCCAAATTGGGACAAAAGTCGAAATATAAAAACGTTCCGTGGAGCAGAAAGTTAGAAAAATATCTCTTCAGATTAACATTTAATTGTTTAACTGGAACTTTTCAAGCAGTGCATTAGTCAGTATAAGAGACGTGTACATTCTAGTGCCCAGTGGTGTCTCTTTCACACACTAACTGGCCCATCTGGGACCCTGCTGACGCACACTGAAAGATTCCTCGTGCACGTTAGCATAGTGTTGTTTGAATCAGGACGACATTAACATCCACAGGGACCACCCAGGCCAGTTAGTGCACGCTAAAATGTGCATCCCACTGGTGCAGACCAATGCACTGTGTAGAAAAGACCTTCGTTTTGGTCTGTTGGATGTTGAATCTGCCTATGGTGCTGTCAGTGGTTCCTCATCAGAATTGCGGTTAGGTTGCTTCATGCCCTCATTCTTTTCCCTGGCTAGAGTAAGCTCTTGTAATTGATCACACAATTTGGTCACAGGGAAAAACTTAAGTGCATCATGGGAGATGTAGTCAAGAGCCCACTGCTTAGGAGCCAATGAGGATGTAAACCTGAACTGCACCATATGCAGATGTCCGTTCAACAATAAACTGCCTGAAATGAAGTGTCTCAGTTTGTTGAATTGAAGCAGTTTGATTTCAGTTTAATTTAACAGAAACAAAATATTTAGTTTAGATTTTCCAAACGGTAAACCTTGGCAAAATTGAGCTGCTGTTAGTCTTTCAAACAGCTTTTCATGAAGTCGCTGATATGACTTAGGTAGGAACATTTAGTATCCCTACGATGAGGCCTTCTTAAGGTCATGAGTCTGGTTAGGAGATGGGAAGCAAAAAATAGGAATAAATGGCTAGTTCTTCAGATGAAAAAGGGTGACCCTTAGGATGCTACTGACTAAGTTAGAAGTAGATGACACCTGGAAACTGGCTGCTTAATGGTTTGGTGGGCGATCACATATGAGCAACAATACAGGGAATCAGAAAGCTATCTAGAGATGAGGGCTCTGGCTTGCAATGAATTGCTAAATCCAATCCCATAATCTTGACATGCAGGGCCTCACAGACGTTTGTGGGAATCTGGGGTAAAATCTGAAATTGAGGTCCCTCCATCCTGAAATTGGAGCTCTGGGTGAGGGTGTTGGAGAGTGAGCCCTCCCTGCACATATTCACTCTGCAGTGTTGGTTCCTATCCTGCAAGGCTGAGCCCAGCTCCCTGCTCTGTGTGTTACGACCTGGCATATGGGGTTGCAGCATGACTCACGTTTGACCTAGCCATCCCTCCATCAACAGAAGAGTGGCGAGGCCAAATCTGAGTGCATAGCATTGCAATTTGGCTCATTCATTCAAATTTGGCCTGACTCTGTCATGATGGAGAAGTAGCTGGGCTAAACCTGAGTGGCAGTGTGACAGCATGCTCAAGATTGCAATGCCCCTACCTACAGTGCTGCGGATTTGGGGCCTCTCAAATGGGGGTTCTGTGACAAAGTTTTGTGCCTTCTCCCACCCTTTGGGTAACCCTGTTGACGTGCACTTCAGGTGATCCACCTTCCCGCTGCCAGTCGAGACCAAACACTAGATCAGAATTCAATAGGTTTTCTGGTGAAAGCGTATGTCTGAAAAGAGAAAAGAAGAGTTAGACTGGGACAGACGCTTGTATTTATTTGGGAAGGGGGAAATGGTGCAGGTGGGGCAGCAAGCCAGGAGTTACTTTCCTTCCTTCCTTGTGTCTCTCTGTCCATCTGTCAGTCAGTGTTGGTCCAAAAGCTCTTCTACAATGTTTAGGCTCAGGCAGCACTAGGAGGGAATGCAATCTAGAGGAATGAGTGTAGATGGAAGCTGAGTGCTGCATTTTAATCCTGTTTATTACAAACTATTCACCTTTCTGCCTGGAAAATGGGAATATGGTTTATTTTCCTACATCCCAGGGAAATGTGAGGGTTTGTTAAGCTATAAAGCATTCAAATAATGCTAAGTATTATTACTACCAAACTTTTCAGTAAGAACAGGAGCTGCTATATATCACTTATTTTATGTGTCTACAATACCTAGCACGTTGGGACCCCAGTCTTGTTGACTTTTAAGCACTACCAGTAAACAAATGTTAAATAATACTTGTGTTTAGTTCCTCAATCCTCTTACTCCTCTTTTTTCTGATAAACCTCAAAATCCAAACAGCATGATTTGCTGATTAACCTTTAACAATCCAGCTTAAAATAATATCATTAAAGCTATTGCATATTGACTGTCTAGGTTGGCCTTCAGTTTGTTGGAAGAACTGTGTGGATCTTGTAGCCAACAGCCCAATTGCAAGGGCATTGTCCTGGGATATGGAAGACTTAGGTTCAAGCTCTGGCTCCAAATCAGGCAAAGCTGGGATTTCAAAACAGCCTACATGACAGGTCTCCCACATCCCACGTGAGTGCTGTTGTAACAGGGCTATTGACTATTCTGGGAGATGCACACCCTCACCTGAAAAATTCCCAGTCTTCTCAGCCCTGGCTGTCCCTTGCACAAGGCCCAACCTGGTAGGTGTGCTGTCAGGCCCCACTGCAGAGATAGAAGGGGGATGCTAAGTATGAGAACCCTGCTGGGGTTTAGGCATGAGCCAGGGCCCCGAGCTGTCAATTAGCTGGTGGCTGTGCACAGGCCTGCCAGTGGGGACTTCAGACACCAGCTGAGCAATGGTTTTGTGAATGTTATGGGCACCTCAGTATTGGTTTTTGGTGCCTGAAAAGGTTGTTGAGTGCCTAAATACCTTTGTGGGTCTAGCCCAACATGACTTGCCCAAGGTCACGCTGGAGGTCTGTAGCAGAGCAGGGTATTGAACCTAGGTCTACCAGATCCCAGGCTATGGCCCAAACCACTGGATCATCCTTCCTCATGGAAGCCTTTGCTACTGCTGTGATCACTGTTACACTGGCTCTCTTGTCTGTACACTGTCCTTTGTAGGTGGAGAGCAGAGCTGGAATTGCTGGCACATTTTCTGTCTAATCAGACTTTCCTGACCTCAGTTGGCTAAGCAATTATGATTATTTCTATCGCTCCCAAAAATGTGCTGGGTGGCTTACAGAACAGAAAGACATGGCATGGCCCCTGCCCTGAAGAAGCTTGTTATCCAATGTAATAATAGTACTTACATAGGATGATGAAACTTGAATAATAAGGATGTACAGTTGTGCAAGGTAGTCACTAAACATTCTAGAATTGAACCAAGTATCATGGTTCCTATGTGAAGCCCTGATCCTGTAAATGCTCACACACGTGCTTAATTTAAAGAACACAGATAGAGCGGGATTGCTCATCTGCTCAAAGATAAGTGTTTGAAAGATCAGAGGCTAACTGTGTTATATCAATATGCATGGAAAGGTATTCAGCATGCAGAACCAGAGTTGGAGGGCAAATCTGAAGTGCAGAGAAACCAAGCATCAGCTGTTGGAATCTCCTTCCACTGGGGATACTAATAAAGAATGGTTTAAAGACTGGTTAATTACAGCATGATATAAAAACACTGGGTCATAGCACAGTTTTAGCTAATGTCTGATCTACTTCTGATTGGATACCTCAGAAAACAGACTCAAACAAATGGAAGTCATCACGAACTGTTTCATTTTGATATTTTACTTCAATGTCTAGGAGGAGTTCTATGGGAGAGAATTGATTCTGGCTGACAGAGAAACAGTGGAACAAGAAGCAGACGATATTTTAAAAGATGCTGATATCTGTGATGTTGCTTTTCTTGTAGTTGGTGATCCATTTGGGTAAGAAGAGGCAACATTTTAATTATTCTTCTGGCTTGGTCGTTTGGCTACAGCTAGTCCTTAACAGTCCTTTATCATGTTATCGTAATTTTCTTGCTTGGAAAAAGAAACCTACCATTTTCATAAACAGGAGTGGCCCACCTTCATTTTCTTGCACAATTGGCTACATTTGATTTGATGCAAATGTAAATAAATGGCTCACGCTTTCTTAGTCTTGTTTTCAGTTCTCACACCCGAGCAGCTTGCAAAACATCCTGATCAGTGGGCTGCAGTCCACGAAAGCTCATGCCTGCAGAAATTAAATGTGTTAGTCTTTAAAGTGCTACAGGACTTGCATTGTTCTTATCAGATAGGAGCTCAGATCCACAGGCACTCACCTAGGTATAAAAATCTTCCCTTCAACAGTCAAGCGACAACTGCAAAATTAATTGCCATTACCCAAGCTGCCCTGCATAAAAAACCCAGTGTTTTAGATTTTATCAGTTTAGCAGAAGTAGTTCTAAGCTATTACATGGTCAAGAAATGCAATTGAGAAATCAATCATGGTTTGTATTTTCAGTTGCTTTTTAATTGGATGCTGGTGTTGGTTGCACATGCTTTTGGTTATATCTATTCTAATCTTTAAGGACAGCTGAGTCATTATAAATGTCTTATCAGTTTGGTTTATTAAGCCTCTTATTTCCATTTCTTATTCCTGCTGGAAGCTATAGCCATTTTCTCTTATCAGAAGAGCCTATCCCATCAAGCATCATCAATCTGTAATGTCAAGCCATACAGACGAGATCTTTGTCTCCAGCTGGTGATCCAAGACTTGTATCACAGCATTAAGGGACACAAGGAAAATTAAGTCACCGAGCACACAGTTTAGCGGGGGGGAGAGGGAGGTGGTTGTAAAGGAGAGACGTAATTTATGTATATACAGACCGTGGGGAAACATTTCTTTTTATTGAAGTGTGTAACTGCAGATGATGCTGATGGCTAAGAAATATTGAAGCAATTATATTTTTCAATGTGCGTTGCCATTCAAATCCGGATTTAAGTTAAAGGTGCAATACCTGGACCCTTTTGCTGTGATCCAGAAATAAGTTTAGGCATACAAACCACATAATGACTGTGCCCAACAAAACCTAGTTGGAGGTTGCATGAGGGTTGCCTGGCCTGCTTCTGCAAATGTGTATGCCAATGTTTTTAGTTATTAGAAACATAATTTAAAAACATATTTTTATTATAACATACTCTGTCTTGATAAAGTATTTTCTAAAACTTTTATTTACGGTGTCTAAATGTGCAGGCTTTTAGGCCCCAGTTCTGCAGTCAGATCCATGCGGGCGGACTCTAATGCCCGTGTGGAACTCCACCGACTTCAGTGAATCTCCATAAGGGAGGAAGTAAGGGTCCCCCTGCGTGGGGCTGGGAAGAGACTATATTGCAGGACCAGGACCCTAAGATCTAACTCTAGGCAGCTTTGAAGTTAGTTGGTGATGTTGATGTTCTAAAGCATTGTGCAGTGTATTATATGGCCATAATTTTCAAAGTTGGATAGCTAAATCTAGGTAACTCCCTATCCTCTGCCTCCCCCCCCCCCAAAGAAAAAAAGTGGCTTACTGTTCAGAGAGGTTGAGCACCCAAAAATACTAATATCAATAGGAGCTACCACTGCACGACACCTCTGAAAATCAGGCCACTTAAGTGCCTCATGGATTTAAAACTGTAGATATAAAATTCATAAAGCTTGTGACATACATTAACCATTTATAAGCAGGATAGCACAGTCCATGGTGTATATTTCTGTCAGTTAGTGTTTGTACTCTCATGAGTGTTGAAGAACAGTGTTCTGAAGTTTAATGCACCGTTTCAGATATCTTTTTCTTCCTGGTTGCTTCAAGAACTCCTGCTCCCTATATGGTCTATGAGGTGACTGGTTGCTCCTAGTAACAAAGGGCAGGATTGTCCTATCCTGTGGAAAACCCTGTGGGAGGATGATGAAGAAGCCAGGAAACTCTAAAAGTTGACCTCCAGAGTTCTCAGGGAATCTGTTCCTCAAGAAGGAGTGGTTTAGCAAGTGCAGGAAGGAGAAGTGAGGCCTTTCAACCCCACAGGTGAGGATGCTCCAGTCTGGCTGATACATAGACATCCACACAAGGGGCAGTTACATTAGAATTTTTCAGTTCTTTTCCCCTATCCTTGGTCCTTTTGCTGTTGTGTCTGCAATAGTGGTAGGACGTACTAATGTAAACCAGGCAACTTTTAGCACTATGTCAGACAATGTGGTGACTGAAATAAATAAATCCCCTCCTGCATCCAGTTTATGTGAGGGTTTCCATCATTGCTACTGCCTGTGAAGCTGCTACCAGCGCTGGGGAAAGTGGTAGTGTAGACAAGGGCACAAGGGCTTCCTCCTTCAGGCCCCCTGCTGCAATTGGCTGAGTCCCTGTTTGTGAACAAACTGCCTGCAGCAACCCTTGCAGAGGGTCTAGTGGGAAAAGATACTGATTGGAGCAGATTTCAGTAAATAAAGCCAGCTGTTCCACTGATTCACAAAGTCCTCCAGAGCCCTTATGCCATGGATATGGAAAAAAGGGGACATGGCAGACGAGCCAGCCCCCTGCTCTCCCACAGCAGAGGTGCTTGGATCTTCTTTGCTCATGGATGTGTAGGGGGTGGGGAGGAAGTTTAGCAGTCCATGAGGGAACTCTGCTGCTCTCCTAGGTGTTGTAGTCTATTTCTAGCAAAATAGTCTATTTTCTTCCCAAAACTCAGACTCCTCTACTAAGGGCCAGTCTACACTTAAAATTTACAGTGGCACAGTGCTGAATGATTTACCGTACTGGTGTGAGAGCACTTGTGTAGTAGCTACGTAATGTCAATGGGAGAGAGCTCTCCCGCTGACATAGTAAAACGAGCAGTGGTAGCTATGTTGGCAGGAGAGCATCTCCCACACATAGTGCTTATGCTGGCAAAATTTATGTTGTTCAAGGGGGAGGTGGGGTTTCACACCCCCAAGCAACAAAAGTTTTGTTGGCATAAGTACTAGTAGAGACAAGGGCTTAGTCTGCTGTAGATGAATGGGGCTTTATCGTATTTTTAAAAAACTGATTCTTCCTCCCTCCCCCAACAGCTGCTGCCACATTTCTGTATCAATATCCATAGCAGCCGACCTGGCTAAGTAGTAGCATAACAGAAATGCACTAGGGTTGGGAAATGGTCAGGCCAGGGATTGAGGGAATTCTTTGAGAACTAGGCTTGGATTACAGAGGGTATCAGGGCTAAAACAACCCTCCTATTTACTTACTCTGCTCAGCCAGATGCTGCTGCTTTTCCTGTTTCCCTGTGTGGAATAAGCAGCGTTGACTGAGGTACCTTGGGAGAAGAGGAGACAGCTGAAGCCATTGTTCAGATTTGACAGATTTGTTATTTAAACACATTTCCACATTTCACGTGTAATGTAGAGAGTATAATACTTGTTAAACATGTCCCGTTTGAAATCAAAATGAATGTGTTTTAAATTGTTGCAGTTCAAAAATTAGATTAACTCGGAGCATTGTGCATTTCTGATTCTGAGCATACTTGGAGCTCAGTCCTGCAGTCTTCATCTGGGCAAAGCTCTCGTTAACCCGACAGAGTTTAGTCCAAATGAGAAGATACAGGGTGCATATTGACTGATGGGTATGTTGAGCCAAATTCAGTTTATGGTAAGTTTCAGTGGGGATTGTTCTTATTTACTTCTGGAATGGATTTTCCCCCTCCTTTGTATGTTCCAATGCAGTTTCCCAGAGTCTTTGTGGACTTCAGTACTTAAATATGTAAAAGAGAATAGTTTACAAGCCTAGCTTGGCTTTTTCAAGTTAATATATAGCTACTGTATACATGCACATTTACAGTATGCATAAATCTTTAAAACATTCTGTATACTGTGCACTGCTGTCTTTCTAACATGTTTTCACAGGTTCTTAGTACAGCTGTGTGGCTTGTAGACCGACCAAAGCCACAGTTGGAGGCAGCACATATGCAGGCAGGCATATGGGGTTACACAAGTGCAGGCAGCCATGTGGCCAAGGAGGGAAAGGCACTGGGGATGTGACATAGCCGCACGAGGGAGGTGAGGGTGGCAAAACAGTCTGTTGGGAGAAAAGCTTGGCCTGTGAGAGTCTAGATGTGCCCTGATAAAGGTGAATATATGGATAGGGATCAGAACAGACTTGTCCTCGTTGATGTAGATATCCAGGATGGCAAGGCAGTCACAATGGGCACAATGGGTCTGGATAGTGGAAAGGAGATGGTCGTGAGATGGCATGAGGAGTCAGTCATCCAGATAAGGAAACAGAATGGCTGAGATGACGCATGTGGGCCATTACAACTGTGAAGACCTCTGTGAACACATGAGAGGCAGTGGCGATACCAAAGGGGAGGACCTGGATCTGGTAGTGAGAGTGTCCCAACATGAAACAGAGGAACTTTCGATGAGCAGGGTGGATGTCGATGTGAAAGACCATCCTTCATATTGAGTGCTGCAAACCAGGTCCCCTGGGGGGAGAGATGGGATAATGGGAGGGAGTGTGAACATCTGGAACCAGAATTTGCATATGAATTTGTTCAGCAACTGGAGATCAAGAATGGGGGTGTTGACCACAGCTTGGGGGAGCCACTTTGACAACCAGCTTGCCTTCATTCAGCAGTGCCTCGAAATCCAGCTGCTTCTCCACTGGGAGGAAGGTCTGGAACTCCACCAACTTGGAGTATGAGAGGAAGTTGTTCTTTACCAGCAGGGCCTGGTAATTGGCAATACAAAACCGGAGGCCTGTGAACAAGTAAACCTTGCACCCCAGAAGGTTCAGTTTTTTTGGCCACCCAGCCCGGAGGAGTGGCCTCAAAGTGTTGCTGTTGGGCGCATTTGGTCCCCATGTGGACCATGAGCGAATTGGGGGAGTGGATGGATAAACTGGAAGTCCATACCCTTAGATGGAATGAAGTAGTGGCGTTTGACACACTTGGAGGTAGAGACAGAGGAAGCCAGAGCATGCCAGGCCAATTGAGCCAGCTGGAGGATGGCCTCATGAATATGGAGGTCGGTACAGGAGGGCCCAGGCAGTTGCAGGATATCCAGGAACTGGTTTTGCGGGTCCTGGATGTCCTCCACCAGGAGGTTGAGAGCTGCAGCCATGAGCCGAAGTAGGTCATGATACTGGCCATGGTCATCTGGAGGAGAAAGGGAAGGCAGAATGAGTGCTTTGTCTGGAGATGAGGAGGCTCTAGTGAGAACTGGCGGTGCGGCGTCATCCTGAGGTTTGTCATAAATTGACGGTGGGGCAGTGTGGGCAGGGGATGGCAGGGGCAGGTGACAGGTACCCCATGGTCCTGGTAAGGGTCCTAAGCAGGCAAATAGGGCCAGGCATATAGGTCACTGGTCATCGTTCGTTCCCAGGGGTGTCGGAACCATGCCCCAGGAGAAGGGCTGTACACTTAGGCTGACCAGATAGCAAGTGTCAAAAATTGGGACAGGGAGTGAGGGGTAATAGGCACCTTTATAAGACAAAGCCCCAAATATCTGGACTATTCCTATGAAATCGGGACATCTGGTCACCCTACCTATGCTGCCAGGTAGGGCAGTTGTCTGTAGGATCGCACGGGGAGGAGGACCCCAGCCTAGAGGACCACTCAGACTCTGAGGCTGGCTCTGGCAGAGACGGGGCCATCAGTGCAAGGCAGTGTGGAATAGGGCGCTGCTCGAGCAGGAGAGGTTCATCCGCTGGAGATGGGAGCCTCAAGGTGGCTGGGCCGCTGAGGGGATCCAGTGTACACCAGTATCAGCTCAGCCATGGGCGTCAGTGGAGACAGGTGTCCTGGCATGCTGGGGACCAGACAGCATCGCCATTGCCGGAGGTGACATTGGCAGATCGGTGGCTATGGCTGGAGGCGGTGCCAGAAGTTTGCTGTGGTGCTTGGACAAGCCTCCGTGCGAGTCTCCTTAGGAAGCGGAGGAGCCGAGTCGATATGTGACGTCTCACCCAACTGGTGCAGTGCAGGGAGGCATTGCTGCATTTAGAGGCAGGTCATTGGAGACCTGCTCTTATGCCCATGTCCGTGCTTCTTGTGGTCTCGGTGGGGCTTCGGCAGTAGTGGTAACTTGGGTGCTGGCGCACAGGAAGGGGCCAGGGGAGCGCTTACTGGCGGTGATGGATGGCGCCCCAGTGGATTTGTCGGTCCTGGATCTGATTGTGCATGTTGGCGCATAACCTCCTCCATCAAATGTTTGCGGAAGCAAAGTTCTCTAGCTTCCCGAGTGTGAGGCGGGAACGAGCGGCAGATGGAACAGCAAGTGACAATGTGTGCTTTGCTGAGGCAATAGAGACAACGTTGGTACTTGTCTCTCACAGAAGGAGCGCAGGCACAAAGCACAACTTTTGAAGCTGGCTTGCTGGGCGTAGAACCTGTGGAGGCAGAAGGTTGCCTTATGAAGGGAAGAAGTCCAACAGGGGAGTCCTAACTAATGAACAACGGTGGTAACTATATACAACTAGAAAAAATATGTACAAAAGGGCAGGACAAAATGGACAAAGTTCTCTTAGCAAGCTAAGAGCACTAAGGAGCTGGGGTTCTGACTCTGGCCATGCGGCAGTAAGAGGGAACTGGAGCGGCATCAACCTCTTAAAGTCTCGGACACTCCACACAGCCAATGCACATGTGGGTCGACGAACGCTACTAGAAACAGCTCCGCGCCTGGTGCGCATGCGCACCCACATCTGGAATCCATGTAGGGACCGTCACTCGAAGAAGAATACTGGAGTTATGGCCAAGTTGTTCTCTGTGCTAAGTAAAGCTGACATTAGCTCTTCAACAGATGTTCAGCAGACACCTGCAAAAGACAAAAGAGAAATAGAACTTTCCTCTTTAAGTTGCTACCAAAAACTACTTTAACAAATAATAAACATGCTAGTGTTGCAATTTTAACTTTGAGAAAGCAACTGGGAGCTGTGAAATTCATGTGGGTCCCTGTGCTTTTAGCCCTTTTTTTGCTACTTAGCAAATGTTATAGTAAAGTCAGTCTTAACTTTACTCATGAAGCATTTTATTTTTATTTTCAAAACAAGCTACACTGATGGTTATGCTCAGTCACTGTTTCTTGTCAGTCTAACCCATTCTTTCCTTACCACAGGGCCACAACGCACAGTGATCTTGTTCTGCGTGCAGTAAAGCGTGGGATTCCATACAGGGTTATTCATAATGCTTCCATAATGAATGCAGTGGGCTGCTGTGGTTTACAGGTAATTCTTTTATACGTACTGTTCTACAATTGATAGTGTTAGAATTAACGATCTCTACTGCTCTGAAATTACTGAAGGGCCGCATGATGCAACCTAAACTTTTAAGGAACACAGCTGTAGAAATTCTGGCAAGTTTTCAGAATGTTAACATTTCCTTTTCAGCTTGTTCCATACTTTTATCACTATGTAACTTAACATTTGGAAAGCAAAATGCCTATTTATATTGATGTACATGTGAATAAATGGGTGACAATTCTGGTTTCTCTCCCCGCAAACAGAATCAGGCTGTATTTTCTAGGTATTTCATAGGTAAAGCACTGTGTTACAATGCTTAATGGCTTATTGCTCCTACTGGTGGTCATCTGGTAACGAGAAGTTGTTAATTTTCAATGAAGTTGTTATCCCTTTGAGAAATATACTGTCAATGGAGATAAAATGGTACATACATGATTCTGTGTATTATCCCAAATCCAGATTAAATTGATGTCAGAAATCTGGCATCAGGCATATTTTTGAGTTGACCATCACCTCTTCAATTTCCCTGCCTGTCTGCCAACAGCTAAGGGATCATTTATTTTTGTTCTTTCGGAGAGTGCAAGGATGAGAGTCACATACCTTGAATAATTTTAGAAATTAGCCTATTGCATGTCCCATAGATTACTTTTCTGAGTCTCCCAGGCCCAGAAAAGATCTAACCAGAGTTCTTTTTTAAAATATTAAAGAAAATAACTTGGCCATGGTCTGCTTTACCTGTCTTATAAAATCTTCTCTTCGCTCCTCTTTCCCTTCCCAGTTTCCCCAGTCAAAGAATCAACTGCTGGCAGGTACTTAGTTTCAAGGGAAGAAAAGAAAATAGTTCTAGTCCCCAAGGTGGAAGTTGAAGTATTTTCATTTAATGTATATAGGAAAAATGGGTGCTGGTTGGCTGGAAAACTCACAGGAACTCCCTCACTCAATCATGGGATAAGTTAGTATCCAGTGTAAACAGTTTTCAAGCCACGTAACTACTGTAGGTCCAGTTTCTCTGCTTCTCACAAACTTAAGGCAGTGATGATCTAATTGGTGTCCAGCAAGCAAATACTAGGCAGCTTCCTTTCACAGATGTCCTGAGCCTTTTTGCCTAACACACAGGAAAAAAGCTAGACTAACATCTGTTGTCGCTAATCATATGTATATTGGCTCTGTACAACTTTCCTCTCTGTTACTCTAGTTAATAATGAATATCGGCAGGGTGCTCAGCCCTACACCATCTCTGCCCCAACTGAACTGGTCATTGAAGGCCTCAGTCCTGCAACTGGCTCCACACATGTAGGCCCCTGTGAAAAGTCAGTGAAGCTCTATGTGAGCATACCGGGCCTGCTCATGAGGAGCCAGTTGGAGGATCAGGGCATAAACAAACAGTTAGATGCATGTCCAGGGTACTTCCATTTCAGAAAGAAACCAGCCCTTCAAGCTTAGAGAAGGGAGAGCTGCCTGTTTTTAATAGAAATAACTGATACCTCCAAACTTAGACCAGAAAAAACTAGTCATATTTCAGCAGTTGCCCGCAACAGCACGGTGGTACCAGTGGTAGATACGGCATAGGCAGGCTTTCATGACACATGGGAACTGGAGGTGTAATTCCCAAGTCGGGTGGACATGTCCCTGCTAGCTTTGATTGAATTAGTCTGCTAAAAATAGCAGGGTAGCCATGGCGGTGAGACGGACCACCCAACCCAAATACAATCCCATTTGAAACCCTAGGTCTGTACTCAAGGTGGCTAACTATTCTGCCACCTTTGCAGCCCTGACTATCCTGCTATTTTTAGTGCCTTAGCTCAATCAAAGCTAGCATAGCTATGTCTGCCCGAGTGAGAAATTATACCTCCGGTTCCAGTGTAAACACATCCATAGTGGTAGAAATGACTGAGCCCTCTCTGCTCTAGCATGAGTTCTGCAGCACCATTGTTGAAATGTGAATGTTAATTGTAGTGTATGCTTGCCCGCAGGGAACACAACCTGTGACCTTAGAAGTGTGATAACTCCCCCCTCGAGTACTTGCTCCTAACACCTGCCTGTTGCTGTAAAGGGAGGTCAGATTATCTTTTAGGAAGGAAGTAGACTTTTGGTGTTAAAACGTACATGTGCAGTAGACAGGTGGCCGTTGCCACATGGCTGCACTTAAGTGTAGGGCAGCACAGGGGCTGGTTCCTTCCCCCATCTGCTTTATGGCGGTGCACAATTTGTCTCTACAATCAAGAGTTGGCAATGAGTTCCGACTACTCGTTAGCATGGGATGATCTTGCTTTCTTTGCCATTAGGAGAGAAACTGCTGGGCTCGCCCTCCAATCCAATCCCTGATAGTGCAGGTGTCTGTGCTAAAAATCTGTAGTGTTTTTGAAAGTTTGTCCAACCTTGTAGCCGTTGTTAGAGGAAGGGGATTTAATGCTGCTACTGAGAGGCAGTCTCTAATCAGGACTGCCCTTAAAACAGTCCATGCTATAGACCACATATGCATTTCCCTAAAGAATTGTCTTTACTTTCTTCATCCGGTGCTGAGGGACCGTACCATGAAGGGAACATGGGGTTATTCACCCTTGCAATTGTCTTTTTCAGTCTTAACCTGGGCGGGCTCCTCTCTCATAAAAACAACATATTCCCGGTCTTGTGAAAAACACCCTGGGAAATCATGATCATGTTGTATTGTAAGAAAGGACCATAACCAAACTGAATATTTAAATCTTCAGTGCTCCTTGGGGGGAGCAAACAAATCAGGAAGGGAGATCAAAGCACCTGTCATTTATTTGCTGTGACTGTCACTTCCATCCTCCCTTAACACTCCCCACTTCTTTATTTTCACAATTGCCACCTGTCCTGAATTTGTTTCATGTGTTTTAAGAAGTGTTACAGAACAGGTTTTGGTTTTTTTTGTTCTTTAAAGTGCTCTTGATACAAAACTTACTCTACTAGTGAAAAACAGGAAACACCTTTATAGATTGTATTTATGGTTTTCAGAACAAAGAGCTATAGCTGCTGATTAGACTGTCTCTGGGTTAAATGCAGTTTTTCCTCAAACTGCTCACAAAAGAATGTGTCTCTCATATGATGTTCTTTCTGTGCAGCATATAACGTGCTATTAATTGCATATTCTTACTGCACAGAGAATCATTTCCGCTAATGGAGTAAGCATCCTGGTACTATACATCACTTTTTGTGTACTTATTTCTACAAAGATGCTGCCATAAGCTATAAACTACAGATCACAGTATGAGCTAGAGTTGGACTTACTGTTTCTGGGACTGAAAGCACAGAAATGTAGTTTTTGCTATTTTGTACATCAAAAGCTCTTTAAAAGTAAAATATTTTGGACGGAAAAAATGTGCATCCATTCTGAAAACATCTCTCCCATGCAGTCCAGATCTGTGCTATGGGTATGGAAAATCTCTGTGTTAACAGATAGAGACTGCATATAGTAAACGTGTTAAAGAAAACATTGCAGAGGTACAGGTCAGATTAAAGGGACAAGATCTTTTTAAGTCCTTTAATGAAGAGCTTCTGAAAAGTTCTTTCTCTACAGTTTCTGATAAGTTGGCTGGAGGTTTTTTGAGAGCTGGATCAATTAGGCACATTACAAGACAGGTTCAAGCTCTAGTCATGTTGCGCCAAAGCCTCAAGATCCTGGCTGTGCCTATCTCTTCACCCTGTTGTGTGCTCTGTCTTCCTGGTTGCAGTATCAGGCTTTTGTTCAAGATTTGGAGAATGTTCCTTTTATTTTTCCAAAATGAGTTAAAACAGGACAAACAAGCCAGGTGGGAAATTGCCTTGGCTTTGAATTGCCACTGAAACCTAGTACTAGTGGGTTAACTTCTGCATTGCCCTCTGGACTCTGATCTGCGGAGTTGGATGTTCTCAGTGGTACTTGTTAATGCAGTATCACAATTTCTGGCACTAAGCACCATTCTAAAGGCTCTGCAATTCTGTATCTATGCATGTAGAATGTCCTGCTGGGGAGGGGGTGCAGTCTAAAGCCCTCACATTAGCATTTCTGCCAGTTGGTGTCTGCTGGAGCACTGCAGTCTTCCTCCCCAGCAGCTGAGCTGGCAGTATTAGGAAGCCAAATGTTTTGAGCAGTGACCTCCGCTCTTCCTCTGCTCACCTACATGGGGAGACAGGCATGGTCTCAACCCTATTTCGTCCCACGAACGTACACCATGTAGCCTGTATGTAGAATGAAAGGAAGAGTCCTTTGCTGCCTTGCACAGGCTTCAGCTCTTCCCTTGCTCAGTTTTTCACTGTTAAGTCAACTGCTGAGGCAAAAATGGCTTGTAGTTTTCCCTTCCCTGGAATGATACAATAGAAAAGCTGCTGTAGCATAGAAGTATGAGGCAGGGGACAGGCTGTGTGGACTGATATAAAGACTGGGACCTATAAAGAGGGGCGACAGGAGGGGAGAGGTTGACTAACAAGAGCCAGAGAGTATGGGAGAGAGAACAGAAGAACAAGGGAAGGGACCAACTAAGGGTGAGGGGCTTGGAATAGATAGAGAAGGAAAAACATAAGCAAATTGCTCTAGTTTTAACATGGTGGTGTTTTTGGCAACCACATCCAATTACTGTCACCATTAATTAGCTGAAAATTGGCCTTATGGGCATGCTTCTTGCACCACCTTAAATTTATAATCCCCTTACCATTTGAAAGAGGGATTCTTCCCCTGTTCATAGGACCAAAACTAAATGAATGCTCTGGTGTGCCTCAAGAAGCAGCTCTAAAAAGCCAGTACATGGGAAGCCGTCCAGCCCTAAGCTGTCTGCAGTATACAGTGTGTTGTTGTAGTTTTCCTTTCATGCCCTTGCTACGGTACCAAAGGCTTGTGTGGAAGGCATGGCTCCAATTGGTTCTGTTGCATAACCTCCTTTCCCTGCTTTAGGAGCTGCAGTAGAGCTGCTTAACCCCTCAACCTCCAACCTGCCAACTAGCGCCATTCATCTCTTTTGTTTGTTTGTTTTTTTTAATGGACTAACATGGCTGGCAGCTAGATTAATAAGAGCCATTCAGCTCTGAGAAAACAGCATTGTCAATTACCTTTTTAAAAAAATGCTTATGTAACCAGGAAAAATGCCTCATGTCCTAGGCCTTTTGCGAGGCAAATCCATTCATCCTTCAGAACTGCTTCACACAGATCTGAATAAACGTTTGTCTCCTTTGTCCCCTCAGTAACTCATTTCACTGATCATTTTCAGTCATTAGCTACCAATTAACATTTACAAATGTAACTACACTATGAATATTTTCACCAATCACTGGTATTTTTTAACTGAAAAATACAAATACAGAACTGTGTTGCTCACCTGTATAATATCTAAGCACCTTGCTATGAATGAATACATTTCACAACATTCATGTCCAGTAGCAGAAGTATGATTTATAACTGGGAAACTGAGACACACAGTGGTTGTCACAGAGGTCACACAGGAAGCCTGTGGGAGTTGCAGGACTAGAACACCTATTTCCTTACTCTGTTCTATGCCTTAACCATCTGTCCTCCCTCAAAAGGGAGGAATGTAATACAAAACCATTTTCCATTCACGTAAAATAATAAGGAACTGTATCTAAATGCCCTAAGCCCTCATTGTATAAATTAACACTTGCCTTGCACACACTTTAAATGCCAATTCAGTCCAGGCTGCATTGCTTACCTGTGCTGTGTAATTTACACCACCATTTGTCACCAATGAATCTGAGCCAGAAACATACATTTGGGATTTTGATCTAATGTCTCTAGATATTAAGAGCCTAAGTAGGGTACCAAAGCCTCTAAAGTGACTTTACTGTTTTGGATTAAGTCCTATAGCCTTCAGATGCTCTTGATGAAAGGAGGCTCTTAATCCTCTTAGTGTTGAGTCCCATTATGCTCACCTGGAAGCAGTTTCCTGAGCACAAACAGGGCAGGCCTCTCAGCAGAGAGCGGCTCATCTCTGTGTTCCTTCACCTAAAGTTACTAGGTTGAAAACCAGGGCAGCCGAGTAGCATCAGCTATAGAATGCAGAACACAGACGTGTTCAATGCTCTTCCTCCAACTTGGAAGCCATCCCCCCACATCTCAATTCTCTGTGACTGACAGATCCCAGGAGTTGTGCGAGATGCAGAAACACCCTTTTATGTAAAAGTTCTAATTTTCCATGCTTGCCGTTTTATAAACTGGGCAAGACAAAGTGTGAATGATAAGGCTTAGTCTAATGCTCATTTTAAATGGTCAAAAGTGATAAACGGCTTCAGATTTAGGGGTTTGGGGTTTTTTGACAACTGTAGCTATAGTGGTTACCCTTGAATTTCCCAATCTTGCCTTTAGTAATTGAAGATTAGCACAATATGCCTCCCTTAGTCTGAGGAATACCTGGGGAATCAGGTATCAGTGGCAAAATATTCCATTTTTTAAGGATGAACATTGTGTTGTATCACATCCAAACCCCTGATACAAAAGACGAAGGAAGGGGAACCACTTCTTAGGTTCTTGGGATTTCTGCAGTGGGGTTTACCAGCAAGTAAGCACTAAGATCCAATGATGCAAGATGCTGATTGGCCCTTAATGCTCATTGGCCTGCTCCCACTTACATCCTTAGGACCAGGAGTAGCTCTGTTGACTTCAGTGTGAGTTGAGGGCACTTATTTCCCAGGAACAGACTCCATAATGGTATCAGTTGCAGTATTTTCTTACTCTGCTAGAACATCCCATGATGTGACTCACAACACAGCAAAGGAGATCAAATGTAACCCTTGTTTGCACATTGGTCAGTTCCTTTTACAGTCTACTGGGAATCTGCACATGCATAAGAGCTGCAGGTTTGGGTCTAAAACACTTAGCACAAATCCTTTAGTATTCACCTCCTGAAATGTTCTTGATGAATAAACCCATTTTCGCAACAGCTTCCGAAGCTGTTTTGAAGTTTTAGGAAAGGAGACTGTACTTAATGGACAAAATGCAGTGTCACAGATGATGCAGCAACGATTCTGGGAAAAGATGCTGTAAAAATAAGCCTCTGCATGTTGAAATAAATTTCTTCGTTTTTCTGCAGCTGGTACCACTAATGGGCTTGAATATTAAATTGCATCTTCTCTGCTGTTTGTTTTAGTACACTACTGTGGTTGGGGGGGGAGGAGAAAAACTTTTGTTTTTAATTTCCCATACTTAGCCTCTGCTCCTTCTTTTTCATGTTTTGTGTTTATTGGCTGATTGGCAAAAACATTAAGAAGAGCTTCTTATGGTCTGGACCACAGGCTAGATTCTTATCTCATTTAAACCAGTGTGAATAATAAGTAATTCCACTGATGGTTAATCTTCAGTGGGTTTACACTGCTGTAAATGAGATCAGAAGCTCACCCATTCTCTCTAATATACGTCATTGCACCGTTGCAGTTTGTTTGTATTTAGCCCAAGTGCTGAACTGCAGACAACAAACAGTATTATCTAATTTATTACTACAGTGTTTAAAAATACTGGTACAAAAGAACTGTAGGCTCCCTAGTCTTTGGTACAAAAAGCCATTTGCTTTTCTTTCATTTTAAGTATGTAAATAAAATAGAAAGCACTAAATACATTTTCAGTTTATGCTGGGACAAAACAAAGTGAAGAGAAACTGACCATCCTGTACGCACTGCTTTCCGTTGCATTTGGTGGGAGGCGGTTGGTCTAGCGGATAGAGCACTGGACTGGGAGTCCAGAGAGCTGGCTGCTCTTCCTGGCTTTTCGTAGTTCTACTGTAACAAATAATCGTGCAGAAGATTTGTTTAGAACATTGTCAAGCACAGAAAGTTTCTCACATTTCTGAAGCTGCAGCTTCACTAAGACTCTGCCACAATTCTCTGAGAAGCAGTGCTGTGAGAAATAACAGAATTGGAGTAATTGGTAATGAGAAGTGGGATGTTTTACCTCCTAGGTCTCTAGTTCATACCTAGCTCAAATCAGCAGTCATTGTGGAGAGAGGTGTAGTGGCTAAAGGAGTGATTAGCCTCAGAACGGTCATCAAATAATGTGAAATGAGTTGGTTATTTCCGTCCAGTTCATAGCGGGATGGTTGTCTGTATTGCAAATATCGTCACCTAATCTCCAACTGCCCTTTTCTTTGATGTTTGGTGGAGGGGAAAGCTTTTCTGCTCTGTGTGTACTTGGCGACCAGTGGCAGGGCAGGTAGCTTCTAATTTACATTCAGACCTTCTTTTGAAGAGGAGACCACACCTGATTTGGTAGTGAATGATCTCCTGATGGTTTCAGATGTCAGCCAGTAAGCCTGTCGGCTTATGCTGAGCCCATGGCTGACCAAGGGGTTGCTGCACCAATGACTACAATAGGATGCTGCTAATATGTCTGGGCTGGCCCTTCAGTGATCCCAGTCATGTTGAGAAGACAGTTCAGATTATTAGAGATAATTGATCTCATTGACAGATCTGATAGCCAAGATCTTTGGATGCTGCTCATCTCCCAGGTTTATCTTGCATATGAGGCCTGGGGGCAAGATATTTCTAATCTGACAGTAGAATGTATCCAGCAGTGATACTGTACAACTGTATAATCTCGTCCTGTTAACTTTGTTAGCCCAGTTTCTGACGGTGTTTTTTATAACTATAAAAGGGCATTTCAGCAGAGAAAATTATATCACGAAACTGAACATTGTTTATTCATTTACCAAAGTATTTATAGTTCTTTAAGGCAAGTGGATCACTAATTAAGCTTTAATACTAAAGGCTAATCTGTTTCCAGAGCATAAACTTTAATTTAAAAAAAAAGTTGGGTGGGTTTAAATACCTCCATTTATGTTTCAACAGCTTCTGGCCATGTTTTGGTACAAAATGAAGAGGGATTTAGCTAACTGAAAAATACTTCCTCCCCTTTCCCTCCATTTCTACAACATGGGACTTAAAAATTAAATCAAGACCTTATCTCTCGCTGTGACCTTTTTTTTTTTTTTTTTAAGTTTACCAGCAGGAACTTCATGGTTATGAAATGTGAATTTTTGTCTTTGAGTTACTGAAGTGTAATATTTAAATGAGGAAATAGTTTGTGTAACATGCCAAGAATCATTGAACATACTGTCCTCCTCTCAGCATGAATGGGTAATACTTGGGCACCAGTTCCCTAAAGAAAGGGGAGCGGAGGAGGGAGTGCTGTTCCCCCTTCTCTGCCAAAAACAGATGGGAGCTCCTCTTGTCCCAGACTTGAAAAGCATCTCTTCCCTCCCAGCCTCCCCTGTTTCAATTTGTTTAAGTATTTCTTGTCTGCCACCTGTAGGTAGGAGCTAGGTGATGGGATGAAGGAAATGAAATCATTGGGGAGTTCCCAAGCCTGGGACAGAAGGAGGAACTCCCATCTGCTTATAGCAGAGAAGGGGGAGCTGCACTCCTTTCTTCGCTTTTGTGTAGGATTTCAAGTATGGGGGGGGGGTGGCAGCAGTGTAGGGGGGAAAAGGGGCATGGCCATGGCATCTGTATGCCCCAGGTATCCCTGGCTGCTAGAGCCAGGCCCCGCCCTGCCCCATCTCAGGAAGTTCCATCTCAGCAATTCAATCTTTGTTGCCCCACCTGGATCTGCACTGACCACAACATGGCTAAGCCAAGATCTTGAAAATGTGTTTCTACCTTTTGAGGTGAGACAGTAAACAGATAAGGATTTGGTGTTTATCACCTCTGCTGCCTTTCAGATCAAGTTAACTTAGAGTTGATGCATAAGTATGTGTTTTCCAACTCCCAACCCTGCAACTCAATCTGGGATCTTAAAGCCAAGTTGAGTTATTTCCTTCATATGCATCACCACCAGTAATAAAGATTTGCAGGCCAAACTGTGTATAATTACATCTCAGGAAAATATTTCTATTTTCTGCTGTCCCTTTTAACGGATTGCTCACCGGGATCTAATCTGCAGAACTGTATCAAATATCTCCCATGGCCCATCTCACCCATTACTGTGAGAAGACAGCCAATATACGATGGCAAGACTGGGGCCCGGTCTACACTTACCTTCCAGATTTGGCGGCCGTCAACGGGAGATATGCGGGTGCTGTAAGTCACTTGCGTATCTCCCGTCGACTTCGCTGTGTCTGCTCCATGCGCCGTCCATGCGGTGCCACTTACCAGGGTGGTTTTCCTACGTCAATTGCTGGATCGACTGAGTTAGTCTACACGGACAGCTCAGTCGATCCAGCGACATCAAACTGACGGCGGCGAATTTGCCACCATCACTATAGCCCCAGCCTGAGGGACAAGTGAATACAATTGTCACAGTCCATCTGCAGTTATTTAATTGTGTGCATGCACACAGATACACACACACACACAAGAAATCGAGTTGTATCCCGACCTCTAATCTTCATGGTATTGACTGTTTCTTTAGAGTCTAACTTTTTTTGCACAGGGACAGCATCTTCATATACAACAGCCTGGGCCCTCAGCCTCTAAGTTCTACTTTAATACAAATATCACAAGAATAATTTATCCCAAGGCTTGTAGAAACAGTACACTGGCATTACAGATGCTACAGCATTACTGGAGGTCGGCTACCTGCTTCCTTATAGTGTTAGGAAATAATGTACTTGATACCTACAGTTTTGCTTCAGTCTTTCAAAAGAGCCCAATCCACCTTGACTTAACTGGGGAGTTTTGCCTGAATAAGAACTACATGATTGGGTTCTTTTAAGGGCAGAAGGAATTTTGAAAGTTAATGAAGAATGGTGACCAGAATAAAGAGCTGGATACAAGCCTTAGGAGGCAGCCTCATTACTCATTCACTAACATGCATCACTGCTTGGAGGATGACGGAACAGTAGCAGACTTCCTATTCCATAGCAGAGAGGGAAACTTTGTTCCAGACTTAAATAAAAAGGAAAAACGAAGTCATGTTAATGCATTAGACCCTTCCAAGAAATACAAGGAGTTGCCATGTAGCAAGGAGCAATCAGGACACCTTTTTAAAAAAGATGTATTCTTTTCTGCATAAGCAACAAAAACGTTTAGAAAATACCCTTTTCTAGAAGGGTGCCTGAACTCGTCTGATGCTCCCTCTTTAAACAGGTTGAAGACCTCCAAGTGTTTTAGTTTTGTTAAGCCTTAATTTTGTATATTTAAATTATAGGAACTCCTTGTAATCCCCGCTTAAGTAATTTCTTCTTTGCCTGTGTGTGTGGTTTTTTTGTTGTTGTTGTTGTTTTTAGTTGTACAACTTTGGAGAAACTGTTTCTGTAGTTTTCTGGACGGATACATGGAAACCAGAAAGCTTTTTTGACAAGATCAAGAAGAACAAGCAGAATGGAATGCACACGCTGTGCTTACTTGGTAAGGAACATCTGTCTTTGTTCTTTAGTTGCTATTTGGTACAACATCTAGAGGCTCTGGTGATAAACATAGGGCATTTAGAAGAAAAATGTTCTTAATTTATAGTCCTGAAAATTGTTTGAAGAAACTATACCAAAAATAGCATCCTTTTTGTATTGCTTACATGAATGTAGAATAGCTTCCCTGCCATACCTTGTTTCACTGTGGCCAGGGATATCTAAAAGGGAGTCAAGAATTTTAAAAAGAACAAAACAGTGCTTCAGTAGAATTCAACAAGGATCAGACATCTTTATTAGCTGTTATACTTGTCCTTAAAATGCAGGATGAGTTTATCTCCTGCTCAGGATCCAAGTCAGGTTGCAGTAATTAGCAAGTGTCATCTGACTGCTTAATTGTTTAGACCTTAATAGACACATCTTGGAAGAAGCATGTCATATTGGCCAAATTTGTAGCACTTGATGAAATGATTTTCATTCTCTAATGTAACCTTGCTTATATCTGAAGAGATTTACAATGTGACAAGGTTACATTGTATACAAAAAAACTGTAAAGTGGGGATCTAAAACTGATTTTAAATTTGTGCCATCCTCAGCATCTCCCATTGTTTTGTCTGATCTTTCGCTTTGCCCCTATCCTGTAAGCCAAATCTTAAACCTCAGTGCTGAAAACACAAAAGCCTGTATATAACTCTAGTAACATGATTTCAGGGGGCCTGCTCATGTGCATAAAATTACACATGCTTAAATGTGTGCAGGATTGAGCCCTGGGCTTGTTACCAAGTCCAGGATGAGACCATTTCCATGTGTTTCTTGGACTCAGGAGGGAACTGTCAGTGTTTAACAAATTAATAGATTAAGTAAAAACATGCATTCTGTGGGGGAAAGGGGAGGGGTGGTTTGGAAGAACTATTCTGGAAACAATTTAAACGTACAAGTGTCATTGCACCTTAGACTGGCTTTTTACATGGACAGAAACGTGTTTTCAGAGGCGATTAAAATTAGATTTTGGTAACTTTTAAAAAGAAACATGAATTTAAATTACTTTTCTGTCTGCAAATTTTCAAAGTCCTGTTGTTACAAGTGAACTGAAAGAAGGGAGCAGGAGGGAGATTTTTTCCTTCCCTTACTCTGCAGCTGTTAGCACTGTTTCCCTTTTCTGTGAGCTTTTTTTTTTTAACACAGCAGCACGGGATAAGACAATTTTGTAATAGTTATAAAACCACAACGTTTTGTGGGGGTGGACTCATGGCAGGCACAGGACTTGAACGTAACTAACTCATGTTTGAAACTTGATTATTTCAAATTAAGTGTTCCTTTAATACCTCTTGACTGTGCTCTTTATTTTTAATTGAGAGTTTAGTCAAATTACATTAAAGGATATTTCACAAATGAGCAAATGCGAAATGCAGGAATGGTGCTGATTGGGACGTACTGGAACGTCCATAAATGGTAGCTGTAGTTCCCACAACTTAAAAAAAAAAAAGGCCAGGCTGTGCCTGTTCCTCAGAGTTTCCTTGGCAAAGGTTGATGCTAAAACCTGAACAGCTATTTCAAGATTGAAAACCTACCCCAATCTTTAGTTTTCTGTAGAGTTTTTTACGCATTGAAATACAAATTTAAGATGAGTGATGTAAGTCTCCTGTCTCTGTATTTAGTGCATGCAGTGTAATGCACACAGATTTGAATACCATCAAGTCAAAAATTGAGGGTGTCAATATAAACTAAACAAGCATTCTGCTGTTTCGTATATAATTTTCACTGCTTCCTATTATACGACTTGAGTGCCTGTCAGAGATAGCTCAGGAGGCTCCTTAAAATGGCAGAGTTGCTGTGTATTTAAAACACACACATCCAGAAACTGATGGAGGCAGGAAGAACTTCGAATAAGTTGGCTTCCTGGTTGGTGGTGAAAATGAATACTGTAGTTCAAATATGTTGCTTTGCCTTCTGACCATAAAGGTGCAACTGAACCTATAAGTTATAATTATAAAATCTATAACTAAAGTGGGCAATACACCTGGCTTTCAGAAATTTGCTATGATTACATATTTTAGAACAAGATCATTTGAGATTTTTCAATCCTGTGACCTGTGCCCATCATTGTAGTACTGAAGGGCTGTTTAACACATTGTGTTTATTTGCTCTAGAATCCTAGAAGTAATGCAGTCCCGGTAAAACTATTTCTTTATAAAAGGAAAGGGAAATGGTTAAGAACAAATATTTTCATAACGAATGTCAATCATAATAGAGCTGATGCTACTTTGCTAGCGATCCACATTTGTAGATCCCACAATAGCTAAAATATTGGTATATGAAAATAAGCAGAAAGGACCTACTAATTAAACTACTCACTAAACCCTTATGAGTTTAGAAAATTAAGATGCGTGAGAAGATTACAGTACCTCAGATAGTCTCTTTGTGCCTAATAAATATAACTTTTATCCTGCAGACATTAAAGTAAAGGAACAATCTCTGGAAAACCTGATGAAGTGAGTCACTATTTTGAAAATAAATATATTATCAGCAGGTTCTAAGGAAAATTGGTTGAAGATCCTTTCTCCTGCTTACTAACGCTGCACTCCCATGTTCCTTAAATGCTCACTCTTAATGAAATAAAGCAGTGAGGTGTAGCCCTGTCTTCACTATAGTGAATGGGAGTTTTACTATGGATTTCAGTGGGATTGAGCCCTTAGATTGCAGCAATTGCACACTAATTTTCAGCATTGTGTTCAAACAAACCAACCATTCTTAATTCTCTTCTTCTGTATGAAAGATTGTTCTGTGAATGAAGTCTTATTATTGATCAATCTTGCACAGTATAGTCTCTCTCCCTGAAGCAGATGAATGGCTGAAAGCAAGACAGTGCTTTTACCAGAAACTGCATCTGGAGTACTGACATTCCATTCTCTCGACTCCAAACAGAAGCATTTTTAATACTGTCAGTTGAAGTTCATTTACCTGTCTCAAAGACGTTTGTCATTTCTTAACCATCTCTGTCCAAACCATGTCTTTGTAACTGTCTCTGTAAACTATTGCTTTGAGACATGCTGCAACTTTTGACTTAGACCTCTGCGACTCGGTGGCAGTTGACAGGAGATATGCAAGTGACATACTTGCATATCTCCTGTCGACTTTGCAGCGTCCCCTCTGCGCGGCCTCCATGCTGCGCTGCGTCGAAAGGAACAGCGCTCCCTTCGACGCGGCACTACTCCACTTACGGAGGGGGTTTTCCTGCGTCGCTTCCTGGATCGACTGAGCGTGTCTATACAGACCGCTTAGTCGATCCAGAGCAATCGATGTGATGGCGGCAAATTTGCCGCCGTAAGTGTAGACCCAGCCTCTGACTTGCATTTGCAAACTTTGCCTGCATGTAGCCAGAGTTGGCAAATTAGCTGGAGTGTTGGTAGAGAATAACTGAACATATTTCTCTTCTGTAATTATCTGCCTACATGATGATTGTTGGGAAAACGTGGTATTGGATTATTTGAGCTTTGATTTTCTAAAGTGCGGCAGAAACCGTATAGTTTCCAGCAGTCTCATTAGAATCTCAGTATAGCAAGCTATTAGCCAGATCATGCCCCGCTGTTTTACAAGTGTGCAGAGACCTCAGAGACTGCAGTTGAGCTGAAATTCACCCTTCCCCCTCATGTAAAGGCCTACCACAAAGCTTATGTGTTATGTCAAGAGTTTCAGCTGAACTCTACTGCAGTAGAAATAAGGAAATGAGAGAATTACAATAACTTTGTGTTCTGTGGTTTAATAGTATTTGACAAGGTAGTTATGACATTAGTTTTTTCCAGGGGAAAGAAGATTTACGAATCGCCCCGGTACATGAGTGTGAACCAAGCTGCAGAACAGCTTCTTGCCATTGTTCAAAATAGGAGGCTTCAAGGCGAAGAACCAGGTATGTATATAATAGTTGTTGGCAGGTACTAGTACTTCAGACTCTCTCCTTTCTCTGGCTTTACTGAGAAGCCTCTACAATTGCTCAGCTATTCATTTAAGCAGCCCCTGGCCTGAAGTGAAACTGGGCTGCCTTCAATCGTAGTCAGCTGATCGCAAGGTGGATTTGGCAAAGCCCAAGCTGTCCTGTAGGCAGAGAGTCCCGGTGAATGGGAGTTAGTGGTTTATGGAAGTATAGTCAGGGTCCTTAGTCTGATTAAACTGGTACAGTTGCCATAATTTGAGAACCGCTGTTACCATTCATCTTTTGTTTTTGAGCCCTTAAACAAGGCAAGGCTGTGTGATGGGATCAAAATTGAGGGTTTATTTACCCAGGTTTTTAGCACCGTTAGAATATTTTAAACTCAGTTTCCCTTTAACTGTACTGTGTACACTTTAGACAATTGTACCTTCAGGTTTCCATATGATGGAGAAGAAATCTCAACATCAACTGTCATTAAATAATTTTAACCCTCCCCCCAACTGAAATTTTAAATTGATAAATCAAAAAAAACCCATAATTTTATGGAACTGTAAGACCTGGTATGTCCGTTGATACCATTGATATGTCTGTTATTAAAAAAAAATATATACCGAATCTATATATTAGGTAGCTACTTTACATTTGAACCGTTATGGAGAGCAGAGCTAAAACCATCACCTTAATTCATTTGTGTATTTCTAGTAAAATTTGGTTTGTTATTTACAAATATACATTTTAGTGCAAATTCCCTGCCTTTATTCCTTTAGTAGTTTACTTCTCCCTGCTCAGGTCTGGAAGCAGGAGTGCAAAGTAAGGTAATCTTCTCACCTAGACCATTTCCTGCTACTAGCACTGACTGAAAGGCGGATTCCCTTGGAGAAGGGAACTAGTTCCTTTATTGTACCCAACCCACCATTAGTAAGCCGCTTCCTGTATTTTCCACACCCCTTTCTAACTACTGTAACCATGTGGCTTTTAGTTCTGTATCTCCTCAAAGTCCAGACTTCCATCCCACTGTGCAACAAAACTCCTGGCTTTATTTAAAATGTTACACTAACTAAAATCAGACTGGAAGCTTGAAACTGAATGCTTTTGTAAATGTAAATTACATTCATTACTTTCAATGATGGAAATATTGCTCAGTAAAGAGACTGTCACTTTGAATTTGCTCTCTAGGAAATGAAAGAGATGGATTCTTTCCTGAAATTTAATTTTCTTTTGTAGAAATTACAGAGAACACAATCTGTGTTGGCCTAGCAAGGGTGGGTGCCATGGATCAGAAAATTGCTTCAGGCACCCTACAGCAGATGTCCACAGTGGAACTAGGTGGTCCACTGCATTCCATGATCATAGCAGGCAACATGCATCCTCTGGAAAAAGATATGCTTAAGCTCTTTGCTGTGAATGAATCTATTTTTGAAGACAAGGAATGTCAAAAGAACACTTGAATAAAGAGCCTTTACTGTCTCCTGCTTTCTGTCAATTTTTAAATTGAGATTTTTTTCCATCCTTACTTTACGCATCCAGACAGCGTCAGTGGACTTATATCTGTTACCTCCAACACGATGGGCGCCTGAGCATTCCCTTTAACATACGTTCACAGTCTCTGCAGACGAAGACAAGAAACTGCAAGAGAAGTGTCCTGCTTGTTTCACAGGTTTGAGCTCATCATGATGAGAAGCTTCCGCTTCCCAGGGGAAGCATAAATGCCAGAAGACCTAACCCTGGAGAGGAGGAAAGGCCTCGGGGTGGGCAGTGCAAAGAGAAAGTCAGATGAACCTCAGCAATGTGAATAGGGTAAGCATGGGGAAAAAATAGCTTACCAGTCTTGTTACACATCACTTGCACTGTCCCACTAGTGTGAGGCAGAGCTGCACTACAACATTCTCCAAATGAGGGAAGGAATTGGGCTCAGTGCTCTGGAAACCTTGCTGTGCTGAGCTCCTGTCTCACTACACCACCCAAGGAGACACCTATGCTTGGGCAATCCAAGCTGTAAGATGTTTGGGCTACCTTAGCAGTCCAAAAGATGTAATTAATCTCACCAGTTGTGTGCAGTGGGGGAAGTATATGTGGAAAGAAACTAAAGGTTATGGGAAACTGCCAGGCCTGTCCATAAACCCACCTCTACCTTAGAAAAGAGAACAGAAGTGAGAACATTGCAACCTAGAACCTGTTTAAGTGGTGACTGTTAGTCACCCAAAAAGTGGCAGGCAATGGAAGAGACCAGATGGTCTGTCATTTCAGGGAGCTGCAGCCCCACATATTGGGAGATACAGATATGCCAGCAGACATCAAAATCTGCTAGGTATTGTGTTGGCACCTGCTATGTGATTAAAAACTGACCCATCTGTTCTGAACTGCTGTACCAAAGTTTAAGGGCGTTTTCTGTGCATAGATCTTGATACTAAATTGAAGCTCTTCCAAGATCAGCTATACAATATGGACTATCAAGATCCTTAACTATTACTGTTCATCTAATGATTCTAGTATCAAAAAATGCACACGTAGGGTTTTTTAACCAACTTTTATTGAAAGGAAATTTGATCCCAAATCTGTTCAAGATACATCAGATGAAACATTTTACTTTGACCATTCAAGTAGAAAAACGATTTACATTAAAAATTTAATATTGCACTTGGGTCAAGCCCTAATGGCTAACTTCAGCATTCCCAAACCAAGCCATAGTATACTGTCTCCACAATGTTATGCAGAGTCAGTTCTTTGTTACTACTCAAACATTTGTTTAGAGGTGTTCTACCACCACACCATTAAATTTAAGCACACCACTAAGAGTATTTCAGGTATTTGAAAGGTCACTGAAAAGGCAAACACAGTACTGTGTTGCTAGGAATGGTTTTGGCAATTTTTTCATTCACATTTCTTCACATTAGCCAGCCCCCTCTGCAGCTACTAATTTCAACTCTTGAACAATATCCTGGCACATACCATCAAGGTTTCTGTATATGTGAGAAGTGAAATATGCAAATTCCTTTACACAACAATGCTTCTGCCAAACATTCTGTGCAGAGTACAATTACCACAGACAAAAACTTGCACTTAGTGTGGCTCACTAACTGGAAAGGTAGATTATTCAGCAGCTGCAGAGAGACATGAATAAAATTTTCAGTTGCCACGGATCCTGGGAGAACGCTCTGCAGCTTTTCACAGGACACTATAGCAGCCTCTGGCCTGTGAAGACCAGACATGGATGGTCACCAACACAAGGCCTTTGAGGAAAAGGCAGAGTAAAAAAAACAAAGCAGGAGGAGAATCTGGGGACATTAGGATGGGGAGAATTAACCACTGTATGAGTGGGTAGTGCCTTTGTATGCAAAAGGCGGGGTCTCTGAGACCACCATATTTTGGTTTTGCAAAACCAAATATTAATTAGAGAAGTGGGTTGAAGAAAGCTCCTATATATCTTATATTATTCCTTTAACATCTAAAAAAAAGTTTAAAAAAATTATCTGTCATCAAATGCAATTGTAACAGCTAATTGAAGAAAACAGGACAAGGTTGTTCAGGAATAAAGATACTGATCTGAACTGGTTCTTAATCTTTTAGATATATTTTAGGGTTCTCATGCCTATTTAATAAAAATAAAGAAATTCTATTTCATACAAGCCTGAAGGTTTCATATGACATCTGAATTATGCAGCGCCATAAGTCGGTATGATCATACCCTGAGCAGCACATTGATCTGTTTTCCTTGTAAGTTCTATTAAGCAATTCACCTTAATATGTGAAAGGTGTGTATAAGCTTGAAGAACAATACAATTCAACAGCAACTTCTCTTGCTGGTATCTCATTTGCATCCTTACAACAGATAGAATCTGTACTGAACTTATGGGTATCTCCTTCCTCCCTTCTCTACCCAGGTTTTTAATTCTTAAAAATTAAAAACAAACCACTGAACCTCAAATAGAGTTAAAATATTGAATCTTAGCAGCACTAGCTTCCACCTAGGAGTTAAAAGGTTCTGGATTCTGATTTATACACAGGCAGCCTATTTTAATGTTAAAATTTCACAGATACAGAACTCCCCTAATGACTGAGAGACCAAATGCAGATTACTGCAACCGTACATTACAAAAAAATACCAGGTTCATTTATTCTGACATGCTTATTTTTTGTACTAGTTTAACACATTGTAGAATACTAGATTTACTTAAGCTCCTTATTTGAGGAACCACTCATGCACAAAGTGTGTTTTCAGGCTCACTGTAAACTAAGGATGGCCTATTTTCCTCCATGTTATGTTCAGTGGTACTAAGTAATCATTTTATACAAGTTTCTAGTAATGAGATTCACTATAGTGCCTTGCTGTTATGTCTTCATGGAAACTTAAATGAGGTTTCTGGGTTTTGACAGTTACCAGATTTGCCAATTAGAAAAGTGACATTTAGCAAAATTCTATAGCAGTCCCTATTATCAGGCAGCTCAAGCTTTGTGAACTTGCCTGAAGTCACTCTACTCTTCGGTCTTAAAGAAATACAGTAATATTGGCCTGAAATACATAAGATATATTTTAACTGTACGAAAAGAGTGGGAAATAAAACTAGACTTGGACAAAGTGGTTCAGAATCTAATACCAGTTACCTCTCCTGCTGCTCCCCACAAAAAAGTCACTCTTAAAAGAGGCTTTTCTGCAGGAATTCATCCATTCTTGTTCATTGACAATTTCAATTAAGCACAAAGGATGAAGAAATGATTAACACCTCCATTAGTATATTAGAAGCAGAATTAATGTAATTTGGAAAAAAAGTTTGTAAGTAGGCCTTGATGTTCAAGGTTCCAGGGATTTAAATTATCCACATGATCTACAGCCTTCAATAATTCCAGCTCACCTTGTAGATCATTAGTAGGTGGAAAAAAAATTAAATGTTACTATGCTGTTTGGAAGCAGGACAAAAGACTTCCTGGAAGACCCAAAACACAATTGCTTGATGGCCTGACACCTGCCCACAGGCATGCTATTTTATAACACACCAGATTTGGCTGAGGACAGAGCATCCCGGAGACACATAATGCATTTGGTGGCCTCTACACTGTCTGAGCAACAGCATGAGAGCTACCCAACCAATGCTGTATGGACTTCATGCTACAGGAGTAAATTTACACAAACTTAAAAAGCAGGGTATGCCACCTAACTTCTTTTGACCAGTTTACTAGCATATTCTTTTAAAAGAAGTCTAGTCAGCCAAAAAGTCACGTACTTGAAATGATAGCACAATCTTGTTGCTCGACAGCAAACAACTAGCTCTGACACTATCATCACACTTAAATTACATTTTATAAAAACAAATGTGGAAGTTATGTACATCTTGCTATAAAATGTCAAACCATCCCAAACGTGATTAAGACTCATCTTGATTATAAAAATATACACCTTTCTCAATAGAAAGCCATCATATGGCTGTTTTTTCCCCTTGGTGTCTCAAATTTAAGATTTCCTAGGCAAGAAAGAAATTTAATCTTTGTTACGAAGTAGGTTAAAGAGCAATTTTTCATTAAAGCTCAGTGTGGAGTTAACTGATTATGTTCTCAGTCAAATACTGTCTTGGCAAGAAAGATTAGCCATATGATAATCCTGAGTTCTTTTGAAATACACAAGGGAAAAAAACAAAATCCAAGCAATTGCTCACTAGCTGCAAGATATTTAGTAAGTCACAGCAATTGAACATTCAGCTAAAACATTAACAATAAATGGCCAACCCCCATAATTTGGCTAGTGTTAAAGTATTTTAAGAAGAAGATTAGAAAGGTTTGTTCATCAGCCCAGAAACAAATCAAAGATGTAAGAAATAATCATGCCCAAGTTAGCTTGAAGTTCATGGCTTCTACAATTTAGCTGAAGACGGTTGGGTCTTCCTTTTAAAACGATGGCTCAAAGTGACAGAAATCACCATCCTTAAGACCAGCAGATGATTGCATTGTTGCCTGTGTAAAAAGCCACCCAAACAAAAGGCAACATCCACAGTTCATGTATGTGCATGACATTACAGAAGTGATAGAAGAGGTCTTACCTTGGGTGTTGAATCACAGCTTTGTACAAATTAAGAATGACTTCATTCAGCGTTTGTATATTTACATCAATTTGGTTAACTCAACTCAAGGCACAGACTAGCAATTGAGCAGCATTTTCATATATAAAATACAGACTGAGAATTGAGTCATATAGGAGGAATAAAACTGAATTTAAGAAGCTGTTTATCCCTGTAACATGGAAGCGGCAATAGTGTAGTCACATTTGCAGCAAAACCATTGCACTATACAAACCATCCCTGCGATTCAAACTTAGATATTTCTATAGTGTCTATCCTTATACTCAATGCTCACCAACTGTGACTGAAGTTGAATTGATTAGAACTACAATGCTCCTGGGTATTTAGTCAGTTACAAGGAAACCTGTTAATATCTGCATCAGAAAAATATCTAGAATTCATACCAGTTAACAGCAGATTTGATTTTTTTAAGCAAGCATCCTTGTCTTGTTTTACTCCACAAACACTGTATATTAAGTGTCAATTTATAAATTCAAGAGCTTTACTTCAAACAAATTAATTTCTGATTAATTAAAAGGAGACTTCCTTTTTCTTGCTTCATTTCATATTCAGGCTAACCAACAGTTTCAAATATGGAAATCAAAGCTACATGTGTGGGATCTTTACTGTTCACTCTCTGAATTCAAACAGAATGAGACTATAGTAATTTTGCACTGATAATTGTAGTAATTAATCTAATTTTAGTGGAAGCATTGCATCTATGGTACAAGTGTAGTAGGATTGTCTCAGGAATGTAACACTTGGTTTGAGTTAAAAATGTAAATATAAATGCCAGAAAAAATATGGTCTATGGGTGTTTCTGGAAAGTGCTCTTCAGACAATTTTTTTTTTGTGTGGAAACACAAGACATAGATGAGACAAATCATGTTCAAGTCAGACTCAAACATGCCAACTTTAACATTTCCTTACATAGCACATAAACAATCCTCATTTCCACTGTAGATACATTTGCCAGGAAGAGCTCTCCTCTCCTCTTCTCCCCAGTGTAACTACTTCCAACCTCTCTTTAATAATCTATTAAAACCTAGTAGACTAATTTTCACAGCAAAGCTTCAACAACAAAAAAGATTGTCTGTATTTGAAAGATAAAAGCAAAACAGTTCTTCCTTTACTATCTTTGTAGCTGTAACTGCCTCTCTTTTGCATGGTGGCCTTATGAACATGTGTACTGCAATGCAATTTCCAGTTACTATAAGAGTATTGAGAAACTTTGTTTCATAGACTTAGATCTAGGGTCGAATATTTAATTTGGTTAAAACTACAGATGTTTTGAAAGCAAGTTTACCGACAATGGCTTTAACTTCTCAATTAAACAAATTTAACTCCAGTTCATTTGATAAGATGCAACTATAAAAAGTCTAAAATCTACAATTATGCAAGTATGCAATCATATACATCACTTTGAAAAATAAGATTGTGAACAAGTTGTAGCCATAAAAGTAATAAAAACCCTCGATGTTCCATGTCTGTGCTGGCAAATACTTCTTCTGATATAAAGGCACTTTGAAAACCCAATATGGTTTGGTTCATTAAGTTTGCAAAGTACAAACAATTTTACAAACATACGATTATAATGAAGAATGTCACCCATTGTGACATGTACAAGACAGCTGTCCAATTTTTGATAACACTGGTTGGTTGGGAATGAGCAGCGTCAGGCTTGTTTACATGAACATTTAGTGTGCAGCAAGCTCGTGTGTGAATCCACTCAGTGCCAGCCTGCCATAGACTGACTATCCACGTGGACCCTGCTGACATGTGCTTTGAACTACTCCTCTTTAGAATGGGATTAACGATTAATGCATATCAGAAGGGGCCACACAGGGAGCTGGTCTGCAGCAGGCTAGTGCAGAATAGATTCCTACCTGAGCTGCTGTGAACTAATTTTTTGTGTAGACAAGCCCTTCATTAAAGACATGACCCAGGGACTACAGTCCCACAATCTTGAGTTTCCTGTTGAAACAACTGTAAGTAAAATACACAAAAATGAAAAAAGGTTTGGAGGCCACAAAAGACAAGACCAGCAGTCCAAGAGACATCCTTTCAGTTTTAACTCAATTGTGAACTCCAGAAGTAGCCAAAAGGCTGCAGTCTATTCGATCTTGGTTAACTGGGGTGGAGGTGGCTCTGTCTTGAAAAGTACAATGTTTTATACCATTACAGTACCAGAAAACTTTGGTCCAAAGAGCGCTCTTTGTGATTTCACTACATGGCTGCAAAGTCAATCTGTACATAAAGCTGTCTCACTCCTGCCTGCAAACAAAAAAGGGAGAATTAGAGAACTGAACAAGCATGAACCTCACAACTTTACCCCAGTTCCAAACACTATTATGGTTACCTTTTTATTTGGTGAACTAACTAACAAATCTACTTGATAGCTTGTTCTATACAAATGCCTCTACCAAAGTTAGTCAAACAGGAAGTGTATGAGTTAAAGATTTATAGGGATTCTACAAGGTTTTAAAAGTTTAATCTTAAAACTCAAGTTCTTCAAACAATCTAAAAATCACGTGAAAGCAAGTTTTTAAAAGTCTAATGTGCGTTTTAAATAATGACATTCTAACATCGGGGGCGGGGGATATTTTTTTTGCCACATGAACAAGACACAGTCGTCCTTGATTTATCTTGAAATGCTGTGCCATAAATGACACTGATCCCAAGCAATTCTGGTTTTCCTCATTGCTATAATAAACCCTTAGTACTGACCTTATAATCTCAAAATAATCGCAAACCCTTGGAACAGATGCCAGTTCGAGTGGAGCAAAGCATAAGGATTGTGACATGTTTGAACTATGAAACTATCTTACAGTATAACAGGGATTTGTAGAGAACACAGGCATGGCAATGGTGAATTTATGTGAAATGCCAAAGTAACTTCTGGTAATACTCTACGAGCATACAAATTACAAATCAATCACCTCTCTGCTCAAAAACACTAAGAAATTAAATTTAGGAAGTGTCGTAGCTCTGCCATACGTTTATAAGTAAATAATTTAATCATTGTTATTTTAAGAGACTATTAACCCTTGAAGTCAGATGGCTAGACACAAAAGTGGTGCTCGTAGTGCATTGTGGAGAATCTTCTTCAGAAGGAAGATGATAAAAATAGTCTGAATGAAAACACACTGCTGAGAATCAGATTAAAGTCAACAAACTCTTAGATGGCTGACAAAGTAGAAGACAACTTTTAGTGAGCTCAAGATCAGCATTAAAAATGTTATGCTTATAATGCAAATAAAAAAACTCTGTGTCTGCCTCTGTATAGTTAAACTGCCATATTCCCCGTGTGGACACTTCTGCTGAAATGAGTAGTTTTTTTTACAATTTAGCCTAAACTGCTTCCACAGTGGCCTAAACTAAACCAGAAAATGCCACACTTACTCTGCAATGAGAATGTTCACACAGGGGCTTATAGCAGTTTAAAGTGATAGCTTCCTTTATCCTGGTATGACTTGTAGACAAGCCCTCAGTCACAGATGTGCCATGCTCTAGAACAGGGGTTCTCCCAGCAAATTTTTTGGTGGCCTCAGAGTGCAGCCACCAACTCTTGCTGGTGGCTGCTCTGACAAATTTTCCTAAAATACCCTCCCGGAAAAGCCCCCACTGCCTCCCTGAATCCACCCCTTCTACCCATTCCCCCAACCCCTCCCCAGGCACCCCACCCTAACCCTCCCATCAACCGAGCTCCGCTGCTTCTCCAGCCCGCTGTCCCAAGCTCCCTTATGCAGCTTCACATCCCAGGCCCACCCCACTTCTTGCCTCTTGACCACAGCACATGTAAGGCCAGCCCTGCCAAAGCCCTGCCACCCTGGGTTGAAGCCCAGAGATGAAGCCATGTGGGGGGCTGAAGGCCATTGCCAGAGACTTGCAGCTGAAGCTGGGGGTGGGTCGAGAACTCACTGGCCACTTGCGGAGTTAAAGGTTTCTCCCCTGCCAAGCACACAAACTGGCCCCATATGTTGGCAGAGGCACTGCCCAGAGCCCCCAGGAGGCTGCACAGTGCAGGGCGCCAATCCCCTGCTGGCAGTGCCAGCAAACACCAAGGCAGTGCATCCAGGAGCAACAGCTGGATGCTGCGGGGGGGGGGCCACAGCTTTGCCTTCCCTCCACCCCCCATCTCTGCCCAGGAGGCTCTGATGGCCACAGAAAAATCCTCTGAGAAACACTGCTCTAGAATAAACCTGAGAATTGGAATCACTTGGCTTGAGTCTTTAGGAACAGGTCTTTTTTGGAACCCTAAGGAAATATAACTTATGTGGGTCCTGATGTGCAGGGGACTTTGGCTGGGTCTACTCTGACAGCAGCAAATTGACCGCCATCACATCGATTGCTCTGGATCGACTGAGCGGTCTGTATAGATGCGCTCAGTCGATCCAGCAAGCAATGCAAGAAACCCCGCCGGTAAGTGGCGTAGCGCTGCGTCGAAGGGAGCGCTGTTCCCTTCGACACCGCAGTATGGACGCCGCGCAGAGGAGACGCTGCAAAGTCCACGGGAGATACGCAAGTGATTTACGTCACTTGCCTATCTCTGTCAACTGCCGCCGAATCTCAAAGGTAAGTATAGACTGGGCCTTTGTTTCAGCAGTAATGTGTATTAAACGTCTGAGGTCACCTTGACTAACCTGCCAATTGTAACATTAAGAACCATGATCTCCACTATGCTCAAAAAACACCTGCTCCAACTGTACCTTCACCTACTACCATGTATCAAAAGGGAAGGAAAATGTCCTGAGTCCATTTGATACCAACCTCTATAGTGAATGTATGGAATAATTGCTCTCGCTAGCAAAACAATCTTTGTCACTGGAAATTCTAGAGATTTGTGATGACAAAATAATTACAAATCTGTCCACCCAAACAGAATGCCCCCACAGCCATGCTCGCCTTCTGGCTCTCCCACACATGTAAGCAGACTAGACTACCCAAGTCATTAGCTGTTTTGATGTACAAAACATGCCTGCTGCCTCCTCCTTTTTTGTTGAACTAGATCCATACATGCTGGAACTTCTCAGACAGAACAGATTTATTTATACGCTTGGTTCTAGGATGTCTACTGAAAATCACTGCACAATCTTTTTATGTTCCAACATATAAGCTGGAAAGCAAGGAACTGATATCATTAAGCATTTAATTTTACCGGCTCCTCAAGTTTACCTGTTTCAGGATTCTTTAAGTTGGTTTAGTGTAGCAAAGACTTCAAAAGCATCTTTCCACTAAAAATTGAGGCAGCGCTGCAGCATCTGCTTCATGCATAGTTAGGCCTCACGGAATAGGTATGATGTATGCATTAGAAACAGAATTCAAAGGAAGAGGGCCTAGTTGGGGCTTATTATAACTCATGGAAAAAATTCCCAAAGACCCAAGTGCTTTTTCTATTCTGGTAATCGGAATCACCACCACATGTACAATTAGTTCATTTCACCATAAATGCAGCTGCTGCGAGTGTGTTATCCAAGACCAGGGATAAAGACAGAGTTAAGAATTTCCCACGAGCAAATTCTGAAGAGAACATTTTACAAACACCTTATTAACTGACCCACATAATTCCTGATTTCCTCACTGACACTATAAATATTTGAATAAATACATTTATTTTGAATAAATAAACTCCCTTCTTTCCCCATCTTCTTTCTTTAGTTAAACCTAAATCTTTGGGACCATCAGTTCATTATCACATAAAGTACTGTTATATCACATATTCAATACCATGACTTTACTAATAACCTGATGGTATTTTGTTACACCTCCAATAGTTAGCGAACAAGGCAAGAAAAAGTATGCAACTAAAGGTAAATTAAGTTTGAAGCCTACATATAAATGTACTTCAGCCATTACTATTTACCTGAGTATTTGTATTCCCCCCTCTACCTCCCTTGACTACACAGTGCTTCTGAGTACATCACAAGGATTTAAAACTAGAAATTACAACAATCCCTTTCTTTATTCACACTTTATAATAGAAATAACTTGGTTAGAGTTTATAATTTTGTTTTCATATATGCATGTATGTGTTCCCTGAACAGGAATTTTTTTTCTGGAAAAGCTAAGGCAAATAAATGAGTTTTGCACTGAGTGCTGGAAATGAGGAGATCCCAGGGTCATTATTTCCTGCAGAAGTGACCTACATACTGTAGTTCCAGCTCCTGTTAAAGTTCTGTCTCAAGCCTTCCTTCATTGCTCAACAACTCCATTGTTTCAGTAAAACACAGCTATAATGGGAGGGCACAGTTGTTGGGGGAAAAGAGATCAAGAGCCAATCCACTAGAGAGCTTCACATCAGGGTTAAGTTTTTTGCCACCATGGCTGGGTAAGCATCTAAATGTAAATCTAAATGTAAGCAGGTGAACCAGATGCCCTTGACAGTGTGGGATGCTACAGAGGAAGCAAGTTCTTTAAATCATTCCCATCTTCCTGTCAGCATCACCTCAGTCTTGCACAGGGTCAGCTTTTGGAATTAAAGCCTCTGTTTAATGCAGATACATGTACTTATTCGTCTCCACACTATTTTACTCAGGAGTGCACACTGTAGGTTCCTGTCTGAACTTTTCAAACAATGCTATTCATTCAAATTTGATGAATTCTATAATAGAATTCACTCTGGGGAATATGGCCAGGCAGAGGCCAATTAATAGCTGAACGGATACTCATCATCTGCAATCCCACAATCTAATAATTTCCTGTATTAGTGAGGCACAGGTATATGAAGAAAGGCATCCTTCCAACAGACCAAACATGGGATGTCCCTTAGCCTGACAGTGATAGAAGTGCTATTTCTGGATAGACATCCCTTATATGTACTTCATCACTTCCAAAAGATCAAAAACAGAACACAAGCCTTGATTCTTTGGAAGCTACAGAACAGAAGGGATAAGTAACTTGGCTTTTATTCATGAGACAATATGTAAAATGTTTTTCTGGAGAAAATTTTCTATTTTGTTAGAGTGAAATCAGGGGAAAGAAAACCATTGGAGCGCCTTATGATTTCAATTGCTCATATATTTACCATTTTTAGAATACAGTGGTATACAGCACCTTCTAACACGTGAGTGTCAGATCCTGGTCAGGGCAAAATGTGTTGTGAATTACAGCTTGGATACAACAAGGTGAAATGTGGCTTGTTAGAGTAAGTGCACCAGATACCATTAATTTTTTAAAACTGGCATCATTTGTTACTGACTTCAGATCTTACCTATAGCGACCTTCAAACCCCAATAACTACACTTGTGTAGGCAGCCAATTAAATCCCATTACCTTTCTTTTTAATGTGTCAGTGATAGAAAAACTAGCGTTGGTTGTTGATTTCTCTTCCTTTAGCCAGACAATATCAATTTCCAGTGAAGTACCCAAAATCAGCATTGATTTTGGCAGTAACCTCAGCTGGAACCAATTTTACCACACAGCTTAAGCTACTGAAATTATTTCTTACTTTAAGAAAAGAAGAAATACAATGATCTCATACTAGCATGTGGTAATGGTTAGTAAATGTTGACATTAGTGGCTACCACCATATGGAAGTCGCTAAAAGGCAACAAAGCATACACAAAATGTAGCTTCTCAGAGCAACAGAAGTGAATGCCACTATAGAGGAATCACAGCGAACACAGAAAGTAGGGTTAGTCTCGGTGGTCAGAAGTCATATATTGAAGAAAGCCTCATCTCTTTTCTTGGGCCTTTGTAGGTCAACATAGGGCTTCAATGCACTTCCAAGACTGCAGCATTCTAATATCACGTCTCCATTAAGAGGCAGCAAAGAGACGGATGAAGAGGAATGAGCCATATATATTGAACAGGTTTTGGTTTTTTAACCATTCTGCTTCTGATGGCTGGAGTTAACAATCATCAGTTAAATAATACCAATACTTGGTTTGGTGGTAAAGACAGAACACAGAGCAGTTACTTTTGTAAACATTTTGTTGCTCTATTTTTATTTTTGCATCCATGGTTTCTCTATCATACACTCTAATATGGTATCCAAGCATGCTACTGTATTCTGAGTTTCCATTAACAAGTAAGGCAGACATACCTGAGTAAAAATATTGTGAGTTTGACTTAGAATCCACCTGGCGTCAGCATCAGGAGCAACAAATAGTTTCAAAGTCCCTATGTAAACATCAGTACAAAGGGTCCAGAAGTGTGGATCATGTAAACTGTAAACTCCTTGCAACTGCTGAACCTAAAATATCAATGACAGATATTTCAAAAATGATTTCTGAAAAAAAAACAAAACACATTACTACACACTATTCTTTCCTTTATAGCAAATAGGTAATAAAAACGTCAGGGAGTGTTCTCATCTTCACTGATTCACAAGAGCATTTAGTGAGGTCTCATCTAAATTAGTTAATACTTCCATCTCCAGGAGTATGTCAGAGAGTTAAGTGGAAAGGCTGCAAACAGTACTATTCCATAGCCACACAACTGCTGCACTAGGCTATGTGTTCCCTTCACTGGAACCTGGTGTTCTTCATTCATTTCTTAATAAACAGTATTGTTTGCAGCAAGGAAGGAGGAACATCTACAGTAATTTCAGTGTGTGCAAGATGCGCCCAAATCTCCTAATCTCAGCCAGGAATTCTTTGTCTACACATACAGTCCTGCATATGTATCAGAGACACAATGCCAAATGCAAGCTATGATCTTCCTTTTGTATTTACTTCCAATGTTTTTAATATGCCTCAACACTTCTTACAAAAGGTTGGCGGCAACTGCTACAGAGGGGAAGAGAAAAATATTCCACGGAATAGAGAAAGGATCTTTAGCAACGGCTGCTGAACATCAGTTCAGAACTGGAGAACATGCAAAACCTAGAGACAATGATCCAATTGGCCTTCTTGTTAAATTTCCATTAGACTGGTGTCTAATATGCACATTAGGCTTACACTCTGTGATAGACACATTAAGAAAAAAATGGTTTTGAGATCTATTCCAAATGAAAAGTGTATAATACTATGACATAGCAAATCATTACAAAATATAACATTTTGGTTGGGACTACTGAATATGTAGAATTTGGGATTTTAGATGGTCAAACCCAGGTATTTTGTTATGCTTTGGACCACTTCTAGATTTCATACGTCTATGTTTAGGACTGATTTACAATATCTTCTGCAGATTTATTCTTAGGAAAACATTCCAAAACTCCCTCAAGAAGTCTGAACATATACTGCTTATTCATTTAGCAGTTAAGTTTTATGCAAAAATGGCCTGAAAAGGAACAGCTTACCCTCTGATAACACTGAGGCAGAGCACTATCCAGGGAAGGTGGTGTTCGCTGCATTAGGATTCCAATGGACTCTCTTAAAAGTGGAACAACACTAGAAAGAAAAAAAACAGTTAATTACAGCCACATCTTCAAAAGATGCAGAAAACAACAGCAACATTACCACACTGTTAGAATAAGTCAGGATATGAGGCTGCAGACTAAGGAAAAACATTACAGATTCATCATGGTGAAAAAAATGTTACAAAAGTCAGAGGGTTGACATCACATTAATAATGCTCAACAAAAGCATGAATCTTTGTCACTCAGGCATTTTCTGTAGAGACAGTCAAGCAAGAGTAACAATTTCATTTTGTGGGATTTAGGATGGAATCTGAAACCGTCCTAAAACATATGGAAGAAAAATCATACGGTGAAGTGTAGTTTAGAACCAAGGTCAATTTCAACAGCAATTACAACAGCCATAAAAATGTACAAGTAAAGTTGCTTTATTGTCTCTGGCTTGAGACATATTTTTCTTATGAACTAAGATGGGGTTGAGGGGAAGATCATAAAACAAAATTAGCATGAACCAGTCCAGCCATAACAAAATGATTTGTCAAGAACAGCCAGCTTAGCATATTCTTGATGTTAATTACATGTGGGAGCCTCATCCAAGCCCAAGCAATGAACATTTGGAAGCAATTCGAGGTTCCTGCCTGGCTGCCTACTCTAGGGCATGCAGCAAAGAAGGAGCATTGTGCCAGAGAGGCTTCCTACATTGGACAAGTTTTACAGTAAACTCACTCCTCAGGAGCTAATGCTACAAGTTCATATGGTCTTAAAATACATTACCTTATTGAATACACCAAGAATATTTACCTTGAACACTATCTTAAAAATACTCACTCCTCTGACTTAGTGTAGCATAATGAAACTTCATGAGATGAAAAGTAGTGTAGTAAAATTTTAGCTCATACTTTAAACAGATTGCATTTTTAAACCATCTGACACACTCTGGCAGTAGAGTCAGCAATGTCTGTAAGCCAGACTCAAAACACCAGCACAATAATTGGAATAAATGTATTGTTTCTGAGTATCAATCAGGGAAGTGATGGGATGAATGTAAGAAAAGGAAATTTTGAATGACTCAGGAAAGATTTTGTAAAAGTGAAATCAAGTAGACCATTTGCCAAAGGAAATTGTGGAAGCCTCATTTAAAACCAAATGAAGCACTCCAGACACAGAGTAGTTGGCAGAGGGAATGGACAAGATGATCTCATAGGTCTTTTCCATCTCTACTTTATTAGCATGTGGTAAATTTAAACAGTGAAGGGTCACATCTTTCAGACAGTTTGACCTATAACAGTGCAAGAAATAAGCTGTTTCTGACAATGGACCCCTATACTGTGCGCATCACAAAGAGTGATGTTTGTGACGCACACAATATGGGGTCCATTGACCCCTATATATTGCCTGAGAATAGGCATCCCCGAATACGTTTGAAGTTAACCTGAATTTTAATTCAAAAGTTTACTTCTTGCTGTGTGATCTTTCAGAGTACTATGCAGAATAGGGATACAACTTGAGAACCAGCTTGTTGAGAACTCTACATTTCACAGTAACATGCTTGTCGGTATTTTAACATAAGGCTCCTACAAAAATTTAACCTAAACTTATGATAAACCACAGGGACCAGGACTGCACATTCTTCCATAGAGGAGGGCCAGAAGGCTTATTGGCTTGTCTTCCTATTTAAACAAAAATGCCCTCCTCATCCAAAGAAGGAAGCAACAACCGCTCAGGAAAACAACATATGAGACTGAACTTTGGAGGAAGTGTTTATTACTTGCTGGTTAAAATATTACTGTGTATTGATAGCATAAAACAGTATTTAACTTGTCATTTGATATTGGGGGAAGGGAGAGGGAAAGGTGAAGTGTCTGTAAAAGGTCTGGGTTTATCTACCCTCTTAAAAGAGTCTGAAAATTCTGGTCATTTGGTGTAAATTAGTCCATTCAAAACATTGGGTTTGGCTGGTCAATATGAATGGATCAAATCCATTTTTAAACATGGTGCACAGTGGACAAAGGTAACAAATCCTGTTAGAAAGCAATTTAACAGAAGCCATCTTTAAACCATGGTTGCTTAACTCTGCTGGGAGCCTAATGAAGACAGGATATAAGAGACTGGACATTTCTAAAGGGTTTGTAATTATAAGTCCCCCAAGGTAGTGTGTGCAGCCTCCCCTTGACAGGGAATGAATCCAGTTGTAGCAACACTTAACACAAATGGAACCATCTGCCCAACCTCAACTGTCACACAAGGTAAGTGACTGAAAATGAAGAGATTTGCAATGATGAATGGATAATAGATGACCCCACTATCTTCCCAGTACATGCAGTGTGACAGGTAAGTAATACTGACAAGTAAAAAGCCATCCCAGAAAAGAATGGGGAGGAAGAGTTTAAAGACAGTATCTCACCCCGATGAGGAGCCTTACATTTTCCTTACATGTATTTATGAAATGGACCTAACAAAGCTTTGAAATAGATACCTAACTAGGGAATTTTAGGCAGCACTACAAGTCACACCGTGGCCTGCTGCCTACCTAGACAGAACTTTCTGCAAAGCAACACCACATTTATTAAAAGCCTAACCACGCTACCAATATAGATACATCAAGGAATCTGGTTACTATGTTATTTCAGCCTGTAGCATATAATGGAGCTTAAAAATGTTATGTAATCAAGCTAATTACTCTGCATGTCCCTTTAGCTTGGTCACTGAACTTAGGCTAAGAATATAGCTTTGCTACGGAACAGTGTTGAAAAAGACCAAGGACAACTATGAGCTTGTCTATGAGGGTGTGAACTGTAGAGTGACCCATTGTGCTGTGCTGAACTGCCCCACATAGATCCTGCCAGCATGAACTAAAAAGTATCTAGCGTTCACACTAGCATAGTCTTGTTTGAAATGGGAGTACATCAAGGTGCTCTAGGTACCTTTTAACTCAAACCAGCAGGATTAGGGTGCTCTACAGTTCACAAGTCTTTAGTCCAGACTGCAGTGGCATGCAGACAAGCCTGATGTTCAGATTGGGTTCTCTGACTTTAGATCTATCTGTAGTGAAGAAAAGTGCATTGTGAAAGTCATCTTTGCAGCAGAAAGGGACAGCTACTATTTCATGTAAATGAAAGTTCTGATTTTGCAGAAAGCAAATATTAGTCGGTGTGAGAATCCAGAGTTTGTCCAATGATTTTCCATTGTTCCAAAAAATCATCCAGAATCATATAGAAAAGCTAACGCCTTTTATTAGAGACAACATTTTTTCCCTTTAACAACATAGCATCTATAAACAAATATAGCTTGATCACCAGAAAGCACTGGAAACATATTCTTGTATTATTTCGAGGGGCCAAACTATCAGGAACAAGATAGATAATACTAGCAGGTTAAAAGGCAGCTAGACCTTGGCCATACATTACTATTTCAATATTTTTCACATTGTTTGATTAGTCATGGTGGAGCATGAAACTCTTGGGCTTTTTCTCGTGAGGTAGCTCACGCACTGGAACTTCTCCTTGCTATTATTAGTTCTTGATGGCTACAGACTGAGAAGGAAAACAATCACTGTATGTAGAAGCCTTCTGGGGAACAACCCAGGGTAGCCTTAAGCATTCTTGCTTAAGCAGATTCTGCAAACTATGCAGCTAACAAAAGATACCATTTCCACAGTGACCCTGTCTGGGAACAGGAAAAGTTGAGGCAATCATGTCACACTACTGGATAGTGCAAGGGAGCTGTAAAGCAACAGTAACTACAGCAAGAGTTAGGGCCTGAATCTGCAGCCTACAAAGAACAGCTCCATGGACATCTAAATGAGTGTAGCTAATGCAGAAGAAGCAAGCAGTGAAGCATACCACACTCTCATATTCAGATACAGAGGAAGTGAAAGGTGTTAAAAGAAACAAACAGAAAAAGACACATGAGATTGTATTACCAGATCAAAACATAATTTGTGGCTAACAAAGTTTGGTCAATGTTCCAAACATACTAAAGATTTAAATCTCCAGATTAAACTGTAAGATAATTTCCTGCTTCATTGTCAAATATTGATTTATGAATTTGCAGAGTTTCATCACACATTTCTGAAAATACCTGAGCTCAGGCTGCATTAGTGTTTATGGCACTGCCAGTGTGGGTGCAACTGCATCGTTCCAAGAAAAGGAATGAGTTTTCTACAATAGACAGCCTTGGGTAGCAAGAGTGAAAACATATGGGCAGAACACTTTTGCAGAATCAGTCACTGTATTTTCATCATAAACAGGAAGATAAATTAAGGCGGTCAGCAATTTAAATAGCAAAAGAAACTTATGACAGCGTGCTGGAGACAAACAATCCCTGCTGAATTGGACCAACTCTGCTCCTTCTGTCACATAAACCCTAGGTTTAAAAATCTAAATTCAGATTTCAAAATCCTTTCCTTCCAGCAGCGAACTCTTTACATTTGCAATATCAACAAACTTACACCTGCACAAATATTTCTGTACATTTTTTACTTTTAAAGTTTTGAAAAAGAGGGCTGACAACTTTGTGTAGAATATGAGTTTTACTTATATACCCAGGCATCACAATTAAGCTACTTAAATCAGGGAATAAAAGTTTGCTTCTTGTGCTTATTCTGCTTATCGTACAGCATTGCTAACATCCATTCATATTGCATTCCTTTTGTAGAGCAGGCTTTCGCTTTGTAGTGAAAAAGCATAGTAAGGCCAGAAACCCAGCCATTTCTAGAGCTGCAACAGTCCTGACCCCTAAGTGTAGACAAGATCAAGCTAGAGTTTGCACTAGCCTGATGAAGGACCTTTCCCCCATACTTTTAATTAATCCCACCTCAGTTAGCTCAATCAATGCAATGCCCTATGCGTCCTTTTTACACAATTCTGGATAGCTGCAATACAGCTATACCATTTGCTGGCTGGCCACCCCAATGACTGAGTAGTTGGGGTCTGTTTGAGCTCTCTTGCCTTGTCTTCACTAGGAAAAATAGGTTTTTAATTCAAGTTAGCTAACACAAGGTAAAATTCTCATGAAAACAAGGCCATTTGTAGTTTACACATGAGTTAGTGGCAACATGCTACTGCAGTAAAAATAATAAAATCCAAGTGTCAGATCCTATTTTTAACAAGGCAATGGATTCATTTAACAACAGTGGCCTATAACAAACAGTACTGCAAATATGCTGGTAAGGCCACTCGCATCAGAATTTTCTTTCTGAATGTTAGTTAAGGCAGGACTTTGCTTGAACCATTTAGGGCTCAAAATTCCAGACTAAAAATAATCTTGGGCTCATAAAATAAATTTGGTAATTTTTTGCTTGATTTTAATCATATAGTTAAACAATGTGACTAAATTTTACCATCGTAACAATTGTTATATATGTAAACCAGTTACCTTTTTCCAGACCTGAAGAAGAGCTCGGTGAAGCTCAAAAACTTGTCTCTTCCACCAACAAAAACTGGTGATATTATCTCACCTTCCCCACCTCTCTCAGATATATAATCTGTCAGTTTAAAAGGGTTTCACAGGTCTACAGTTATAATACAGTAATACTATTACTTCTTCTACAGCTCATTTGTACCATTTCATGACCAGGCAGTTTCAGTTCTTACCTAAAAAGAGAGGGGGGCAGAAGCGGAAGAGGAAAAAAGAAAGCATAATCCACTGGAAAGAATTTCTCTGGTAAATTAAATGTTTGTATCCATTGAGTCACTGCGGTTAAATGCCTCATTTCTTTGACTGCTTAATATGCATTCCATGTGCTTTCCCAGATCCAGTATTGTATTTAGTCTATGGTATTTTGCTGTAATCACTGTGGCTTTAAAGGTGGTTTCTAAAAGACCTCTTACTTCATGCTATTGTCATATTTTTCTTTTGATGACTAATTCTACACAGCTGCTTGACCACACTGTTTAATATCAAAATTGCTTCAACATTTTGGAATATTTGTTGCTGGAGGCAGCAAAACAGTTTTTACATTTCCATGTTTAAAGTAAAGTAGCTAAGGACCTGCACAATATTTGTGGCTTCTGAAGCCAATTAAATTTAAAAGACCTATGCTGGAAGACCAGAAGACAGTTTGAATACGAGGAAATTTAAGAGTTCTATAATATTCAAGCCTGAGAAAGATTTCTGATAGGGTACTTACTACAAATTTAAAAACAAGACCATTTTAATCTAGACATTTTCTGTTTTATCTTGTGAACAGATGCTGTCAAAGGAAGCGGAAGAAAAAAGTTAGATCTTTGTTTTCCTTTAAATAGTGAGATCATCAAAATCCACCATCAGTTTACAAGCAGCGTGTACCAGATGTTCATTGCGTGGTCCCTTGAGTCCACACAATTCAGAGTCACAAACCTCTCTCTTTTGAGGGAAACCCACTATTTTGGCAGCAAAATAAGCTCAGGTCCCAGACTGATTATATATGATTGTTAACAACATGTGAAAGCAGTACAGCAATTTTGACAACACTGACAACCTGGCAAATTTCATGAGACAGGCAAAAGATCTGAGCGGCCCAATGATAAGATGGATATGGATCTGTTCCCCTACATAATGAGCTGTGGTTCTCGTACTGAATTTTAATATGAACCCCACTCAATCGGTTTTGAACAGTCTGGCCACTCACATGAAAGAAGCTAAACTGTGTTAAGCAATTTTCACAAATATGTACTAGAATCTATGCACTCAGATAATATATGCACAGAAACAGTTTAGGGAGAACCTGTATTTTAATGAGCTTGAGAACATTCCCAAAAGGTGTAAGCAGGCCGAGGAGGGAGAGGTCAGAGGCCCACACCAATGACCAGGAATTGCTAAGGAAGTGATGTGGTTCCTGATGTCAAATCAGATCAAATCTGAGTTACAGACTCGGGGCATTCAAGAGCCACGAAAATATTAGCTTTATCACTCACAACCGGCCTTTTGTGAAGCAGAGGATTGAGAGAAACTGCAGAACTACCCTGTTTCCCCGAAAATAAGACCTAATATGATTTTTCAGGATTTTTGGAGAATGCTTGAAATATAAGCCCTACTCCAAAAATAAGCCCTAGTTGCAGTTTACAAGCGGTTCACAAGTAAAGGTCCCCATACACTTTACACTCATAGAAAAAAATAAGACATCCCCTGAAAATAAGCCCTAACCCATCTTTCAGAGCGAAAAATAATATAAGACCCTGTCTTATTTTCGGAGAAACACGGTAGATACCTTCCTAACTGAAAACACACTAGTTACCAGACACCCTCTTTGGCAAAAATCCAAAGAAAAATCAATAGAGGGTGGGCCACTTTTGCTGACAAGTAACAGTAATACAATGAAGTTCACAAAGTGGTCAGTTTTATCCCTGCTGCCAAAAGTTACTGAACAGCAAGAGTGAAACAAGTCTCCTTCCTTTCACCCTCTTCCACAAGCCTCTGCTTCTCTATGTTTCAGAGCAATACCGAAAGTTGAGCTATGTCTTCACTCCCAAAAGAGGCGTGCGTTTACAGCAAAATAAAAAACTAGCATTAGTTACCTTACTGTAGAATCCTAGTGGAGACAAGACACTGGTAGATTTTTTTACCCCTATCTAGCTAGCTGAGGTCAACACTATACCCTCCACCGACCTTGCAGAGGATCTCTTCTAACTACACCAGGGTAAAAACTACCCGTATCGCAACTCCACTAGGATTCTACAGTGAGATAACTAATGTTTATTAGTATTCTTGCTGTAAAAATGCACTTTTTTTTGGTGTGAAGAATCTTAGGCTATGTCTTTAAGGTAGATAACTGTATTTACTTCTCTAATAAAATTAACCCTCTTGCGTTAGTCTAGCTCAAGTGAGAGCAACTACACAGAAATAACATCCAACCTGTAGAGAATCATCGTATTGCCAGCTGCCTCAAAATGTAACCAACCAACTCAAGTTGAGAGCACTACCACACATAAAAGCTCGCGCATGGTGAGAGACTTGAGTTATAATGCTAGTTAAGTCTTCAATGAAGACAAGCTCAATTTCATTGCTGCTCATGATTTTCTTGCAACTTTCACTGTGCCATTCTGGAAAGCTGTGAGCAGAGCAGAGATATGTAGGTCATTAACAGAAGGGGAACAGGAGACTGCTCCAAAATTACTACATCAAGGAGAGCAGTTCGCACTGGTACCAGGATTCCCTAATATTAAGTGAAAATTCTAAAATGAAGTGCACATTTAATCCAAATCAGTTGCTCACACACAGAGGAAATGGTGTTACACACAGTGGTAAGGAGATTAACATCTTGTTTGAAAAGGGCAGTGTTTTTTAGCATACTTGTTTTTTTCCCCCCACTTACAATTTGTTTCAATTAACCCACTGCTGTATTGTCTGAACATATTAGCACATCTGCCATTCTCTTCACAGGAACAAACAACAGTCTGTCCTCATTTTCAGAATTAATGGTGATTGTACAGTACATCTTGATTCCCTTCTGTTTTTGCGTGAACTAACTACACTAAGAGATAGGGCTGTAAGATATAAATGAATAATTTGCATAAGCCTGAACAGCAAACTAAGATCACTAATTATTCCAGCAACAGATGCAACTTCTAATCTAAACCAATCCCTAAAACAGTTTCACTTCAACTGTATATATGCAATTAACTATCACCTCTTAACTCTTACCCTACAGACATAAGAATGAAAGAATAAAACACATTCTCTAAAACTGAATGGCATGAAGAATCAAAATATGCTAAGTGATCATTTATCATCCAGTAAATTCTTTAAAACATTTATCTGAACTTCCATTTTTCACATTTGACTTAGCTTTCACTTTGATTCTTGAACAGATCCCTGCTAAATATCAGCATACCATAAAAAGGCAAAATTTCCCTACTCAAAGCCCCTCAGCGTATACTCTACACTTCAAGAGCACCACATTGCTTTTGCTTTTTTCGATTTGTCACCGCAAGCAGCTAATATGAATTCCTGCTTAAACACAGGAAATCAAAACCAGTGCTTTAACAGTGAAAGTGCACTAGATAGGCAAACTCTACGCTTTAAAATTCACACCTTTTTCTGACACTTCCAGCTTACGCAAACTGTGTACTCCTATGCAAACATTTTAATTTAAACTCTACTCTCAATGCATCACTTAAGAAGCATAGTTATTGCTCTATTTTGAGCTTCCATCTAGAGTAAGCTCTTTTGTACATTACTTTAAAACCACATGAAAATGTGCAGCACAACATATTGCCATGATATGGAATTTGTTGGGTTGTTACACAATAAAGCTTCATTACATTGCTCAGATGTTACACAACGTTACATGGGCATCTAGTCAAAGAAACATGACTGTGCAATTTGATATCAATTGTGCTTCAAAATTTTAAAAAAAAAAAAATCAGGAACCACTTTTTAAAAAGTAGTTTTTATATCTCCCAAAAGGACAAAATAGTAAGTATACTGTTATAGTGTCTGTGTATTGCAAAATGCTGTCAAAATATAAGTTTATTCACATTTACTATTATAAATTGAGCTAGCGTTTAAAATGTACTGCCCCTAGTTCTCGAAGATACAAAAAGAGAGTCACAACAAAGACTACCCCCAAATACTGCCATGTATCATCATATGTGGAAACAGCACACAAGTACAGCTGTTGCCATTCAAATACTGGATCAGCACCTGCCTATTAAACAGTAGCAATGCTGTGCTATAGCAATTGTCTGAAACTGAGATACTCTGTCCTCTACCATCATTGAAGCAATTACCAGAAGAGTACCACTTAAAACTCTGGTTTCAATGAACAAATTATGTAGAAAGGGCAGGAAGATTATAAACAGAAAGCTTCTATGTATAATAATTTCAGTAAACAGCAATAATGGGGAAATATATGGCACTTAACAGTCTTTTACTAATGCATGCCTCAAAATGGGACCTACTTTTTTAAATAGCACATGCTGCGTCATTTAAGAGTATCCACCAAGCCTCAGAACATAAATAAAAAAGGATCAAGCATCATTCTCTGATGAGTTTGGAAGCTTAATTCAGCAAGAACCAGGCCACATCTTGTGCCAGCAAAGTGGATCCCACTGTTTTTAGGCTTGTGATTACAAGTAATACAAAAGGTTACTGAATTTTTTATCATTCGGTCATTTGTATCAACACTTACCTTATGCCTATAAGTAGAGCTATGAGCATTGAACAGATAGGATCTGCTATCATTAGACCATAGTTCTGCATCAGTATAGCTGATATGATTACACCAACACTTCCAAGAGTGTCCGCAACAATGTGTAAAAATACACCTACAAAAGAGCATTTGAAAATCAAAACACTTAAAAAGCTGGTGGCAACATTTTCAGGAGAACTCTTAAAAGCAGACAAGAAATAAACTGTGCTAGCAAATTTGATGTTGGTGCTGATTTACTCATGTAACTCAGCACAGGATTAGGACCTACACCTTGAAAAATAACTAAGGCATTCAGAGAAACAGTCTGCCCCCCACACACACCCTTTTTTTTTTTTTTTTAAATATGTAGCCATGCTGTGGAATATTCTTGACGACCACCTTCAGCTGAACAGGTGACTACACGCCAGAATACATTTAACCAGTCAGAAGATCTTCATCCATTAGGCCAGGGGTAGTCAATAGGTGGATGGCAGGCCAAATACAGACCATCAGATGCTTTTGAACAGACCCTGAAATATTTTTATTTACTTATCATCGTTTTTATTATTTTCTCTGGCATCCGGACCTTGACTATACCCTGACAAAAAATAATTGACTACACCTGAGGTACAGCAGATGAGTCATATCTTTAACCCCTGTGGTCCATAGGTAACATTTCTACCAGAGGAGATTAAAAAAAGTTTTGCTAGCAAGAGCTCTACAAGACTTTTGTTTTACAAGTTACATATACACTGTCAGTACAAATTATTTGACAAATCTATTTAAGACAAATTAAAAATATTTCTTGCATTAATAAGTTATGGTTTTATGTGCGAAAATACAGCTTTAGGTTAAAACAGTCAGGAGCAAACTCTTTGTAGCTAGCCAAAGATAAGCCTGTGGAGCTCTCTGCTGGCAATTATGGGTATAGTCACAGTTCATCAACTGCTTTTAAAGTATTTGTTTACAGTTTGATGTATTTCACTCACAAACCCCAAAATATTTGGCCAGATTAAACATTTTCAACAGACTTAAAATCCACTCAAGATCATTTTTAATTTTTTCTTCCCCCACACTAAAGCTATAAACACAAAACACACAGCAACTTCAATATATTTACTGGGAGTTTCAAATACAATTTTTCTGCCAATATAAGGTAAGATCATTGCATTAGTGTTCATTTTACCATATATTGTTTGCACAATAAATAGCAAGATGGCTTCCCAGGATATGTTTTAAACAATCATCCAGTATCACCTTTATCTAATGTTTTACTCATTAGAGTAAAGCACAGGTAAGAAAACCACGAATAATCAGTCTTGTTAAATTCATATTTCATTCTACTAATCAATATCCTAGGTTAAGACCAACAGGCCAGAAATTTGGCTTAAAGAATTTTTTTTAATTCTTGTTGCACATTTGCTTCTGAAATGCAGCCATTCCCAAATACAGGAAATTTCTCCCTTCTCCTCCCTCCGCCTCACTAAAGTAATATGTATGGTGAAAGACATCAGATAAGACGATTGTCTTGCAAGTGGTGTATCTGACAACTACAGGATAACCCCGAGCCATGAGAGTATCCAATACTGAAAAAGCACAAGTACACACTGCTTCAAGCCAAGTATAATGCAAGGAAATAAAATTACATGTCACATGCTGGCTTCACCGTGGTCAGGTCAAGCCAATGGTCATTAAATAATCAATCTTTTATTTTGTCTTATTATTTTTCTTGTTTTAAGCCCCGCACATTCAACTAAATGTCCCCTTTGGAGCTCATGTATTGTTGTGTATCATTGACAGACAGACAAGACCGAGATGGTGGCAGATATCAGACAGCCTTTGTGCATGCCCTCCATAGGGCCACAGGCAGACCTTGGGGAAGAGTTAAACTATCACCCTCTCAGAGAGACAGAGCGTAAGTAGACAACTAGGTAAATGGGGCAAAAGACAGAGGGCTGCAGGTAGGGGTCCACAGACAGTGGAGCTGCACAGCCACCAAGTTTCTTCTACTCTTCCCGAACAGACTATGGCAGCTGCTAGAAGGTAACCAGCAGTCTTCCCCAAATCCCCTCAATTACTAGGGGTCACCCATGTTCCTCATTCAGATAGGCGAGGTAGAGGTAAAGAGATGACTGTGGTTCCTGCTCAGCAGCAGATAAAGCCACAGAATGGACAACAGACAGCCCAGCAGCTGTTGTGACGTAACTACGCAGAAGACTAGAGAGAACTCAAGTAGGGCAGCTTCATCGGCAACCCCTACCTAGCCTACCCTGCAGCTCCTAATTTCCCCCCTCACCCTTCCATTTATTTGGAGATAGAAGAACACAATACTTTCTCGCACGGATGCTACGAATGCATGATGCCCACAGGGCTGGAGTGTACAGATGTTTTCTATCAGCCCAAATCCCTATTCCCAATATTACACTATTAGGGAAGAAAAGAACTGATCAAGGTGTCCACAACGAGCTAAGCTACTGAGGTTTTTGTTTTAACTAGACAACATGGTTATTCACCCACCGTATTCTCACTTTCCTGAAAGGTGAAGTTAAGAACCACAACCCTCAAACCTTTAAAATCTGTGATATTGGTCAAAGCTTTTCAAATGTGTTCCAGTAGGATATTACTTACTATTTCATTACTTTCCAGAGCATGTATTGCCATAGGAGATAGGCACTTGAAAAGCAGAAATTAAGGCACTTGAATAACCTTTACACAATGGTTTATTTTCTTCAAAAATTTCAGATACTTAACACACCTTTCTGTTCGTTATTAATACCTTAACAAAAGGACACCACTGAAATTAAAGCCAGCATCTAAATGGGTCTATTATCGAACAAACAAGCCACTATGGTTATTTTTGTCATACCTTCTAAAATCTGTCTGCTGGATCCTGCAGTCCCTTCAAGAGAATGATCATCTGTAGAGAAAATTATCAAGTTAAACTACATACAATGCATCCTTCTAAACTAATCAATTCGATTAAGCTTCAGAAAGGAAAACTACTTTGAGTGGATCATAAGGTTGTTCGTGATGACTAGCCATAATTCTGGCTGGAAAATTTAGTATTTGCTGTAGCAGAATAAAAGTAAAGAGCAAGATCAGATTTCAAGATTTTCTTGGAGAGAAAGAAAGAGTCTGTATTCTCTCTCTCTCTCACTCACTCACCACCAATGAGGTTCAGATAACGGAGCAGAGATGTTCAATCAGGACTGCAAGGAGGTGGATGAGCAAGACCCACTGCTGCTCCCAGCTATGGTTGAGGCCACCCTGTTGCTGCATGGCTCTCGCAGCAGTGCAGGGAGCCCCCTGCACCCGCACTGTCATAAGATTGAGCAAGTGGGGCTATGGCAGCAGAGGACTCCCTGTGCTGCCGGGGGACAAGGAAGGGGTTTGGATAAAGCAGAGGTTGGGATAATAGGTTTTCAAATTAATAGGAGTATACTGTGCATGCATGCACATAAAACGTACTATACAATGCTGGTTCCTGAAGGCACAAGGTGTGGGGAGCTGGGATGGATGATGCAGAACTGGCAGGGCAGAACCCATTCGTCAGCACGAAAAGAAGGAGGAGACCCCAGCCAGGGGGAAGGTCACCCCACTGCTGAATGGCTCCTGCCCTCTTGATTATAAAAGCACCCAATTATACAACTAAAATCTGTGTTCCCCATGCTATTCGGATAAGAAGTAGTGTTCAGTACACAGAGATTCCTTATATTCAGACTGCACCATCATACATAGTGCTAAAATAATAAACACGTAAAGGAAAGCAACATTTTAGTCACTGAAAACAGAATTAAGAAATAAAAATCAGCCTAATCTTCAAGATACCTCAGTTACGTTCATGACAGGATGAATGTAAATTACTGCATTTCCTAATCAGAAACACTTCTCCAAGCAACAATCTATATCTAATGTAAATTAATAAGGGCTACAGGTGGACAGGAGAAATTCCTGTCAGTAAATCCTCCAACTCAAATGCAGTAATATGTCTCTAGACTGTACTTATTAAAAATATTTTTTCCTAGCAGCTGGTGAGTGGATCTTGATCAGGACATTTACTAATTAATCTACAAAAAAAGTTTATGCTAGTACTCCACAAAATGGAGACCTAACCCCAAGCCCATGGGGAGTTAGGTTATATAAGTGTCATGAAATACTCCTTTTTCTGTTAAAAACATCAGGTTAAGGGACAGCCCAAGAATATCAAAATATTTATTTCCAGAATAACCAATAATCTATGTAGAAAGATATTAGTCTTAATGTACAACCTCACATCTGAGTTTCTATATTCAAAGATGAAGAGCTAAGTATTATCTTTGATTATAATAATTGTAAACCCTTTCTAGTCTCTCATCTTAAAAAGCAGAAAAAAAGATGCTATATTTTCTGATGCTTTATATTCTCAACTTTTTGGGGGGTTTTCATTTATATGCCAAGTTTCGAGATTTAAAAATTCTTAACAATTTAGGTAAAACACAGCACACTGTATATGGGGTTTTTTCCTCTCCAGAAGAGAAATAGATTCTTCCTCTCCCTTTGTTCCCTTTAGAAGTTATATATTCGGCAGTTTGTAAAGAGCATTATCACAAACCAACATCCTTCTGAAAGAAAGAACATCCGGGGACATGGGGGAAAGAAAAAATGTGTGTGCATAAAAAAAGTAAACAGTATAGCCTAAGAAATGTACCTCAGACTTTTTAACAGAGCTAATCAGAAAATTATTTTATTTGTTCCAAATCTAAATGAAACCTGAAATTTTGAAGTTTCTTGCGGAACAAAAAATTAAAATACATTTTGTTTTGGGAATATCAATATATTATGCTTCAATAAATAAAAATATTTTAATGTACTATAAACAAATGTTAAAAAAAAATCTAAACACTTTGACTTTTCCTGTTGAAAATTGCATTGAAATCAACATGTTCCCACAAAACTTGTAAATTTCAATGAAAGTGGATTTTCCAATGGCAAACTGTTGGAAACTCTTTGACCAGCTCTATCCTTTCCATAATTAACTGCACAGTAAAAACTTGTACAAATCCCAAAAGGCATGTTTTTTTAATATCAAGAATGCCTATTTCTTAACTTTCAAGATCACTGGTGACATTTACTACATAATTGGAGAGATGCCAGCTGTGACTGAACATTATTGTCAAAAGTGACTAGTGATCTTGGGTGCCAATTTGAGACAGTAAAGGAACCCTATCAACAAAGTCCCAAGGCCCCTGAAAATTACACTCTTACAAGGCTTCTGAAATTGAGACATCCAAATATCACTAGTCATTACTTAAATTTTAACACTACTCCAATCAAACATTACTATAACACTACTCCAATCAAAATCAAATTATCAAGTAGTTTTATTTGATAAATAAAAGCTGTTTGAGTTAACCAAGCAATTTCTGTTTACTATTCCTTTTAATATTTTAAAGTGGAAGCTGAAAAGATGTATCTGATAAATTGCTTACCAGGTTACATTTAGTTACTATATTTTGGTGAGCTATGAAGCACAATATACCTGTTTAATCCTTTGCCTCCACATGTGAATACGTAGGTGGACACAGCTTTGTTACATCCAAAAAGATGTATGCCTAGCAAAACCAATTTGAACAGGTATATACTTTTATTAAAGTAATATGAACTACATGAAGTAACTTGAGCTGCTTTTGTTATGGGCTTTTTAAAAAGCTGATACCTTTAAGTTTTCCTCTCCACCAAAAAGTGTACAGTTAAAGTTGCATATTTACTATCAAATCATAAGTAGTAGATTAATTCTGACTATTGCAATGCTGAATTTACTACAATGCTCACTATGAAACATCCATGATATGTCTCGAAAAGAAGCAGCACTGATTCAGGTGTACCACTAGATGTATTAGGTGGATAAGAACATGCCACTAGCATTCTCCTTCTAGAAACATTTCTTCCATATATGATGGCTAAAGCAAGCTGCCAGCATCTTCTCATCTATCTACAAAGACTATGCCAGTAAAGCTTAATGGCACACACCCTCTCTGGTGTATCATCTTTGTTTTCAAACAGACACTTACCATGACACGAATCCTGACTGTGCGAGTGTCCCTTCCCATGACTGTGATCATGAGAGTGCCCATGGCCATGTTTGGATTCATGGCTGTGACCGTGACCTCCATGACTGTGTCCATGGCTCAGAACACCATTAAATAGAGAATGACTGTGCTCATGCCCTATAAATAAATATCACTGTCAGAACATTGTGTATGTGAACATTAAAGAAACTTATGCTTATATTTATTCCTGAAGTACTTAATACCTACCTACCTACCCCACAAAGGAAAAAAATAAAAGTTTTCTTTCCCCACGTAGGTCAGGTAGAGAAAAACTAACACAAGTAATTCATAATCTAAATTATTCTGCATAAAATATTTACTTTACTTGGACAAAAGACTTTAAATGCTTTATACATTACTTTCTTTTTGAGCTAAGCCATTTTGTACCATTTTATATCCTGCATACATTTTTGCATGACTATCTCACACGCACTTCTAGCTGTGTCTGGTGAAATCGGCCATACTTTTCTGCTGTGTTTATAGTATAATTTTTTACAAAGCACGTTAAAAAGACTGTATAAAATACTTACACTACATCCATCTGTCAGGATGACTTACAGCTCACAGACTACATTAGAAGGTCTGATATCAGCAAAAAGTCAAAGCAACATTTATCATATAGATATTTGTGTATATAAATTTTGCATTTAATTTGAAAAAAATACTAAACAATTGCAAGAACTACGGAAAGATTTCCTTCTTAAATTTAAGATTTTTGTTCAGCTGTTCCCCTGTAAAATGCTCCACCTGTGGGGCCTATTTTAAGAGAAAATCTTTTGTATAAATGAAAATTATTGCAAGTCTCTTCCAACAAACTGCAAGTTCCAGACATCAGATTAATGTTTTTTGGGGGGCTTCCAATTACTGGGAGCACAATAAAGAGGAAAATTATGACACTATATTAGTAATACTGAAAAAGCCAAGGCTGTAACAGTACAGATACATGACTCATAGGCTTGCCAGTGAAAGACACAGAAGACACAAAACATGCAACATGCAGACTCTGATTGGCTAATGGTAACTGAACATAATTTGCCAAAAAGGAAAGTATAATGAGAATTACAACTGCCATACCAGAACCATGTGAGTGTCCGTGGCCTCCATGTTGAAAAACAAATATTCCTATAAGATTCACAAGGAATCCTAGTATAGACACAGGAAGAAGTCTCTCATGATGCACATCAGGAGGCTCCAATGCTCTCTACAAAAAGAAGCAAGTTTAGGGTATCATTTATAATCCTACCACACAATTAGAAGCAACTCCAAAAAATAGAGACAGCATTACGTAAGTAATTTGATACAGGAGTTTTCTGCTATAAAATCCAAATCAAGAGATTTGCTGGTATTCTAGAAGAATTATGAAAACTTTAAAAACATCAATATCAAACCAGAAGTATAGGAAGAAAATCACCAAATATTCGTATCATTTCTTTCCTTTTGACAAACTTTCATTCTAACTTCTTTCTTAGACTACTTCGTCCACACATAATGATACTCATATGGCTTCCTTTTGCTTTTCTAGCCTCATTTTTCCTTTAATAATGAAATTGAAGTGCTATTCCATGGAATCACTTACTACACTGCTGCAAAAGAAAAGGTTAGATCTGACAGAAGTTAGCATCATTCATGTGACCAAAATACATTATTATGAAAGCTAATACAGATATTCTAAAAAATTATATTTATCCATGTATAGCTGACATTGAATCATGCTGATCTTCTCTATCCTATTCAGATGACAAGTTTAATTGGTTGTGAATATGACTACTCACCATCCATCACAGTAACATTTAAGTTATCCTATCCCCTTAAATATACTCTCCTTAACAGAAATGCAGCTTCTTCAAAGTTAAACATTTTTCAGGGGAGATTTATTGAGTGTAATTGACCTCAGAACATACCTCAACACCTTCAGAGAAAATGAAGAATGCTGTGAAGATCAGAAACAGACCATTTACAAAACCAGCCAGTACCTCAGCTCGAACATATCTAGGAAGAATCAAATCAGCAATGCCACATTACCTCTCCTTTTTATAAGCTGAACATCCAGAAGTGTTTAGAGTGCCAATTTTTGATATATGTAAGGCAGGATGGTGCCATTCCTTGGAGAATAGTTTATTCCTTGCCCCTTTTGTATTTATGCACAAAGGAATTTTTTTAACAGAAAAACTGATATATGAACTGATGTGGAGTTTTGAATGTCAACAAACCTGATTTTTCTTGGCTTTGATATAAAATAAACTCAAATATTTCCACCCCGCAGCGAACACTTTTCAGATGATCTCAAAGTGTATTACATAGGGAGGAGAGTATCCCCGTATTACAGATGAGGAAAATGGCACAATATTAAATGACTTGGACAAGGTCTCTCCAAAAGCCAGTAGAGTGGGGAGTAGAACTAACATCTCTTGACTCCAGTCTACTGATCTAAGCACTATAACAGGCTGCTTCTCCTTCACCAGCTGTTTACCATTTCTCAGATATCAGATACCTCTTCAAGATATTTTGTGCATGTGGATCCCACTTCCAGTGCAGCAGAACCCCTTGCACAGGTGTTCTGAAGTTCAAACAACAGTGTCCAAAAGGGCCCATGAATATGTCCATATGCCCTCCCGCCCCCACAGCCTGTTCCTCCTCAATTCCTTCACTGGCCAATGTCTCAAGAAGTCTCCTAGCAACGAAGATGGAGGGTGGGCCACAGGAGCCACATGCACAGAACCTCTTGAAGAACAGTTTACCACAAAGTAACAGTTTCTTCTTCATGTTCCTGTGCATGTGACAGTATTGCAAAAAACAGAAGCGTTCTGTATGACAGATGTATGAAAACCTGTCTTATAAGTTGAGGGCACTGAATCAGTCCATGAACTCTAATGAGAGTATGACAGATGCCAGAGTCACCATGCAAAACTTTGGATTGGACATATAAACGCTGAGAAGCCAGAGATCTAGTACAAAGTGCCACTCCCCCTTTTTCTTTGGTATCAGTAAGTATAGGGAATAAAATCCTTTTCATCTGACGTGAAGGGCCACTGGCTCTACATCACACAGCCCTAGTAGAGATTGTATCTTTTGGTGCACAAGACTCATGTGAGATTGGTCCCTGAAAAATGTCAGGTATGGCATGAAATTGTAGGGCATGTGATTATTTAATGACCTGCATGACCCAACAGTCTGATATTACTGCAGTCTAGGCATCCTTGGAAGAAGGAAAAAAAAGAGAAGCAGGAACCAAAAGGTGAAGCTGTGGGGAAGGTACAGGTGCACAGATTGGATTGACTTGAATCCAATATGAATGCAATCCTTGACTGAAGCATTATATTTGTTGTTGGGAGAGTTGAGAAGTAAATGAAGAAGCTGCTTTCTGCTTTAGGAACCTCTGTCCCTTTCTAAATTGATTCAGTTGTTTCTGATGGTACTAGGGTGCAGATGACTGAAATCTCTGTCAAGAGGTATACTCAGAATTATACTGTTACCTTTTAAAGTTGGAAATATAAAGGCTCAAAGGTCTGAGCACGGCCTGAGAATCTGTCAAAGGGTGCAGTGTGTCATTAAACCAGTCTTTTCCACCAAATGGTAAATGCTATACCACATTCCGCAGTTCCTTAGGTAGACCTGAGGCAGATACCCAAGAGTCTCTCATCATAGCAATTCCCGTGCCCACTGATCTAGCCCATGTGTCCATAAGGGTCTGTCTGGAGAGACGCGCTAGAAACCAAATGTCCCTCTCAGCTGATCACTTTAAACTTCTCAATTAAATCACCAGGTAGTTTGTTAGAAAAATCTGCTGTCTTGTCCCACTGTATGTACTAATTACTAGTTAGCCAATACAGCTAAGCAGTTCACAGTCCTGACCTGAAGGGATGCCAAAGAGTAAATCTTACAGCCAAAAAGATCCAGTTTTTGAGGGGACATGAGGCCCTGTTGCTCCCCTCCCAAAACAAAAAAGACCAAGATTTTGTCCTTTCCTGCAGGATAGGCACAACTTAAAGCCTCGCAAGCAGTGCATCACATCTAAAACTGACAAGGTAACTGACTAACCTTATTGTCTATACTAAACTTTAAAAAGTTCCCTGTTGAAACAGATAATTTTATAATTAGCTAAGGACTAAATAACTAATAGCAAAGTTAAAAGGTTAATAAATTATAACAGTAACAAACTACACTAATAACTAAATCATGACAAAGTGTCCCCACTCACTGCTGAAAAGCCGTTAGAAGGAATTGAGGGTGAACAGGTCATGCTGCCCCTTTATCCCCATGGGAAGAGGAGGGGGGACGAAACACACATGGACATGAAGAGCTCCTGTGCCCCTCCTGGGCACTATTATTTGAGTTTCCAAACTCCTGTGCAAGGGATTTTGTTGTACCACATGTGGGATTCAAATGCACTGGAACTCGAAGAAAGCTTTTCTCGGTATTCTAAAAGTATTCCCCCACTAAGCTCAGACACTAAGGGGAAGAATATATTCATGCTACAGGTAAATGGCTAGAGCCATCAAAGCAATATTTTGCCAACCATTAACAGTTTTATATGGATAACTGTTCCCACTAGAATGTGAACAAGAAGTTAATTTTCGCTTAGGACTTTCATTGCTGTTTTTAAAATACGGAATCAGTGATTCAACCACTCCATTTTTCAAAAAGGAAAGCAGAACCAGTTTTGTGTGGCATGTAGTACTCCAATATAGGGAATATTCAAGTGAAGATCAGGGAAAAACAGAGTCCAAAAAAGGAAAGTAGTTTCAACTTTGGCTATCACCCATTCGGATGGATGGTAGCAGAAAAAACAATCAGTAGCAGTTGAACAATATGCAGTGTGATTTTTTGTTTGTGACATCATTTTTGTTTCCATTAATATCAATCAGCAAACCGTTCTTGAAAGCATCTTAAACTTCCCCCCAGAAACATAACATTGTCATTTTATTTATAATTCTGCTACATCTCTGTAAGACAGACACTTGGCTACTTCTCTGCCAATGTCATGAAATTCAGGTTCAGTTCAATACTTTACCCCCTTTTTATTATGAACAGTTAATTTCACTAGTTTCCCCAAAACTTTTCAACAAAAACTAAAAATGCTACACTTTTCTCATGCCTGGCAATAGGAAGTGCGATCTATGCATGATATATTTCCTGTGATATAAGAAGTTGAAATTTCTTACCCATATGAGAAAGCATCATTAGATCTCCACTTTGAAATGACTGAAGCTGCTAAACCAGCCAGTAGAGCAGTACAGTCAAAGAACATATGAAAGGAATCTGATATGAGACCTAAACTGGAAAGGAGCAGAAATATTTCTGTTAGGTCCACAAGGCCAATGTTAAGTTTGAAAATCAAAGTACTTTTAAAACACCCCCCCATCCTCGCAGTGCACACTCCTGCTCTTTTTGTGTCTGAGATTATAAATACTCATTGCTAATTACTGAGCAAACTTTAGGCAGTGTTGATATCTGAACCTGGTTTATCTATTACAGTACTCCCATATAATGAATGCCCTTAGGAATATTTATGATGATTTAAACAACACGTGGAAAAAATGCTACTACTGGAAAACAAGGTTAAACTTCCTAAATCTGTATACATAACATTTACAATCCAAAGTTAAAAGGGTGGTTACATGTTAAAAATCCAACATGGTTTAATGTCTTTTGTCTCAATAACTAGATCATACTCAGTTTACAGGCAAAAAGATGCCTACTTTTTAAACTGCCAACTCTGTAAACTCTACCGAGCATCTAAAAATGTATAAAGAAAATCTCAACTGGAACTTAATTCTCTCCACTAATTAGTCAAAAAAGAACTCAGCTTCCTTCACCCTTCCAACAGCTCCATTGGCTCTATTCTGCTAACAGTAGAAAAGTGTGTCAAGCAAAGCAAACAAACATGAATCAATCCTATTATTTAGTATTGCTATTGTGGCGTAAGGATGCCAAACAGAGATTAGGGCCCATTATACTACGTACTGTTCAAAAACCACTACAAAGACAGTCCTTTGCCCCAGGAAACTCACAATCTATGATATGCAATAGACGATTGACCTTCCAGATGGTGTGGAGGAAGTAAGGCAAAGAGGACAACATGAAAAGAGAGGCAGGTGCACTAGCACAGGCAGCGTGGATAGACTAAAAACCACTGATTTAAATTGCCAATTGAATCATTAAATAAATCGGCAAGCAGGAAACCTTAATTTAAGTTATAATTTTGTTTTTTGTTTGTAGTCTAGTTCTTTAAGGAAAAGATGGATTCTCATTGGTTGAGAATCATTAAAATGTTGATTTACAACTAAATATAGCCTTTACATTATATTCGGTGCTTCTTTTTGCTAATCAGGAGGATACATTATACATTTATTTAAGCAAATATAGCTTAATTTACATGTATTTAGATTCTTAAGTTTACATTCCTAATGTTAAAAAACAGACATGTATGTCTTAGATGATTAATTTTTACTTGTGATTTGTGTTAAGCTCTATTTGGATGAAAGTTAAATTCATTTTAAAATGTTAGTTTTATTAGTTAAATAAAAATATCTTAAATGTGCTTGATGTTTCAGAAAGTTTATCTAAACAGATTTTGCATTTGAAATTAACTGATTTATCAAGCAAAGGAAGTATTTGTAGTTAGTCAACTGAACTGATGACTTTGGGTCATCATGTTCCTCAAAATTTTTGAACTATTAGATCTCTTCCTCTCACAGCTAGTTTTTATTCTACTTTTTCAGCTCACACTAGGTTTCTTAACTTCAAATTAAGCAGTGATTGAACTGAACTAGTAGAATAAACTGAAATGAAGAAAATATTCTCTCTTCACCTGCAGAAGAGGCTACTGCTGTCAAAAGCCGATTTAGCACTTCAAAAAAAAACTCAGATTCCAGATGCTTAGCCGGTGACTTCCATCAGTTGAGTGGTTTGACTGTCTTTGAAACCTGGCATTAAAAATGTACTGCTTAATTTCTTTTCTTTAATTTAAATTATTTAATATATGATAGTAAGTTTAGACTTTACTATAGAGGTTGCCATAATTTAAAAAATAAGTGTGTATTTAATTTAAATTTAAAAATCCCTTTCTTTCAGTCATTCATTTCTTAATTCAACCTGTAAGGATCCACAGGTCTACAATCCATGGCTGCAGGGTCCTGGGGTGTCAGGCAGAGCAGCACCCGTTTATTACTGGAGGGTTAGGCACCACAGGAAGTTCTGCCCAAACATGTCAGTGCAACAGAATCCAGCAGTCATCTGATTGGTGCACACCAACTATTTGAGCCAAGAAGCTGCTCCATGGAACCGTCTGACTAATAGCACTGACTCTGGCTTGCAAACTGCTTACAGACCTGGTCTTTTCTCCCCCATCTTACTCCTGACTTAGATGCTGTGTTGGCTTGACCTTGTACCTGTTTTCCTGAGTAGGTGACTCCTGGTAACTAGTCTCAACTCTTGCCTTTGATTCCAGCCCAGAGACACCACGGGCCCTGCTGCCTACACCCCAGCCACTGGGAACATGTTAGCAGTTCTACTTATCGGACAGCCTAACCAATGTCAGGGAGCAGATGCATTGAGAAAGTTGACACTTGTGTACATAGTCATTTATCAGAGCAGAAATTTACTTTAAGGTTTAACCAAATTTGTGATATTGCTCCCAATATATGCAGACAACACACAATCATTTTAGGCAATTTATTTTTTTAAATGTGCACACTGGGTACTATGCATTATCAGGATTGTGCGTAAGGCGTGCGCTGGAAAATGGCATTTTAATGCCCCTTTACAGTGCATACTAACATCAGAAGCCATTGTGCATTATTGAACTGTGACAATACACAGTCTCAAGTAACTCACAGAAGTGCTAACATAGCAGTGAACAGGCACAACAGTAGGAAAGGGAGGGAAAGTTCATGTTAAAGACTTTTTATAAAATCTAACACTTCAGAAAAGTTGTTTTCAGGGATGGGGAAGAGAGGAGTCTCAAATGACAACAAAAGCAGTTTGCAACTTCTTTTAAATCTTTGCTTGGTCCTGAGTTCCCGAGCAGTAAATTGTGCCTAATGTACACCATGCTGCCAGAAGTTGACCTGGAACAAGCAATAGTGTGATGCAGCAAGCTGGAAAGACTTGCAGCTCTTTTACTAAGGAATATTGTATTTTGAATTCAACATTGGTATTTTTGTCTCCCTTGGAGAATTAAACCAATATTAGCATCTGCTTCAAATCATGATTAATCCTTCACGACAGCAGCTGGACTAAGGTGAAATGAAACAGCACTCACTTCTTAATAATGCCATTCAGTGAAAGCAATGGATTCCATTCAAATGTTGGGTTACACTCATTTGTAACAACTACATTTAGAATAAAAGCAAGTTTTACTGCAAGGCAATTCCTGTGAGAATATCAAATACATAATTAAGGAAACAACTTTCTTTTTAAAGGCCAAATAACAAGTAACAGAAAGGTTACTTATGTGGTTCTTTGAGAAAGAGTTATTTGTGCACTTTCACATGTCTAATACATCTTCCAGTGTTGATGCTTTCATAAAAGCAGTGAATGATGGGAGTCACATTAGCACCATTTCAAAGGACTGAGGGTTTAGGGCTAAGCTTAGGTGAACATGAAGATGCCATTTCAAAGAATAACACAAAACTTCCGCCACATGTAGTTACAAAATATTTAAGGGTCAAAAAATGTTTTTTAATGGACTTGTGTACTTCTGTTGCTTTATGATGTATAACAGCCAGATTTATTGTAAAGTTTGCTTTAGTCTTTTTACCTATCAAGAATCTAAAATCTATTCTCTGAATCTGCTGCAAAACTTCTGGGAGTGCCTAGAAATATCTACCACTAATTTAAGGGGAAAGGGAGTTTAATATTTCAGCAGAAAAACCTTCTATTAAAGATTAATAATTAAGGTTACATAGGTGCTAACCAAAAAATAAAAAAGGAGTTTAAGCCGTCTTACTGATGACTTCTGAAATTGCTCAATTTTATTTTGGCTCTTGTGTGGTCCTCCAGTTAGTCTTTAAGCACAGACAAGAGCTGAATTTCTAATGTAAAAAAGGCAAACAAGCAGAATTTTATAAAAAGATCTCTCAGACCTTCTTTACTTTACAAAAAAATGTCACATGCCCCATTTTTCAATTTAGCAGGTTACCCATGCAAAACCTTAACTGTTTCAAATGGATTATTTCAGACTCTGGAGCATATAGCATTTTGCTAGATATATACATGAACACTGGAATTTTCAAAAGATCCTAAGTGAAGCAGGTACTCCATCCACTTTGTATTTCAGTGGGAGTTGGACACCTAACATTTAAGCTTCTTTGAAAAGCCCAGCCATATATCATAGATATAATTAATTTCAGTAGCACTTATGTTGCTATATTATCTGTTTTACATCTTAGTGGCCATTCAAGTGAAGAGTATATGAAATCTACTTACGAAAGTTTTGTTTCCTATTGTGAAACAAAGTAATTAGTTCCTTATTTTTTAAAAAAATCCAATACAATGTACTGAAAAGCCAGTATGTCACAGTTCCTCTTCACCAAACTGATTTTAAAATATTGCTTTTGATTACAGGGTACATACTGAATATTTCTAATTTGTCAAGAGACTTCTTAAATGTGTTTTGACAACACTGCTACATTGATAGCACTCCATAAGCATTTCTAAAGACGATAAACTTATTTTTCTGAAAAAAATGAAGTGTATTTTGTGAGCAACGAAGCACTTGGGAGCATTTTATAAAAAGACAAGTATTGCTGTCAAATTATTGCATTTGTACCTGGAAAAAATATATTTTATATCCAGCTGGCTGGCATAGTAGCAAAAAGATTCTGAAGTGTGAGAAGTTGCAAATCCGAAGAACATTTTTTGCCAAAGGATGGAATTCTGGGTTAGCATTTTGCATAGCCTATGTCTCTCCTAGAGTGCCAAATTTAATTTATCCAAATATATTTAGATACAGTCTACTATATTTAGAAGCTAATCATAATTAGGAAGCTTTCATAGTCATTGCAAACATTGTTTTAAAAGAATGACGCTATCAAGGCATATGTTCCAAAAGGCTAGGAGGCTGTATCTGTACATGGCCATTGCAAGCAGCACAGTGCCACTAATTCTTCCATGAAAGCACAAAGTCATTTTAGTTCATGGTGTATAAAAACAGCAATAATTTTTGGCCTAAATAACAAGGGGGAAGGTGGGGGGACAAACCTTTTTCCACAGCTAGTCATAAAGAAGCACCGTTTAAATTCTGTGACATATCACAAGGAATATCATGCTTTTGGAATCATAATCCCAAATCCTACTGCAAATGTTTGAACTTGTCTGTCATATGTAAGCATAATATTTTTTGTTTGCTGCTAATTCTTACATATATTTAGTTTTTCTCATCAGCCATCAACTGTAATGTACCCAGCTATAGGTGATATCAGAGTAGCTAAAACGAACAATAACTTTATCTGATGCTGTTATACCTGCAGTAATCACGACCAGGTAGAATCTTTACCAGAACACCCTGAATTTAGCAAGTACCTCTGTGCACAACAAAAGGTTTTTTTGTTTTTTTGGTGATGATCAAGACCCATTTGCAAAAGAGAAGCAGAAGTAATAATATTGTTCTCAAATTGACTGGCAGACAAACCTTTATAGTTACTACTATTTACATCCATTATCATATGACAGCTCTAAACAGTTGTGGCCATACAAAAGAAAACATCTGAGAGGGAAGGTATTTCCCTGTCTTAACAACTCACACATTTGTTACCAGCATCAAGATTTCTTGCTTTTCTAGGGAACGTAAGCTAGCAGCAGGTAAAGCATTAAGCTATTTTATTTAGAAATATCTTCACAAAAATGGGTCATGTATGTGAAGAAAGGTAAGTGATCCAGAGCAATGACAGTATAGATATCAGGCACAACAAGGTATTTTACACATCCAAAATGGAGATGTTAGTATTCAAATTTTGTTTTCCAGCACTTTTATTACCTTTATCCATTAACATTTCACTTAATTCTTCCATCTGTTACAGTATGTGAACTAAATTTTCCTCCCTTTATTTAAAAAAAAAAATGGACTCTGAACAAAAAAATAAGCAGAAACCAAGTGCTTATTTTCACAATCATTAAACCACAAGTGTTCATGTTCTTTATATTGCCTTTTCACACCGCAGACCGATATTGGGAAAATATGCCTCTCTGAAATACTTGTTACTCTGAGTAACATTCTTTGCCAGAATTCTCTTCTAAAAAAGTAACTTTCATTCTATGAGATAAAAACAGACATTTAAAATATAAGTAGGGATAGGCATATTTATTTGGGTTGTGAAATGTAATTTGAATTTGGAGCTATACAAGTTATCACAATAAGCATGCATGTGACTAGTGGTTTAGAAACTGATGCATTAGTTCAATTGTTCCATATTACAACTCATTCATACAATGTTCTGTGATTTAGTTATTGCTGCATTAGTGCTAGAAATTGAAAAATGTCAGAATCAAAGCCCTGCTGCCCCCAGGGTCCCAGCTCCCCAAACCGCCTTGGGAACACATCAGTCAACCGGACTCTGCATGCAGATCTCCCCACCAGAAGCAAGAAGCCCTGGGCAGCTTCCTTCCTACTCTCAGCTGACAGTGGGAAGGTGAGAAGTACAGAAGGCAGCTGGGCTCTGGGCATGGAGCTGCATAGAGCTGAGTGTCCTGGCTCTCAGCACCCCATACTGCCCCTCTTCAGTTGGTGGAAGCACTTCTGGCAAGGACACACACTACCAACAGAAGGAGTAGACATCAACCACTGTCGACCTAACATAGGTCGACTTAAGATTGTACTATAGATATGCCCTTAGTAAACTGAAGTTTAGCTAATGTAACAAATCAAACAACTGCATCTTGACTGAAGATCTCAACTTGTTTGTGAGACGTCCACTATCTAAATAATAGAACTTATAAGTTAATGAAATATATAAAAAAAGAACATGAAATGAAAGATCTTACACATGCCAAAAATCTGGGATGCCACGTTATGGATGTAAGACTTCACATGCATATAAAGTAATAAAGACACTCCATGTTTGCAAGAGCCAAGCTGTTTTGAGATCCATGATTTGGAATTTGATTTTTATGCACAGACTAATGAAACTGTGATGTTGCATTAACATTTTGCTTTCTGATTTTTTTGTTTTTTTAAAGGCAAGTAAGTATTTCTGCAAAATAAATACAGAAAGAACTAGAAACTAGTTCTGTAACAAAAATCAAGAATATTTAAATATAGTAGCAACATTACTAAAGGAAGCAGCAGGAAGTAAATTTTACAAGATTAGTAATGACATACAAAGCCTTTTACCACTGGTTATCAGTTCAAACTCAACGAAAAACAGAAGTGAACAGAGGCTGTTTCTATCTCTGGCTCTTTGAAGGTCTATATGAAAGGGGTTTGACAGTCTCAGTTACCAGTAGACAGATGTCCAGATCACAGAAGACCACCTCTACAATTAGCACACTTTTTGGCAGTTTCAGTAAAAGAAGTCAAGGAACAGACTATTCTCACATTTTAATGCCAGTATGGGCAAACTTGAATTGTTGCTGTTTAAGTTGTTCCTATTACAAGCGGGTCACCTCAGCATCTTTCATCAACATTAAATTCACAAATATTGTTAAATATTTAAGAGGAAAAACATGCTATCCAAATTTAAATGAATCACATTATTAACTACTTTATGACTTAATCATGTGGTTAATATTTACCAGAAAAAATATAAAAAAGATCCAGATTAAAAATAATCCCCAAAACACTAGCGTCTATCATTTAAAATTCAGAACAAAATAGGTTATAATCATTAGGAGTGAATGGTTTATGCATTTGAAAATTAGTTACCAGTGATTAAAATGATACACAAGTACAAAATATTCAAATGTTGTTCTGAAAGGTCATTTTGTAGTCCCTGAAATATAAATCATACGAATTTATAGAATCAGTCACAACTGTTCTGGGAATTGGGATTACAGTTCCAAAAGATCTTATTGGTCCTCACCAATCATCAGTTTTCATCCCTCTTTCCCCAATTAAAAGCTGGAAAAGCCATTCCAATATAGGCATATGGTTTACTGCACACAGGTTACTGCACTACCTCTGTAAAGCAGAAGATCACAGGAGGGTGTGTTAGGATGACTTTACTGAAGAGTCTTCCTACTTAAAAAGTTAGTCCTTCAAAAATGGTTATTTCTAAAACTTTTTATATTTGAACTGAACATTTCTTCCTATAACTAGGCATCTAAGGAGGACTGTTCAAAGCTGCCTAGAATGGGAAGGAAAACAAAGGCTTCTACCTTCCTCCTAGTTGCTGGGAAAAAGTTCACATATGAAATGAAGCTGGAGTGTGATGTCCTGGAATTCTGAGGCAATATTTGTTATGACATAGGTAGATCTGCTGCATGCAGCCTCCAATTATCAGGGACTTTACACTCAAATAAGGGTTTGTCTACGCACGAAAAATAATTCAGATTAAGGTAGGGTTCAATTTTAGGAATAATTATTCCAGAATAATTCTCTGTGTACACAAGCCCTAAGTAAATACGTGAACATCTTTGGCCATCAATTGTACTGATACAAAAGCAGCTTCCTAAATAGGACAAAATAGGATAAAATATGTTCCTCGGGAAAATAGCAAGGGATTGCAGAATAAAACATACAGTGCAATCACAAAGCTGATCAGAATATACACTCAGACCGGGTCTACACTTAAAAGTTAGATCAGTATAGCTATGGTGCTCAGTGGCATGAAAAATTCACATCCCGGAGCACTGGAGCCTAACTCCCAGTGTAGCTGCAGCTAGGTCAATAGATTCTTCCAACAACCTACCTACTACCGCTCAAGGAGGTGTGTTACCTTCAGCAATGGAAAACCTCTTCCATTACTTTAGGAAGCATCTACACTACAGTGCTACAGCAGCATAAGTACAGCGCCATAGCTGTGCCACCATAGCGCCAGTAGTGGTGTCATGGTCTTAGATAGCATACTATATGATAGGTCCTATAGAAAAGCCTCAAACAGATGCCAACCGCCTGCCCTTCCCTCCCGTTTAATTTTACAATGATAAAACAATTCAAATACAACTGTGGTCCTTTCTTGTGTTTACAGATTTTTTTTTTAAAAGGAAACTTTATATATGATAAAGTACCAGTACAGATGAGACCTTGTCTTGAACCTACTAGAACATTATATTGAAGAGGACCGCAGTGGTGACAATTCTCCAAATATACCATTAAAAAAAATCACATCACTTGACACTCACCCCATCACACTTAAGATCAGTTTCTAATAGGAATATTAGACTGGGATACTCTAATACTCATAATAGGGGACAACTCTAGGGGCAGCAATAAATAGTAGCAGAGAACAACTTCTTAAAGATATTTCATATATGGGGATAGTTTTCAGCGGTTCTCATACTATGTCTAAGCTTTCCAAAGGATTCTGCACCTCCATTTGGAATGTTCTAAGGGATCCGCAAATGAAAAAAGGTTGAGAATTTCTCGGCTATACTTTCAGCCTTTTTGATCTGACAAGCTTATTCTGATTCAATACACAAAGCAATTTTGTACAAGAAATAGCTTCACAAAATTTGTTACACACAGATTTCCTTCCCTTTCTAACAGTCAAGTTATTCCATAATTTTTCCTCATCATACATTCAGAAGTGCAATAGAGGTTTATGGAAACTGCATTAGAACTATGTAATAACAAATATATCTGAACCTAACTCTACGAAAGACTGCGTATGAAACTTACATTTGAAAAGAATGATTGAAATGAAAAATCTAATCTCCACTATAAGCATAATGGCACAATTACTTTAATGCAAATCTAAACCTTCTGTTGATGTCAATGACAGGCAGTAAGAAATGTAAAATATAAGTGTTAAGGTTCCTTTCTGGATTTATACTGGAAAGGAAAATTCTGGGCTATGGTAATCAGTCCCATAGTGCCTACCTACATCATTAACAGAGTTCTCAAAACCTTTATCATCTGGAAACAGAAATTCCCTGATCCTGATTCATTTTTACACCACCCACAAGACTTGGATATATCCTTACCCACAAAGATCAAACACAATTCAGATAAACTTATGGGTCCAGTATATTTTGACTATGTAGAAACAAAAATACTGAGAATGAAAACCGCTTTGTCCCCATCTACTGAACATTTCCAACACCTGAGACTTTGATGTTAGTGTCTCCCATTAGGACAGAGACGTGAGCAGAATAAATTGACACACCTAATGCAACCATTTTAAGTATCAGATCTGAAATCCTTTGATCACCTTGCCGTAATACACACCCTCCAAAATATCAGTTTTAGGAATCTCTAACATCAACCCTTCCTCCATACCAGAATAGTTCCAAAAATAATTCTCAAAAAAATACCAAATCAAATTCAAGCAGATCTAAAGGATAAACTGCCATTCTGTGTTCTTCTGAACAATGTTGAAGCAGCAACTCTTTTGATGAAAACAAAGGATTTTACCATGTTTCAGTGAGACATTTAAAAACAATCCTAGGAGGGTAGCAGGAAAGAATTTTTCACTTCTAGGTTACTGCTTCAAGACCACAACAGAAAACTGTTAGTTTGACAGCTCTTCTACAGTGATGTCAGACCATAATCTAAGTTCAGCAAGCCGGGATCCACTAAAGGCACTATCTGACACTTTTGTGGTCAGTCTCTGTAAAATCCAAAGACTGAACAAATATAGAGACTGAAATCTCTCATCTTAAAGACGGTCCCTCTGTCTGCATCGGTGGAACAAAGAAATCTGCCATTGTTTGTACTCTACCTTTTACAGGGGCTAGGTTATTTCTATCTACATTGATATCAAGTGAGCACCTTAAACCAGCACCAAAGTCACTTTGCTTTTTTAATTTCAATTTTTACTATTAAAGTCTTTCATTTTGATTCTTAAGTTTTTGTCCTCTCAGTGTCTTGTCTAGCTTTCTGAGTCTACAAATTAGTGGCATGTGTTGTTTATCTACTCCAGGATGTTTCCACTCCAGTTACGGATACAAAGATAAGGGCATTTTATACAGTGTTGCTTCTGCCTCTCACCTGTCAGTTTCTCAACACTTCCTACCTTCCAAGATAAAGGACGAGTGGGGGGGAAGAAAGTGAGGGAAACTGTGGCCATACCCAAATCATGCAATGCACCCCAGAACCACGAATCCAGGGTTCACACAGCGAAGGAGAGAGTGGTGTCTGAAGCACTCTTCACCAATATGCAGGGTAACACCTGAAAGACCCGACCCAAGAAACCAACGCTGGCCGCATAGTTTTTATATCCCATTTCTGGGGTCCCTCTGAAGCACGGAGTCAGCCAGCTTTACAGTCACACCCTTCCTTCATCGGAGTTAGCCCCCTGGTGTGGACAGGCGCTGAGAGGGGCAGGGCGCCCAGTCAGGAAGATTCCTACCGCGTTCGTTTCCTTCAACAGCCTCTCTCAAGCCCGGTTACCAGCCTGAGACACAGCGCCGGGCCACTGCCCTCGGGGCCGGAGAGTCAAGCGAAGCGAAGCGAGGCGAGGCCCGGCCCGGCCCAGCCCTCCCCCCCCGCCCCGCGGCCCCGGCGGCTCGGCAGACGTGGCACAGCGGCGGGAGGCGCCGCCCCCGGTACCTGTTACTCCAGATGCCGTAGAGCAGCTCCACGAAGGCGAAGGAGAGGTTGAGGCAGAGGAAGAAGAAGAGGTTCCGCGAGGTCTTGTCCGACAGGATGGACCTAGGCACACGGCACGGCGGTCACTCGCTGCCAAGGCGGCCCGGGGCGCGGCCGGCGGCGCAGCAGCGCTCAGCCCCCGGGCGCCGAGCAGCCCCTCCCCTCCCCTCCCCTCCGCTCCGCAGGGCCGGCGGGGTCCCTAGGGCGCCCGGCCCCAGCCCGCTGCTCCCAGGCCCCCGGCCCGGCCCCGCCGCTCACCTGAACCAGCCCGAGACCTTGCCGAGCAGGTTGAACTTGGGCGGCTTGTACTCATCGTCCTTGATGGACAAAGGCAGCATCGTGGCCCCGGCGCCGGCGAACCCGGAAAGGACGGGCGGCGACGCGGGCCCGGGGCAGGCTGGGAGCGGCGCGGCAGCGCCCCTCCCCCCGCGGGAAAGGATCCACTTCCGGCGCCGGCCAGCGGCACCTGCTCTGCGCCTGCGCAGACGCCAGGGGGCCGGGGCGAGCCATCCGCGGTGGGCGGGGCCAGGAGCCCAATGCCAGGTTTGGGGGGCGGGGCCGGAGCGGGATTGGAATGTCAGGCGCGCGGCGGGACGCCGCTGACGTCAGACTCTCCGGGAGCGACGTTGGCTGGAGGAGCGGGGGACGGCTGGCGCGAGCGCTCCTGACGCGGGGCCGCGGCGGAGGCGGGCGCGGGTTGCGCGGGCGTTCGCGCTGGGGCCCAGCCGGCGCTCTGTGAGCCGCGGCCCGGCCTGCGGAGGAGCAATGCCTGCGCTCGCTCCTCCTCCGTGCTGCCCCGACCCCAGCTACGCGCCCCTTCGCCCTGCCGCGCCCGCCTCCCTCTCCCCGCTGGGCAGCGAGGTCTTTTCCTTGAGTCGGCCCGGCCGCCCCCTCGCCACGGGTCCGTCTCTGTGCGGCCGCGAGCCGCTGTGCTGCACCCGTGCGGCGCTCCTCGCCACGCCAGAGCGAGCCCCGCTTTGCTGCGGGAGGCGGTCCTTCAGACCCCGCCGCTGCAAAGCGCGGCTCGCTGCTCCCGGGGGGTTTGCTCGCGGAGCACCCGCTGGTGTCCTGTCCGCCCCTCCGCCGGTGCGCAGCGGGCGAGAGGGGCGCGTTCTGCGCCGCAGGTTCTTGGGCTAGTCCGTGGCGTGGATTACAGCCGGCTCCAGCATCCCAGGGGCAGCCACATCCTAACGCTTGGAAGGGTATGTTGTTACGGAACGAAACCACCGACGGGGTACTATGATAGCTTGCAGGGAAAACCAGCCTTTGCGTCAGCGAAGGGAAAAGTTAAGAGAGCTGTACGTTTCCCCTTTAATTTTCTATGGAAATGATCCTCCTATAATTATAATAGCGTGTTTTCCTGTGTGACCCTCAGCCTAGAGAGGAAATATGTGTACTTGAACTGGAATCAGGAAGAGATTTAAATAACAAAGACCGTAAGGCAAATTAGGGAAACGTAGTTTTACTACATTCTCAGATCCATTTCTAGGTGAACTCTCTCCCTCCCCTTAAAACAAATGGGTACCATTTGTGACATTGAAAACAAACGCATGCCAAAAAAAAAAAAAATCTGACTCTCTGTAACAATCAATTTGCTTGAGAGTGGGGTTGACACACTTTTTATGAGAGGGAAGGGATAAAGTATGAAACTACAAATTCGAGCCTGCTGGGAGGAAGTTTTCATCCAACAGGAAGTACTATGCAATGGAAAGGGAAGGGATAGTACAGGCTTGTGTTCCCCCAGCCTTTCTGCAGAATCTTTCATGTTAGGATGGGGAATGTTTTTTCGGTCAGTTGTTGACTGAATAATATAACCTGTGCAAGCTGACTGAGTTTACAAAAAATGTGCAGACTTATTGTGCTTGGTTAAAAAATCTCCATTCTTGCTCACATTAGTCAAGACTTAGAGAAATAAACTGGTTGGCTCGTGGTTTCCAGCATTCAAGGTAAGGATACAATAAAATGCAATCATATGGAAGATATTTTATATTTGGACAATAATGTACATGGTGTGAAGTGGCTGTCGTTTTAATTTTATTTTCCTTACATGGTTATTTTTTTAAAATGAACTGTTCATAAAATGAATGCTGACTATTAGAATGGGTAGAGAGACACTGTCTAGGTAGGTAGAGTTTCAAATTCTTTCTTAGAAGAAGACAGGTTAAAAGGAGGGTTAAAATAGCACATCTTGACTTTCTCGGTATTCTTATTTTTGTTCAAAGAAGGTAAATATTCTTTACAAAGGATATTTTGAGACTGAATGTTGGAAGAAGCCCACTACAGTTGCAGTGGAATTTTATATCCTACTATGCTGCATTGTCCAGCATGTTCATACATGAAAGCACCATGATTCTGATTCTAATTTAATATCTTAAATAGATATTATAAATAGAATTAAAATAGAATGTTATCCTTATTTATCATTTACAGCTCATTGTATGTAATTAAATAAACACAAATGTACAGCTGTTTTAAAATAACACATAGCACTTATGTTTGCATTTTCAGTATGCTTGAAAAATATTAACTAGTTACTCTTCACAACAGTCTTGGCAAGAACCACTGTGCCTGTGTAGAAAATGGGAAAACTGAGACACAATTTAAGGCCCACATTTTTTAAAATGCACATTGATTGCGGCTGTGTCAATTTATGGGCGACCATCTTGAGATACCTTGGGACTAATAAATTCTGAGCAGTGGCAGCTCCTATTGATTTCATTTGGAGTTGCACTTCTAAAAAAGTTAGGCACAATGGTGTCTCAATGACACCCACAAATTGAGATACACTCTTTTCAAAAGTGACCACAGATTTTGGTTAAGTGACTTCTCCAAGACCACACAAAATCAGAACCAGAACCTAAACTCAGGAGGTCATGACTGCTTGTCACATGCTCAGATCACTACACTGTGTTATAAATATACAGACTTTCCAATTTGCATTTCTATCAATAAAGTTTATATAACCTAAAATAAGTTATTTTGTTGAAATGGAAGCATGGATTCAAGAACATAGTGCTATTTCTTCCTCTTCTAAGTTTCCATATTGTCCAAACATAGACCTGTTTCCTCACACAAACAGATGTAACAAAAAAAAAAACTCACTAATTTCCATAGTCTGGAGAAAAGAAGACAGGAGGGACATAACAGTTTTCAAGTACATAAAAGGTTGCTACAAGAAGGATGGTGAAAAATTGTTCTCGTTAACCTCTGAGGCTAGGACAAGAAGCAATGGGCTTAAATTGCACCTAGGGAGGTTTAGGTTGGACATTAGGAAAAACTTTCTGTCAGAGTAGTTAAGCACAAATTGCCTAGGGAGGTTGTGGAGGCTCCATCACTAGAGGTTTTCAAGAACAGGTTAGACAAAAACACGTCAGGAATGGTCTAATTATTACGTAGCCCTGCCTTGAGTACAAAGGAGGGGAGCAGATGATTTACTGAGGTCCCTTCCAGTCCTACGCTTCTATGATTCTTTTCCATCCAAAATGTATGAAATCTTCTAATCCGACTACCAGGCATAGAAAACTCCACCTCTGCACTTCACAGATACCCCTTAAAATACTCACCCTTGTTGTTATTTGTTAGAGTACCAGCTAGAGGCCCCAACAAGAGTTGTGGCCCTATTGTACTAGGCACGGTACAAATAAAGTATAGATAACTATGCCCTGAAGAATTTAATTTAAACAGAAAAGACCGAGAGAGGAAGTATTTCCATTTCTACAAAATGAGGATGCCGTGGGACAGATAGATTAAGGCCCCAATCCTGCAATGACCAGCAGGCAAAGAGACCTTTAGTTTCTTCACTGACACAAGTGACCTGTCTAATGTCATATGGGAAGTCTGTGACAGAACTATGAACTGAACCTGGATGTCCTGGGCTACAATCTAGTGCCCTAACTACAAGACCATCTTTCCTCCCTGCCCATCCACTTTCACTCATCCCACCTACACCGTTGCCCCTGAACTATTATTGCTATCCCCACCTAATCTGCCTTCGGATGAGATGGGAAAAATCTTAAAACCAACTGATCACTATACATGCTTCACCATAAGCTTCTAAATCAACGGATGAACATGAAGGCTATGCACTGGAAAAAAGGGAGACTATCACCTGGACCAGATGTGATTAGGGTAGCCTACGATGTAATTTAATGTGGGCTAGTGGATAGGGCACAGTGGACTGAGATCAAGGACACCTGTTTACATAGCTCTGTGTGAGCAACCTGATGTATGATTTGGGCAGGTCACTTCATCTTTCTGTGCTTCTATTTCTCTTTCTACGCTTTATCTATCTTGTAGATTGAGATTGTAAGCTTGTCAAGGCAGGATGGGTACACTACGTAGCACAATGGCAACCTGGTGCTGCTTGGGGCCTGTAAGTGTTACTGTAATACAGATAAATAATACTGCAATAAGCAGTAAAATATGCTTGAGGTAAAAACTTCTCTTTCTAACATACTAGTTTAGCAATGCATTTTTTTAGTGGTCATGAAAGCCAATAAACTGTTCAGCTGGTCAACAGAAAAAAATGGACAGTTGCCAAGAATGTGTACATTCATCAGTTGTCAGGATGAACACTTGCCTTATACACTTACCTTATACTTGCCTATATGTTTGTGAGAGAGTCTTGGGTGGTCTGTGGGCAAAAATGCATGATCAAAAGTTACATAATTCCTTTCACTTCCAACAGATCCATAGATCACACAGAATTGACTTCACCTAATCAGCACCATCCTATAAAACAAACCAAAATAAATCCAGTTCAACAATGGGGTAAGTACATTTTTTTAAACTAAAAGTATGACTTTATTAAATTGTTTTCTGCTAGCATTTTCTAAACTGATCTATGTATTGTGTAATTAATTAAATAGTTGCATATATTGTATCCAGAGGAAAGTAACATCCCTGAAAACTTTAAATACTTTCTCTCGGATTTTAAACATGAAGACTATCACGTGCCACCAATTTTTAAGCAGAACTCTCCACTCAAACCAATGGGGGGATTCTCCTAAACCAAAACAAAAAGCCACTCTTGGCATGATATGGCCCATTGGTTGTTTTTTAATCATCTTTATTGATCAGTAGCGAGCTTAGAATGTTGTATCTCATTCATATCTGTCTTGAGAGTAAAAGAGGTGGAGTACTTTTACACAACAATTTTTAAAGTTTGCCTAGAATACCCATCAACAAAGAGTGCTCCCTGTATGTCTGCCCTATGAGAAAGAAGCAAGTAAGAGACTGTTAAGGAAGGGGTGGTGATGTTTCCTAAGGATCAAGATGTCATTTAATCAAATCAGTTATATTCTAAGTAAGAGTACAGATGATTTTGCCAAGATTTTATAGCCACAGCCATAAATCTCAATGGTGAAACTAAAGTTATATCAGCAAAGTCATTTTACGTATTAGATGCTCCTAAGTTAGGGTTAATCAAGATATGTACTAGTATAGTCTTGAATAAAGTGTTAATATAAAAGGTTATTTTAAAATAATATTTTTGTGTCTCAGTGCATGCTATTAAAAACCATGCAGTGAAAAGAAAAAGTACAAAGACAACACTAATAAAGGCATGTTCAGTGAACAATAGCCTAGTAATTGGCATATGAATAATTCGTAGGGAAAATATATTGTTTTAAAATCACTTAAAAATGAGAGTTGAAATGTACCGTATGTTCCAGCAACCAGACTGAGCACATTAAAATAATAGATACTTAATACCATTAGCCAATGCCCCACTTACAGTGTCTGTATGCTGGATGTAAGTTTTGAGACATGATCCTCTAGTTATTGTGCCAAACCAGGACCACTAGATTGTGACAAATGGATCGTGTGATTACACTATGGTTGCCTTTCTGTGATAAGAACATTGGAAGAACAAATGGAAGAACATTGAAACACAAGTTGTTTTTTTTAACCAATTGAATTATATATTAAAATAAATAACCACTAATATGGTACTGAATCAATAGAATAGAGATGAAAAAGAGGTATATTGGCATCTCAATCATCTCCCTTGCTATCAGGCTCGTTCCTTGTTACATTTTCTTGTGCTTTGTCCAAGTGTATTGATTCACTCATCCCACACTCTCATAGACTCATAGACTCATAGGTCAGAAGGGACCAATAT
>ML675646.1:24012527-24038714 GCA_007922155.1 Mesoclemmys tuberculata
TCTTCTTTCTTTGTTTTCTTCTTATTTATGTGACTGTAGAACCTTTGAGAACTCTTATCATATCACAGGCTGGTTCACATACCCAATGATGATGTGATTCCTATCCAGGCTTTGACTGCCTCCTTGTAGACATGCACAAGAACGTGCTCAGTCTGTCCATGATATTGGAATTCACTGCTCAGCATTATAGTTGTGTCCTTGCTGACTCCAGCCCAGTGCCTGCCACAGGAAAGAGAGGCTCCGCACCTCAAATAGTCAGAATAGTACAGAGAGGAAATGAACCCTGTCACTGCCTCTGGCTCTTTCCCCTCGCAGTGCAAATGTGGCATAGTCTTTCCCATGTTAAAAAAAAACCCAAACTGACGATTGACACCACTTGCCTCTCCAGCTGCTGCCCCATCTCCCTTCTTTGTTTTATCTGTAAACTCACTGGATGTAGCACTTACAATAGCTACCTGGAATTCCTCTCCAGTACAATTTTTGACCCTCTCCAGTTGAGCTTCCATCGCTTGCACTCAATTGAAGCCACTCTCACTGAAGTTTCTGATGACTTTGTCTCAGAACTAGTACACCATCCTCATCCTCCTTGATCTGTCAGCTGCTTTCAACACATGCTGCTGCTCTTGAAATCTTGTTCTCCCTTGGCTTCCGTGACTGTCCTTTCCTGGTTTTCCTCCTATCTCTCTAATTTCTACCTCTCTAACTGCTCCATTAGTGTATATGTCAGAGGATCCTCGACTTCCCCCTCCAGCTTCCTGTGAGGGTTTGCACAGGTCCTTGGTCCCCCTTCTCATCTCCTGCTCAGCTTTATGTCTATCTAATATCGCCAGCAAACACAAATTCAACTACCATCTCTCTGCTGATGAATTACAGATTTACCTCTTCTCCAGACCTTTCTCTTCTGTCCAAACTAAAATCTCAGACTCTCTCTGACATCTCCTTGTGGATGCCCAGCCAGCAACTCAAACTCAACATGGCTAAAACAGAGCTCTCACTCTTCCCCCCAAAAAACCTTTTATGCTACCTCCTTTCTCTTTCACTGTGGACAACACCTCAATCCTGCCTTCACTTAGACCCATAAACTGAGCGTCATCTTCAACTCGGATCTCTGTCTAGGTCCGCATATCCAGGCTCTGTCTAGTCTTGCAGATTCTTTCTGAATGCAATCTCTAAGGCCCGGTCTACACTTACCTTGGCGATTCAGCGGCAGTCGACAGGAGATACGCAAGTGACATAAATCACTTGCGTATCTCCCGTCGACTTTGCAGCGTCTCTTCTGCATGGCGTCCACACTGCACTGCGTCGAAGGGAGCAGTGCTCCCTTCGATGCAGCGCTACGCCAGTTACCGGGGTGGTTTTCCTGCGTCGCTTGCTGGATCGACTGAGCGCGTCTGTACAGACTGCTCAGTCGATCCAGAGAAATCGATGTGACGGCGGCAAATTTGCCACCTCAGTGTAGACCCAGCCTAAAATACGGCCTTTCCTAGCCATCTACACAGTTAAAACTTTCATCAAGGCTCTCATCTCATATACTGATTATTGCAACTTCCTTTTCTCTGGCCTTACCAAATGCAATCTTGCCTGCTCATATCCATTCAGAATGCTGCTACAGAGATCATTTTCCAAGCCCATCACTTGGACCATGTTACTTCTCTCTTTGCACTCCTCCTTAGGCTACCCCTCTTCTCTCTTGCATTAAATATAAGTTACTTGTTTTCATTTTCACGACTTACCTTTTTCCAGTATTGATTGGTCAGCCCCTGCCTCTGATCAGCCATGATGCAAGCCTCCATTGCCCACTTGTTAAGTTTTCAAACAAGCATCTTTATGATTCCTCCCATGATGATTCTCACACTTGGTGGGGGACTCCTTATAAACATCCCAAAAGCACTTCATTGTTCTCCTTCAAATCTCTCCTTAAAGCTCTCTTTTGTTGTGATGCCTACAAGTAACTTGACAATGGTTAGGCTGGCATGTTGAGACCACTGCCTCTCATGCTGACTAGTACTGTCTCATAGTTTCCTTGTACTCCCTGTCTGTCTGTATCGGTTGTCTCTTATCTATACTTAAATTGTAAGGTCTTTGGAGTAGGAACTATCTTTTTGTTCTGTGTTTGTACAGCACCTAGCACAACAGGGTTCTGGTCCATGATTAGGGCTCATAGGCATCACAATAATAAAAATAATAATACACCAAACCTCTTGCTGCCTCTTTTCCTAGATGGCAGAATCTCTAATGATGGATTTTCCCTGCCAACCTCCTTCTACAAAAACTATCAACTTTTTCATGGTTTAATAAGAAGAATCAGGGAGCAGTGCAGTAGAGGAGGAGATGTGACTGGACAGAAATGAGCATTGAGGTCTCTGCAGAAAAGTCAAGTCTTGAAGGGGCATAATGACAGTCCTACCCTTTCATCCCTACCATTGAGTCCTTTCAGTCAATTTGGGACAATTTAGTGAAGCTTGCCTATAACTATACTGTACTTGTTGCATTAATAAACAAAGGACTCTGGAGCTGTAAATCCAGCACTTTTCTAAACATTAAAATTGACTTTGACCCAAATAATTGTGCATAGACTATAAGCTCTGTGGATCAAGACTGTAATTTACTATATATTTGTACAGCCCTAGGAAAATGGGCCCCAACCTGGTGGGCCTGTATAAATGTTTAATGATGCAAGAAAGAGGAGGTGGTGGGAATGGGCCATAGGCAGAAGGAATTGGTTCAGGTGGGAAGAAGGAGAGGCAGATGCTCCTTGATTCTACTCTCTCTATCCTTGGCACAAGTACCACCTAGTAGAGTTAACATGAATGAGCATCAAGGTATACTTTGTATGGGATTCATGACACATCTCAGTTTTTGCTAACACACACAAGTCTGCCGCCTCAGGAGGTCATCTATACTGCCTCTACCTGGTACCGGCCCCTTACATTTTTAATTTAGGCTACACCCATTGTTGTGCATCACACTTCTCTGGAAAAACACCCCTTTTAATCCCTTTTCAATCTGTTATTTTTCTGTGGGTGATCTCTTAAGTAACAGCACTTGTGGATTAACTCCTGGTGTACTTATAAGACAAGTGTATATTTCTGCATAGTTTTAGAAAGGATACTAGAATATTATCTCATGTTTCACATAATGATCATAAAAATAAAGATTTAAGGAGCATCTCAGACTATTTGATAATGGCTTTTTTGAATAGACAGAATAATTATTTGTATCACAGGAGCACCTAGAGACCCCAAACAAATTTATTCACTTATTCATTTACTTGAGCAAAATTCCAATTGACTTTAATGGGAACTTTGCTTTAGTATGAGCTAAGTAAGGCCTATGTTAATTTTACATTGAGCTGACAAACATGTAGGTAGAAGACTGATGAATTTTCTCTTCCCATTTCAATTTTTGTTAATAAAGATTTCATCACATCTGTAAACTACCAGGAAGAGTTATGGGAATCCGACCAGTTTGCTTCTCTTCTGTGGTGATCCTTGTCTTGCTCCTTGTGGCAGGAGCTTTAATGGCTTTGCTTCCTAACATTAAAGATGACAAAATGCCCAATTTGCGAAGAGAACCAAAATCTCACAGCCAATCTACCTTGGATTCGTTTACTCTCGTTATGCAGACATACAATAGAACTGACTTGTTGCTGAAGCTTTTAAATCATTACCAAGCCATCCCCCATCTACACAAAGTGATTGTTGTATGGAACAATGTTGGGGAGAAGATACCAGAGGAAATGTGGAATTCCCTGGGACCCCATCCTGTCCCTGTTGTCTTCAAAGTGCAGACTGTGAACCGCATGAGGAACAGACTCCAGATCTTCCCTGAATTGGAAACAAAAGGTAATGAATTGCCTCACTTTTATAGGTAGCATTGTTGCTAACAATATTATTGTTATTATTACCATTATTTCCATTTTTCAGGACACTTACCATTTTATCTATCACTCAAAACAACTACATTTTTTTATCATTATGGGAAAAATCCCACAAACCCAGTGGATTCAGAAACCCCTAAATCTAATAGCTGTTGAGCAATTCCACTTAGCAGAAAACAGTGGCAGGGAGGATGTAAGTAGCAGGACACATGGAGATTCGGTAGCATGAAGGTCGGGCTCTTCCCTCCCCCTGAAGTTACAGCAGCCCAAAGGCCCTCTTACCCCAATCTGATTTTTCTAGCCCAAATTACTGTTCCTTCTCAGAGTATTTTTCCCTGCCCTTTTGCTTTTCATCCAGGCCTCTTCCTCAGCTCTTTGCAGTAGAGAACCAGCAACAAGTCCTGTTTCCCGCAAACAAAAAGATTAATAAATCCCATATCTTCCCTGGTCCCTTTTGTTGTATAAAGGAAACTGTTTTATTTCACTACCCCCATCCTAGCATGTATTGCTATTCAATCTAAAATTCCCACGAAGCATCTGAGCACTACAGCCCCCAGAATGCCTTGCTGCTTGATCAGGGTGCACTGAGCCATAATCATTGTCTTAAAGGGCTCAGCACACCGTTATGTTTCCTCTCTAAGGAACTGATCTACACACATCCTGTTTGCTCCCCTATATGAGACATGTTTTTAGGTTCTAGGCTTTCATATAGTCATAGAGTTTAAGGCCAGAAGGGACCACCAAATCATGAGCACCTGTATATCACAGGCTATCCATCAAATCCACCCAGCACCCGCATACCAAACCCAACAATTGAAATTCGACCATAGTATTACACACGAGACTAGACCATTACATGCCACAGGGAGATAACAACAGAAACTGAGGTGCATGAAAATGCCTGAGGCCTTTGCAATGTCAGGAAACTGATTAAGTGAAATATATCTAGTTAATCTCTGCAACTGACTGCACCCAAGGTGAAAAACCCCCAAGGTCACTGAGGATCTCAAGCAATAGGCCTTATCAAGCAGTTAACAAGAGGAAATTTTTGCCTGTGTAATATGCTAATTTTGCCTGTCCAGCTCCCAAAGAAGTGGTGTGGGAATAGTTATGTCTTGGTGTTTCCCTGATGTTAAGAAATAATAATTCTGTGGAAAAATCATATAATCCATCATACTGGACAATATGGGATCTAATTCTTTTCCTTGATTTGTATAGTTGTCCTTTATACAATATTAAAAAGTTATTAGGACTGCAACCTGGCCTGCAATGAATATTCCCTGTGGTATTCCCTTGCCAAAAAACAACCCAGATTTTCTACTCCACAGCTGTTCAGCTATGCTACACAACCTTTAATGCTACAGTGATTGTCTGTGATTGATAATAGTAATAATGTCCTAAAAATATGTTTGCTTCAGGTCAATTAATCATCTGCTATAATTGCAAAGTTAAACATCCTTTTCACTGTAAATTCTGAGCATACGTATTCTATCCGGTGCATACTCATACTGTGCAGTTCATATAGATGTTGCCTGGCTAACTTGTCATGCTTTGCACAGCACAGGTAAATTCTCACATATTGATCACTTGATTTAAAACCTTTCTTTGCACCCATTAAAAAATTAAAATGTCTTTTTCCCCTCTTTAGCTGTTTTAATGATGGATGACGACACACTAGTTAGTGCCTATGACCTTGCTTTTGCCTTCTCTGTTTGGCAGGTAATGTTTGTATTTTGCATCCTACATATTTATAATGGAATTTATATTAGTTTTACTAAATGGAAAGATTAATTCAGTTCATCGTTGATGTTTCTAGGACATGCCATTACTATCGGTCATACAGATGATCAGATAAATTCTAAAAGACAAGCAACACTGAAGAATAGTGTTTTAATTATAGAAAATTACAGACTACTGGTATCAACTATATGTTTTTACCATTCCTCTGCTTAAAAAGGAAACTACCAAGTCACAGAGATAAAAAAAATCGAATTGATTAAATGCATCAGAGAACATTTCATTTGATCTGGAGTCTGTGCATCAGAAATCAATAGTTATATTTCTCTTTACTGTGTAGAGATTATCTGTAGGCTTATTTTTGATCCCAAACACACAAATGCAAATTACTTTGGGTCAGATGCTACTTGGCACTATATAATGGGGAGTGAAGCAGAGTGTATCAGTTTTTGTAGGTCATTTTGTATTAACTTGCAACAATCTCCATATGGTACAGGCCAGAATACCATAGAGCTGATTATTTTATATTATCTACATCTTTCATAACAATTCATTTGCACCTCTATGAATAGTATCATAAGAGATACTTATATTAAGAATTTGTGTATTGCTATATTGATTCACAATTTGACTGTAACAAAATTAAAGCTCCACTCTATCTTTTGATTTTCTTACAGCAATTTCCAGATCAGATAGTGGGATTTGTTCCTAGAAAGCATGTTTCCACTCCTTCAGGTATATACAGTTATGGCAGCTTTGAATTGCAGACCCCTGGATTTGGAAACGGGGACCAGTATTCCATGGTTCTGATAGGAGCAGCATTCTTCCGCAGTGGATACCTAGAACTCTTTCAAAAGCAGCCTGACACTGTTCATGCTTTGATAGATGAAACTCAAAACTGTGATGATATTGCCATGAATTTTCTAGTGGCAAAGCATACCGGAAAGCCTTCAGGAGTATTCGTGAAGCCTGTTGACATAAGGAATTTAGAAAAAGAGACTAGCAGTGGCTATTCCGGAATGTGGCACCGGGCAGAACACTTGCTACAAAGGTCTTACTGTCTAAATAAATTGGTTAATATTTATGACAGCATGCCCTTAAAATATTCTAACATTATGATTTCTCAGTTTGGTTTCCCTAATTATGCCAATCACAAGAATAAAATGTAAGAATGTACAACGTAAGGGGTATAAGTTACACATCAAACAGTGCATTCGTGTTAGTGTAAGTTAAATGCTGAGAGGCCCAAAGAAGGCATACATTACTCCAGCTTGTCCTCCTTTACACATAGCACCTGAATTTTGCCCACAGTACTTTCTGTCTGCAGTGTAAATTATTGACAAACTTAAAGAACACTGTATGTGTAATACTCACTTATAAAATCATCTTCATCCTCTAATACTTGAGAAGCTGTTATTCTTAAAATTACAGGGCCAGATCTTCAAAAGCATGTGCACAAGAATGTACAATCACCTGATGCACACATACGAATAACTTATTCTCTATTTCTTCGTAATATATTTACCCAGTCAAATGATATTTTGGCATTGTTCTACTTATAAAACAAAAAGTAGGATCTTATTCAGGGGGACAAGGCAGTACACCACATTTATTGTGAATGCAAAGATTTCAAAAGCAATTGCGCACGCACGCACGCACACAGACAGAGTTCTACAAAGATGGATTATAGTTACCAGCCTCAGTTGCTCGTGTTAGTCCACTGGTCAGGTGGCTAAGCACGAGGGAGGGGGCAGGGTCTGCTGGTACATGCCAATATTCCTGGAGGATGATTGTAGAACCAAACCCAAAGTCCTCATCTTTTCGTCCTCTTTTTCTAGGGGTAAGCTCTTATGCCACTCTATGGGTTCTGCTTCATCATGCTGCATCTGGATCCTGGTGTGATTATTAATCACCTATGTTTTGCAAGCATTACCGTTGTTATGTTTTATAGTTTATTTTGCTTTTGTCCTTCGAGGTGTAATCAGGATGGGCAGTTTTCGGCCATCTGGGTCGTGAAAGTTATTTTCACTCCCTTGAACATCTGAAACTGGCACCTTTTTCTGTCACTCTTTGGTTTCACATACACACATCACTCGTTATTTATTTACACCCTAATTTTTTAACATTTACTTAAAACTTGTAACTAGAAAACACAAGTGTCCTTCAGAAACAATAACTTTTTTTTTAATTTAAAACATTCACTATTATTATAAAACATTCTTATTTAACACTGAATTTTTCTGTTTTAGAACATTTGCTGATGTTACTTTAAGCAGTGATATTAAAACGTGTACTTCAACAATAGCAACAGTTTCACAGAATGATCTTTGGTAACTTTACGAACAGGATAATTAATGACCAGATGTTAGGTTTGGACAAACAGATGGTGGTTTTAAACCAACTTATTAATAGTGAACAGAACATCCTACAGACCCAAAATGCAAAACTGCTGTGGTGGTTTGCCATGTACTAAAAGAATAAAGGTATTTTTCATAGAAGCAGTATAACAGACTCAAGCTTTGGGCCTACAGCATAGTTGTGTTATAAATATTTTGAAACTGTTCTATTTTTATCAACAATTCCTTGTGAAAATTTTTAATGGCTACACTGCTTGCCGGAATATTAGACTTGCTTATAAAACTCTTCAAGGCTTGTAAACTATTGTTCTCTAGCGTGAAATGTTTCTGAGGTTCCTATCAAAGCATATGCCTAAGAAAGTCATGGAACAAAGCTCTCTGTCAAACATCTTTAGGAGCCTCACCTACAACACTGCCGAGTTATGGAGCATGATGTCACTAATACTCCTTTTTCCCTGTCATTACTTTGCCCACCATTGCTTGGACACTGCTCATGAACTGAAAAGTAAAAGTTCCTAATTGCTAACTTGGGAAAGATAATTAACATGTAAAGCATGCATCATAGGAAATGCAGTTTGTTACCAAATATGCAGCCAAGAGACATGCCATAGTTGCTACTTACTACAGCCTTTAAAACTTACTCTTATTTCAGTATTTCACATATACGTTATGTTGGAGAAATGTGCCTGAAAAACAACTCATAATTGTAATAGAATGTTTTAAGTACAATTCTTGATAGTAATTACAGATACATTTTATGTCTAACTAGCTGTTTTGCATCTGATCCAGAAGGTACATTTTGTAAGTGTACAGGTCTACTTTTTAATTTTGTTTTACTGTTTGAATTGAATTACTCTATTTTTGTTTCCTTTGCCTTTATTTTCAAATGGCAAAACCATCTATGATAAAATAAAATGTCATGTAGTTAATGGAGACAACATTAGGAAATATGCTGTAGGTACACATCTGCACTGGCAGGGGCTGGACTAGATGACTTGTTGGGTCTTTTCAATCTCTGAATTCTTTACCCATACCTACATTAAGCTGACCTGTTACCATCAGCAGCTGTCAGCTTGGGACTCCTGAACTAGGACTGGAAACATTTTAAATGTTTGAGTAGATAGGCCAAAACTGATCACTGGGCCTTGGTGGAACCAAGTCTCAAAACTAAAATGGAGTTGTTAGTTCCATCTACAGTAGCAGTAAAAATGGTTCTAAGTACTGGTTCAAGGGGATCTGTGGCAAACAACCATTGTCAGGAATGAGTCATTTAACTAGTGTAAGTATGGTTTATGACTATTATTCTTGTAATAGGTTAGTTGAGCAAAAAGGATGCCTAAGTAATGTCAAAAGTTCTTTACAGCTAGGCTGATTATGACCCTGCATTTTTTACTTCTATTAGTTATATTACAGGACTTGTTTTATGTACAGTGTAATCTTCTTAGCCTTCACATTTGTCCAATTTTGAGTGGTGAATATGTTTTAATGTGAAGACTGAAACTCTGCTTACTGCTCTTGTTAGAGTGATTAAAATAGATTTTAATGATTTGCACAAGTGATAAATAAGTATGCACATTCTGTGGTCCTTCTATCAAAGACCTCCCTGCAGTAACTCGTGCATCATTTGCTTATTGGCACTTCTGTGACCGCTACTCCATGCAGCATAAGCTAGAACTGCTAAGCCACTCAGATGGTGTTTACCTCACTTTTAAGAAGTGCAATGAGCTATTTACCCTGTCAAATCTTAGTCTGTTATTTTTTTCTTATCTGTATCAGTTGTCATTAATAAAAGAAGTGTTTATCATACTGGTGAATTAATTTGTAGCGTTGTTATACAAATATACTTAAGTACTTTTTTGTCTTATCAGAGAACTATTGACAAAGTGTTCAAGTATTAAGTACCTAAGCTGCGCCCACAAAATTTGTGTATAGACCCGTTCCACTAACAAATCTTGCCTTTGCGGGCAGTTTGGGTAAATAGGTGCAATATGTACCCAATGGCACATGCAATTACATAAATGCAGCATTAGGGAATTTGAGGGAGGCACCCACATTTGAAAATTTGGCTTTCAATATCTGATTTAAGCATAGAAATTGAAGAAAATTAAAATCTCAGGCTGCAGCTGTAGCCCTAAATCATTCCCCTGTGTTTAGGAATTCAGTCTTTAAAAGGTAGATGTGTTTATGTACATCTGTATCTTCCTTCAGTTGGTATGAGCAGCAGCTCCATTTGCCATATACTGAAGTTTGACAATTGATAGGGCAGCATGACTCTTAGTGTGCTGCAAGTCTTAAGCACGAGCTGTGTAACATTTGCATTTTATCCTTAACTGTATTTTCTGATGTTTAATTTTTTAAATGTTATATAAATATATTAATATTAAATAAATAGTAAATAATAATATATTATTTTATAAGGCCCATCCATCCCTTCTTCAAAGCTGTTTGAAGCTTCCAACACTGGGACTGAAAGAACAAATCCTGAAAATCAGGAGTAGTACAACATGGGAGGTAGGGAGTTTATTTATATGACCTCTCACCATCTCAAACTTTTCAACAACTTACTCCCAAGGTACCCTTTTGGTGTAACAAACCTTGCAAAATTCTGAATTGAATCTGAGTCATCTATCATATTATAAATTAACAACAGTTCAGATAGTATGTACATTAATGCAAAGTCATTTAATTCGTGGTATAAATTAGTGTTTCTCACACACACACATTTAAAATATTCTAGGGAGATGTCCAGTTATTTTATTTTCATGAAGGATTTATTGGTGTGGAAAGAGAGCAAAACAGTTTGGTTCTGACTGCCCAATGAACCTCTTTCTGCAACCTTGTATTAGCTTTGAATAGTACTAGCTTAGTCCCACTTTAACTCTGTTTTAACTGAAACTTATATGGTGCATATATCTTGTGCTAGCCGTCTGCACTTTCACACTTAGTGACTTAAAAAGGGACTACTTTCTGGGGAATAAAAGGAATGATGGCTTGTTCTTATAGCTCATTTTATCTCAATATCTCAGTGACCTTTACAGATGCTACATTTTCCATCACTTCTGAATGTGAATCCCATTTTAAAGATGGGATAACTGAAGCAGTGGGAGATTAAAGTGATACTGTAAACTCAGTCTTTTAAAATAAAATCATTAAAGTTTTTGACAGAGCAGAGTGTTTTGAATTTTTTAAGTTCTTTTCACAGGTCTTTTAAAAGGGTATTTCTGCTTTGTTTAATGTCCATAATGGTCTCTTCAGCAAGGTAGAAACGGAGTATACAGGTACTGTATATATTAACACTACTTAGACACAAAGTACAGTCCAATACACAAAACAAACTGAAAAAGAGAAACTTTTTTGTTAGCTTTTTAGTTATAAAAATCTTAGGTGTCAAACAACTGTACACTGATGTCTCTTAGGAGACCCGCCAGCATCACACTGTGAGTTACTGAATTGAAATTAAGAGAACAAGTCAGGAATTGAAACTGAGCTGACTTCCAGTCCTTTGTCATAATCAGTAGACATAGTGTATGCTTGGGGCAGCAGCAAAACATATCTCCTACTATGTGTATGGTTTCAATATAGGAACCATATCCCAGTTTAGTGACTATGCACTTCCTTTCCTAATGGAGACTGGCAAGAGAAGCAATTGACAAGTATGTCTGAATATTTTGCCTGGTGGCTGCCATATAAAACTGATGTGGGTGAGGGAAAGTACAGAAAGCCTATTAAGCACATTTGTTACAGCACAGAAAGAATCTTAACATTTCCTAAAAATGTATCACAAAGGAGGGAGTTTTCCTCTTCTCCAAATTAACATGACAGCTCTTTCTAGCTCTTCTCCACTATGTTAGTGATCACAGTGTGGGTAACAGCAATATGTCCACTTAGGGAATTATAGGGATACAGCAGACAGGAATCAATGGGTTAGCTATCATATATAATTTTTTGACTGAGAATGGGGTTGCTGCAGCCCTTCATTCTTCTACTTTTTGGTGGACAAGAGGTTTTAGCTGAATATTAAATGTGTTGTGACCTCCGTATACATGCAGTACTTGAGAGGCTGGAGGAAGGGGGGGAGATCATGAGTTTTACAAGAAAGCCTTTGGAGCGTGAGATTAAATGTTTGTCACTGATTCCTGTGCTTCTGAGATACTCAGAGCCAGAAGGGATGGAAGTACAGACACAGCTACATACAATACCTAGGAAGTGAGTTTAAAGTTGCTTCAGGTTCAGTACCTACCAACCTCAGTTGCCGTTTTTTGTTTGAAACATCTGCCAACCCTCGATCAGGATACCAAGTACCAGCATTGGTGTTTTGATTTTGGATTGTCATCTCATGGCTTTGTTAATGTTGATGAACTCTTGCTTGGTCTTGTAATCAAATCTGTACTAGACATCTAATGAAAGCTTTATCTGATGTTTAGAGTGGTGTGTTAATAAAAAAAAGTTTGTTTAAATAAACAGATTGAGCTAGTTTTTAAGTGACTTTGGGCTATTAATGCAGTAGAAAAATTAGGTCTTAGTGGGGAGCCCCTCCACCAAAACTGTTGAGCAGGGCTCCCCTGCCAGCTACCAATCAACTATTCTGTGGGACTCCCCTGTCAACCAGCAGGGAAGCCCCCATGGAGCACCTGATCAGTGGCCAGCTGGGGAGCCCCACAGAACAGCTCTGGGGAGACTGCCCTGTGGGCTGCCAATCATCAGCTGTTCCTTGGGGCTCCCCTGCATGCCAATCAGCTGTTGGAGGGACTGGCTCCCAAACAGCTGATCAGTGGCAGAGATTGCAGCAGAGATGGCCTCCAAACAACTGATGGGGGCTCCAGAGCTCTGGGTGTGTGCAGGTGTGGATGACGACACTTCAGATGGCAGTCGGTGGTAAGATGACTGGGGCAAATGAGGATCCACATTTGTGTATCTGTGCCCGGTCTACACTTACCTTTGCAATTCAGCGGCAGTTGACGGGAGATACGCAAGTAAATCACTTGCGTATCTCCTGTCGACTTTGCAGTGTCTCCTCTGCATGCCATCCACACTACGCTGCGTCGAAGGGATGGTTTTCCTGCGTCGGAAAACCTGCGTCAGAAAACCGAGGTGGTTTTCCTACATCGATTGCTGGATCGACTGAGCACGTCTATACAGACCGCTCAGTCGATCCAGAGCAATCAGTCTGATGGTGATGAATTTGCTGCCATCAGTGTAGACCCAGTCTGAGAGTCACAGGGGTTTCTGAAGTAGGAGAAAAGGGGGCTTCTGAGCCTGAAGGGTATTTTGTGGTGTGTACTGTATTCTAAGTATGGGACTATTTAGTAGGAGATAGCTCACAGCTGAAGTTCTGAGCTACTGAGAGGTGAAGTAGAAAAAGGAAAGATTCTCAGCATGGGAGACAGGTGTGCATCTGTATGTGTGCTTATAGGGGGTGGTATTTCTGAACTGGTGGCAATTCTATTGAAGGGAGTTAATAGGGTCTGGGAAGCTTTAAAATGACAGAAGGTAGGACTGGTGCACTGGGCATTCTGGTCTTTTAAGGCAGGCTTGACCTAGCATGGCTGTTACAGGGCATCAGCCCCCTTAAGACTTCAGGATTCTGGTAGCTTTGGTCTCCAGACAAGCTGGGTGATTAATCATATGATGAAGCTGAGTAAAAGGCCTGATAGGAGAGGAGGTATGTTTTATTGCTAAGTCTGAAAAAGACCTGGAGTAAGAGAATTGCTTCACTGGCAGGTCTGACAGGCAAAAGAGCTGTACCTGTTTATCCTCTCCTGGTAAGGGTTTGGGAAAGGAGCATGACTGGGGTTATGGACGGCAAGCCAGTGGGTCAGAGACTGCTCGGAACTACTGTAGATATCTGCAGTTAAGGGGAGTGAAAAGGCTATGCACAGAAGATGGTGAAGGCTTGGGGAGAACCCCTATAGCCAAGGGTGAGGAAGACTGTTGTGGACCCTGATATGAGCAGAGGACTACACAGAAAACCTAATTAAAGGGCTGTGAAACCTCTAAGGACAAGCTATGGATGAGAGAGGGGTTCCTATGCAAGCACTCGACTACAATTAGTATATTATTAAACAGACCCCCAACAGGGACATCTTATTTTGGAACTCTAGCCACATAGTGTGAAAGTAGCCAGATATATGGAGGGGGAGGAAACTAAGGCAATGTGGTGAGCCTGAGGAGAGAGTAGGTAATCTCACCTGCCCACAGCCAGGCTGGCAAGGGAATGGAATCAATCAGTGAATGGGGGAGGTAAGGTACAGCTATATCTGAAACTATGATTGTTGTATGGGGGCAGACTGTTCTTTACAGTCCCCCTGCTTTTTCCAGGCATCAGCTACTACTGCTTCTGCCAGACAGAACAAAATAAGGAGATTCAACTCTATTTGACCTCTGCTGGCCTATTGCTAAAGACTTATGAGGAAACATCTTTTCCAACTCAATCAGCAAGTGTCATTCTCATTGTTACCAAGTACAAACAAAAGTATGAGTGCTTTTTCCAGAGTACAGCTATTTTCACAATCTTAGGAACAACCTCTAGTAAGTATTAAATCACTGGATAACTTCTTAGACATCAAAAGAATAGGCGCAGAGTGCCTGAAGCTTAGCCCAATTCATTATGAATCAGTTTCATAAAAATTGAAATCTGATCTCCCCATGAAATCTAGCACCCAAGGGAGGGGCCTACAAGGCTGCTCAGGGCTCCAGCTAATAGTCCCAGCAGGGAGTGAGGAGGGACCAGACTTCCTCTTCCTCTGCACTGGCTGCTCTGAGTGGATCAGACCCACCACCAGAAACCTCCCCCAGCTGCAGGAAGTTCCATGGCTGGAGTTTTCTGTCACCCCTCCCCGTGGACAGGAAGGCTGCGCAGCAGGGCAGAAGTAAGGGTGACAATCCCATAACCCACCTGCAAGAGCCTTGTGACTCCCCACCCCAACCACGTTTTGGGTCCAGACCCCCACAGTCACAACACTGAAATTTCAGATGTTTACATGTCAAATGGACTAATTCTAAAAACCTTTGGCTGTGAAATTGACCCAAAGGGCCCATGGATTTGATGTAGCCCTATTCACCATGCAGTAGGGAGAAGTTAGCACTACCCTACCGAACAGCAGGTGAGATGGAATAGATGCAGCCTTCTACTCAGAGACTGTCTCTAGCTTCCCACATTTTCTAGCGGCACGGACCTGGCAGGGTTCATCACCACAGCCGGTCCCATGAAAACTATCCCAAAGGAGAGGGGCTGTAAGCACTGCCCAGGCGCTACTTTCATAGGACGGGGCTGGGGCAGGGAGATGCCCAGCAGAACTGAGGTTTGGCGGGGGGGGGAGGAACTGGTGGGTGGGAATGGAAGTGCAGCGGCCAAAGGCCAGGTCCCCCACCCTAGCCCCTCTGCTCCCGTCCGCTCTAGGCTACCCCCAACTCTCCCTCCCTCACAGGACTGAGGGAAGTGGGGAAAACGGAGGTCAGGGGGCGCAGGAAACCGCCCTGCCCGGGAAAAAGGCCGACGGCTGGGCCCTGGCGTGTTCACCTGGGGCCGTCAGACGTCTCCACGCCGAACTCCCGCTCAGCTACGAACGCGGGAGGGCGCTTTGGGCCGGCGGGCCGCCGCCTCCCTCCGCTTAACGGCGGCGGCCCCTAGATGGCGCCGAGGAGAGCCAGGCCCCGCCGCCGACTCAGCGGAGCTCGCGCTCTGCCCGGCCCCGGGGGGCGCCCGCTGGTCGCAGCCGAGGGACCCGCAGCTTGCCGGGCCGTCCTCGGCGCGGCGGGCATCGCCCTGCGAAGGGAGGCCGGGGGCTGGGCGGGCAGGGCAGGGTGTAAGGCGCCGTCTCCGAAGGGGCGGGCAGCGGCCAGGCTCTCTAAGGCAGCGGGGGCGGGGCGCCGGCCTCAGCCCCCTCCTCCGGCGCCGGGGCCGCTGTAACAAAGCCTTGGTAACGGGGTTGCTAGCGCGCCGCTCCGTAACCAGGCGCTGCCCCTTTAAGCAGCCGGGGCGTTACCTTGCCGGGGGCGGGGAAGATCCGAAGTCCGCTCCGGCGCGCGCCCAGCCCGTCCTCCCCGAGCCCGAGCCGGCAGCGCCCCCCTCGGCCCCGCTCTCACTCCCATGCGGGCGGCGGCGAAACGCTGGGCAGCGCGGCCGCAGGCGGGCGACGCCTCTCGCCATGGGGCGCCAGCGCCCTGCCTGCTGAGCCCGCCCGGGTCCCGCCGGAGCCGCCCCGGGCTCCCATGAGTTCCGAGCCGCCCCGCGCCTCGCCGCTCCGCGCCCTCTTTAAGATGGAGCCGGCGCCGTCCGCCTCCGAGCTGCTGGTGGGAGCCTCCGAGTTCCTGAAAGGTGAGGGGCGCCCGCCCCGTCCCGCCGGGCTGCGGCTGCCGCTCCGTCCGCGGTCCTCCCCCTGCCCCCGGGCCCTGCTGCCCGAGCCGCCACGGCACCTGTCGCCACGGCGGGGTGAAAGTCGCCCCCGCGGCCGTGCCCGGTCCAGTCCCTCTCCGGGCCCGGCAAATTTCGCCCCTTCTTTGCCTTCTACGCAGGAGAAATGCAGGTCGCCATGCCCCGCCCCGCCCCGCCGGGGTTAGCGCCTGAGGACGGGCGGAGATGGCTCTTTTACTGGCTTGCCTTGGGCGGCCGCGCTCTGCTCCACCGCCCGCCCGCGGGTAGGGGTGGGCTGGGGGGTGGAGAGAGCCAAGCACAGCCTCTCCAGAGCCTTACTCTCTCGCCTTCAACTCTTTCAGATCGATTATATTTTGCTACTTTACGGAATAAACCCAAAAGCACAGTAAACACCCACTATTTCTGTACGGATGAGGAGTTGGTCTATGAAAAGTAAGTTTCTCGGTTTCTTACTCCCTTTGTCCTGCAAGGCTCTGGCTTCACTTTCTTGTTAATTGAAGCATTTCAGCCCTGTGTGCTGAACAATTGATGATGAGCTACATTGCTTTCTTTCCTTAAGGAATAACAAGACTGCAACGAAATTTACTTGAACTATAGTTGACCCAGGGGTGGGTGGGCTGGATGTGCTGCTCAACATTTATTTATAAAGTGGGGTGCTCTCAGACTAATTAAATCTTATTAGATGAAATCTTAAATAGCAATCTGATGTTTCACCTGACTTCCCTGTACACAACAGTGGCTTTTCTGTTTTGTATGTGATTAACTACTTATGTTTACTGTATGCAGAAAAGTACAAAGTGATTGTGCTTTGGATTTTTGTTTGTTTGTTTGTTTTTACGGTTATGAGATACTGAAGTTTAGGTTGGCTCTTAAAGGATAACCTAAAACTTGAAATCCAGTCAGGTGTGTGTGGAGGAGAATTAAAGGTAACTTTTACTCACAGGTTTTTTTTAAGTTTAAAGAATAAGGATGTTATCTTTAAAATGTTTTTCTCTCCTGTGGAGTGAAAGATCAACACATACAAAGGAAACTGACAATTCAGGCAGGGTCAGTAGTGAAATTGGCTGTACACAAAGTGGTGTCAGCTGCACTAAGTAAACAAACTGAAAAATAGAGATTAAAGAAAAATATTTATAGATGTTGCTTATTACTTCTAGGAGATAAAAGCACTTTTAGGTGTGTGTGTTTTCTTAAATCGGCCCTTCTCAGTAACATCTGGTTACCTATTTTATTTGTATGATCTGAACTCAAAGCAAAGAGAATTATGCTTATGACTTCATGCAACAAAGTGAGGTTGTGCCTCAAATTTATAGGATATAAAATAGTATTAAAAAATCAAAAGAACCAGATTATATCCTCTATGGGCATCTTCACGTATAGCCTAGTTATTGTAGAATGGGGCATTCATGTGGCAGCATGATACTGGTGGCCAAGGGGAGAGGCATGAAGAATAGGAACCTGAAACTAAGGGAGAATGAACTTAAACTTCCTGTGCTCATTTGCTCTTAACCTAGTTATTTGGGGCATTCAATACACAAATATATTTAGCAAAACTTAAATATTTTGTATTAGACCTTTTATAACTGTGTGACCTTTAAGTAGTTTGGTTTTGTCATTTTTACATGCCAAAGTTCAGCCTTATGAAGATGTAATATTTATACATTTCTCTGTTTGGGGGAAGTTAGAGAGAGTTGTTTATCTGTTATGGGCGGGATGGAGTACTTTCATTAGCATTTGGTATATCACCCTCAACTAAACTGTTTTCTGTTACTGTCATCCTGATGAACTGTATTTTCAGCTCAGGTAAATTCTTGCTGGTTCCACATGTTTGCAGACTGCTTGCTTTTGTGGGTGTGGGTGTTTTTTATATATAATCAAGGGGACAAATGTGATGACAAATTGCATATTCAGGCAGGTCTAACCTTGCTGAGGATTCTTGAGCTTCAGACTATGACTGAGACTTAGTGCAGGACTACACTTAAAACACTGCAGCGAAGTAGCTGCACTGCTGCAGCTGCACCGCTTCAGTGAAAACACTGACTCTTCAGTGAGTGTAGTTAATCCAGCTCTGCAAAAGGCGATAGCTGTGTTGATAGGAGAAGTCTTTCCATTGACATAAACCAACCTGGGTTGGTGTAGATGGTTGCTCAGGACTGGATTTTTCACATCCTAGGCCCTAGGGCAATGTAGTTATACCAATGTAAGATGATCATGTAGACATGACCTAAGACACATGCCCATGGCTGGCTAAATTATGCAGCAGGTTTCTGGGTCTCTTACTGTCATCATATTTTAAACAAAAACCTGTTAGGTCATGATTCAAGAAGGCTGCTCTTGACAAAATCATGTTACTTGTTGTGCTGTCCAGGACTTGAATTAACTGCTTTTTCAGAGTCTACACTACTCACTCTAGATTCTTGTTCTTCAATCTTGGTTTAGGCCTAGGTATGATGTGGAAATTGTACTGGTCTCATTATCCATTCTCCTTATGGTTATTGACCTGGATCAAGTGTTCATGCAAATTCTTATTTCTATCAGGAGTCTTTGATATTGTTGAGCACAAGATAATTATGATGTGTGCGGATCATGACTGGGCTGGATGAAATTGCACGTGAGTGGCTATGTTCTGAGAGAATCCAAAGTATGATACTGAGCATTGTGGTGCTGTCATCCTCCTTGTAGTTCGACATACAAGCCTACTGGGAAGATATTGTTTCGGGCTGCAGAGTTAATCATAGCCAGGTGACATCAAGCTCTCTTTTTTTGGTTTTTTGGGATTTTTTTTGGTATTGCATTTGGATGGGACAATATGTATCTGGATTAGGCCAAAGTACCTGGGACAACCTGGCAAGACAGAGGTAACGTTTTTCGGTAGGGGAAACATCCTGCAGCAGTAGTGAGATTAGTGTCTCTCTCTTCTGAAGAGGAGGTTTGCCCTTCTGTTAGAAGGGTTTGCAACTAGGAGATACTAAAATTAGCTGAGGATTTAAGGGTAAAGTAGTGCTACTTTGCTAAAGTAGCAGCCAAAGCTCTCTTAGCTATACTTACTTTCCTTGCTGGAAAAGCCTGTGACCTCTTATGGAGGTGGAGCTTGCTACAGTTGTCTGTCCATATTCAATCACTGCAATATGGTCTGATTGGGAAGACCAGAAGACCACTTGGAAGTTTCACCTAATGCACAATGCATTGGCCAGGTCATTTATGCTAGATTTATGTTAGAAATGTTTGCTCAGACAGCAATATTGGTTAGGTGTGACTTCTTCCCCTCCCCTCAGCAAAAGTCCTAATGTAGATGAAGTTATATTGGCATAAAGTGCTTTTGGTAATATAGCTTATTTCACTTACTAAGCCAGTCTAAAGTGTACTGGCAAAAGCACTCTTTTGCTGGTATAAAGGCTTGAGATATCCAGATTTCTAGTATAGTTATGCCAACAAACCTTTTCAAGCATAGACTAGGCCTTGGTACCATTTCTTGAGAGAGCACATGATACTTGTGTTCCATAATCTTCATTGGCTTCCTATGTAACTTTTGGGTACAATTCAAAGTTCTGGGTTTATTTCCCCTATGCAGCTTTTTATGTCTTGGATCCTTGCTACCTCAGACCTCCTCTCTTTCCATGTTGCTCCCACATTTGAGATTCCCAAGGTTAAGAGGCGTCATATCTAAATGTGTGGGCTGGTGACAAGGTATTAGCTTCTGTGATGTTGTACTGGTTTAACAGCGAGCAGAATGTGACACATTTTAAAAATATAAATTGACTTTCTTTACATGCAAGATGACTTGGATTGGATATCTTTAATTCTTAACACTCTTCTAAAAAATAAACCATAAAGCTTCAGTCTGTACAGATTTTGAACTTGCTACTTAAAAATAATTGAATGCAGCACTTCACTCATGTTAGCCTCAGGAAGACTTATACTTGTAGTTAGGGTGACAAAGTGTCAGTGTAGACACTGTATGCCTTTCATGGGCTGTTGGCTATGGTTCTTGTCAATTTCAGGGCTCCAGCAAAGCTGTGAAATTGACAAGAAAGCCAGGCAGCTAGACTCTAGCTGTCCCACACCTCCCTGGAGAGCTGAGCGGCTGGAGCCCACCTCCCAGCCGGGAGCCGGGGGAAGAGAGGACAGCCCACCAGGAGCCTGTGGGACAGCCGGACTCTCTAAGGAGTTGCCAGCCTCTCAGCTCCCCATGCTGCCCCTCTTAGGTCAGTGAAAGCGCTTCTGGTGAGGATGCACACCACTGACCTAAGGAGGGTAATGTGGACATCAGCCACCGCAGTAATTAATGCAGTGGCTATAGGTCGACTTACTTTGTAGTGTGGATGAGGCCTAACTGGAAAAATTCAAACAGTGCATCACTTTTCTCATATCCATAGCTACATGCCTGAAATGTCCTGGTAATCACACTGCCTTTTGCATTAAAGTGAGAAAGCGTTGTAAAACTCCCCTTTTATTTTAGGGCATGTATTTAAAGACTTGTATGCATTGCTTTGCAGTTTTTCCCCACAGAACTAAACTTCTAAGGCAGCAGTTAACGTCTCCATCATATTTTGTCCTGAAATGATGTTCAGGCTGTTAGCAGAAGACTAACTCCTATGATGGACTAATTATAGAATAAATACTATGAAGTGTTGTTAGATTATGGAAGTATTCTCAAAGTCGATCTGGCCAAAATAGCTGAACTTTCTATTGTTTTAAATGACTTTGCAGGAATAATGATGAGTATTTCCTTGTCCACTAACATTAATTGACCATTTAAACATAGCTCTAGCAATGCTGCATTTTAATTTTTCTTTGAGTCACTAGGGAGAGCCCAGAAATGGTATTTTGTAGATTAATGAAGAATAGTTATTTTAGTTTCTTTACACACAGAATAATTAAAAAAAAAAATCCCCTCCTGGAAAAAAAATTGTTGATATTTAGAAACTGGGTGACAATTGACAGCCTACATACAGATACATATACCTCAGTATCAGCTCCCTTTAACAGTCTAATGCCAAATTTTATTTTGACATTTGTTACCCTACATACATTTTTATAGTGTAGATAGGATTTGGGTAGTTCTTTTTTCCCTATGAAGCTTGGGTCATTTGCAGGGAAGTGTATGGTGACCTGGCAACAGTACACTCCATATGTTTTATTCATGTATTTGTCTGAACATAGCGAGTTGGTGGCAAAGCCAGGAATAGAACGTAAGTCTTCTGATTACCGGTTAGATGTCATATCAACTAGACTATCTGCCTTCTAATAATGCTTCCTCTGTCTATTTAGACTGTAAGCTGTCTGTGACAGTAATTGTCTGTTATGTTTGTACAGTGCCTAACACACTGACACACCATTCTCAGTTGGAACCTCTAGGTGTTAGTTATAAGATTATTGATATGACAGTACCAAAACACTTCACCTACTTTCCACAATACATTTCTCCTAGAAAACGATCAGGAAGATGGATACGTTATATGGTGCTGGGTAAAGATCTCTAAATGTGCTTTATGGTATACCAATGATAGAGGGTAGTGTCTTCCTGAATTAAGTGCATAATTTAGAATGCTCTGCTACAAAGACTCCTCCCCCTCCTAAGAGCACCTCAGTTGATTTCAAATGCTCTTATTGCAGAAGGGGAGAGGTGATCTTTGAGGTATCAATCCAGGGACCCAAACTGTTTATGGAACTTTATAGGTATAAAAAACATGTCCCGAACACCTGTGGGATATGTGAATAATCACGCTACTGATGAAATTATGAATATATCATCCTAGTGACTGGTAAGACACATTCTAATATACAGAAGAAAATACAGCCTCCTTTTATGGTGATAACAATATAAGAAACCAAAACTTGTAAGGTGTGTTTAACAGGGCTGTAGAATATTTGAGTTGTCTTTCTGAGGTCCAGCAATGTGCATTTGTTGAAACAGTATATTTCCTAACTAGTAATTCCAGACACTTACGCAAAGGATTGTCAGCCTAATGGTTATCAGGAACAGTTCCTGTGATCTCCCCAGTATTTAAGATCTGTCCCCTACCTCAGCTCTTAGTTCTTCAAACAGTACTGTTGAAGAATCTGTGGTGTAAAAGTGATTTGCTGTTAAACATTCCTTTTATAAGTAGAAATGGGCTCCCAACTTAAAATTCCTATATGGGTTTGGAGATGTTTAATCTCTAGTTCTGGTCACTCCTGTCATTAAAAATAACACCTTTTGCATGCTGTAACTGTTTCTGTTTTTTTGTTTTTTTTTTTAGTCCAAAGAATATACACAGTGTGACTTCTTTATGATAAAGCATAAGGTTGGGAATGAAACTGAGTGAGAATTGTGTATTCTTGCTCATACATTCAAATCAAATGTGTCTCAATCATTTTATCAAATGAAATGCTTTTAAAGGCAGTTTAAGCTCATCTTAAATGCTAGCTATCTTGAATCTCACTACTGTGTAACGATGACTGTTCCAGTTAAATATGTTAGGTTCTCAAGTTAAATCATATCATGCCATGATGTAAAAGTGAGAGCTTGTAACAAAACCATTGCCTTTCTCTTGCCAACATTTTATATTTGTATCATCAAATGAAAGGAAAAAGCTGATTGGAATTATCCAGCTGTGACTACATTAGGTAAAAGCAAAAGAATCCTGTTGGTACTAGTGTAGTTAGAAGTGAAACTTTCTGGTCTTAAGATGACTGGGGTCTCTCCACGAGGTACATGCTTTCATCTGTAAAGTTATACCATTTTGATGCCTTCAAGAAAATTGTGCCAAAGAGAAATATCCCAGCTTGCGTAAGATGATCATTTGGCACACAGAAATGACCTGTGTTGGATAGCTCTCATAGTTAATGAGTTAGGCTCTGGTAAATAGCTTTCTTCAAGAAGAATAGTGTCTCTTGTTCTTTGTTTTTCAGCAAACAGATCTGGGTTGGGCTTTCTACACTTGACTGATTAACGTACAATAGGCTTTCTACACTTATGTCCAGCAAGCTCTCTAGTTTAATTCAATTTTGTGTAGTTTATCAAGAATTTTTATTCCAGTACTTCAGTAATGAGGCATAAGGATCTTTCACTGTCTTTCTAAATTATAGAGCCTTTAATCAGCCATTTATTCTGGTTGGAAATTTATATGTATTATCAAGACATCACAGATACTGTGCCAACAGAGATACTTTGTGAACAGCCGCAGAAGTAATTATATGTGAAGTTGGAACATTTTGTATATCATACTTCATATCAGCAACAGGATCTAGGTTGATTTAGTCAAAGTATGAGATATTATAATGAAAAAAGCAAGCTTAATTCCAAGAACATACACCCCTCGTTTTTGAGGTTAGGAAGTAGTAAACCAGTATTTTGAATGCTTATTCTGTACAAAGTTAAATTAGTGCTGTATAGAGCTGTATTGCTATGAAATGTCGTCGTCTTTGCCTTCATGCTTTCAAAGAAACAGTTTCTTTTTCCTGAAAGAGCAGTGGTAAATTTTCATTTATTTCACAAAGTAAAATACATCTCTCTACTTAACTGTGGTGACCCAGTAATTACAGCTTCGCAGAAAGCCCTTGACATTCCTTGATTCAGTGGCTGTAGAACTGACAATGAAAATTGTGACTAGCCATGTCACAACACTTCACGCACAAAACAGTGAGTCCTTTGATTGTTTCAGCAACATATGATGTTAAATTGAACACCAGTTAACCAGTCATGTCAGGCAGTAGAATACAAGAAAAGCCTTTTTAGAAGGCTAATAGGGAGTACAAGTTTTTTTAATTAATTTTAAACCAAGAAAAACATTATAAGACACATAAGGAGTAGCAGCAGGAGATGATAAATCACGTGTATGAGAATAATTGATGGTAAAACTCCAGTTTCCGCAAATATTGGTCTAATCAACACATGTAGTAATAATATTCCACTATTAAAAACCGAAGTGTATCATTCCCCCTTTCCCACCTTATAAAAATGAACTGCAAAATCTTTAAAGTGAAGGATTAGCCCTTAGAGGAGAACCTTGAATTAAATTAAGCTCTAGGTAGCTGTGATTTCAAAATAATACTTCTGATTTTTAGGCCCTAGCCAGATTTTCATTCAGGTAGGTGAGAAAGATCAGTGTCAGCAGAATTTTTTTTCCTTAAAAACCGGTAGTATGCAAAAACCCCTACCCTCCAAACACTTGTGCTGAACTTTGACCTAATTAATAATTCTCTGCATTTGTACTGTGCTTCTCCTCAATATCTCAAAAGGGCAATGTGCATCTGTGCTTCCCTCACTAAAGGATAAAACTAATCACCAAAAACTGTATTGCAAGTTATACCAGTCAAAAATAGAACTTTGACCTTTGATTCCCATGCTCCAGCTTTCACCACTGTGCACCATGTTGCCTCCATGCTGAGATAAACTTACTTGAGGATCTTAGACTTCCTCAAGGTGGCTTTTGTAAAGAGAAGGGGTTTCCAGCATACTCTGAAAGTGGTCATACTCTGACTTTAGTCTGGCTACTTTTTTTTTTTTTTAAGGAAAGCTTGTTCTATAACTACCGTAAACTCTCCTGACTGAGATCTTTATATCCCTTTAACGTGCTTTGTCTTGGTTTCTGAGCTACCTTATCTCAGGAATGCCTGGGATATTCATGAATAGAAGTTCAGTCATTGATTTAGCTGGGTCATGATTCATTGGTGGTTTTGAAGATCAGGGCTGAGGTCCTGAAGAGGAGTGGAAACTTGCGGAGAGATTGAAGTGTGGGATGATGTGCTTTTGTTGCAGTCTGTTCTATTTATATAGGCTAGAGTCCCTGAGTTGCATTCACGTTCACGCCTAAGCATAGTGATCTACAATAATCCTGTGTGGAGGTGGAACAAACAGGCATTATTGTGGCCAAATTTGTTTATGGGAGGAAGGGTCATAGTTTTCTAGCAAATCAGAGGTGGAAGAAGGAGGTGTATACTTTTTGTGTTTTTAAAAAAAAAAATACTAGTTGGTCGCTTAGAATTAGTGATGAAGTGAGCGGGACACGTTGGCTTTGAATCACTCTGATAAGTGGGACAGGAGATGCTTTCAGTGGAAAGGAGAACAAAGTCCCTGCTAATTCTCTGAAGCATTTCTGTTTTCCAACTAATCTGAGTTTGGTTTGCTTGAGTTTACACAACTGGACATCAGAATTGCTGACACAAAGGATTTGCTGCTCTGTGGCTTAACTTGGGTATTGCCACTAATCGTCCATAACTGCTTTCACAAAAGGTAATAAAGATATCTCCTGATTCTTGTGCATATACTCCAGAGAATAATAAAGAGCTGGATTGCTCTGGATTAGTAATGAGCTAGGGCACAACATTTGAATCAAGATATCAGGAGATCCAGTAGCTTCAGCTCCTCTTGAACTTCACAGCAGTGTTGGAATTTGACCTGAGACATACTCTATTTTGTTTTTGGCCATCTCGAAATATTGGGTCAAAGGTGGTTGGGTCTGTGAGAGAGGTTTGAATCCAGTCTCCACAAGTCTGACTTAGTAATATTCCTGTATCCACTGCACTGCCATCAGCATGTTGTGTAGAGATGCTTGGACTAGTCTGCTGAACAAGAATCTGATTGTGCCCTCCTTTCTTCAGATGAGCTACAGTTATTGTCATTGGATTCATGAGAATTTGAGTAGCTGTATGGCAGGGCACAATAATTTTACAGACTCATATTCTCATAAATATCTAGTCTGGGATGCTCAAACTGCGGGTTGGAACCCCTCAAGGGGTCACAAGGTTATTATGGGGAGAGGGGTGGGGTTGCGAGCACCATGCATGGTTGACAACCTGAGAGCATTAGCTGCTGGCCGGGTACTCTGAAGGAAGCACCTACCCCATCAGCAGTG
>ML675646.1:24038724-24089116 GCA_007922155.1 Mesoclemmys tuberculata
CAGAATCTGAAATGGGGATGCCAGGAAAAAAAAGCTTGAAAACCCCTGATCTAGTCCATTTTTCTGTCAGAGCAGTACTGTTTGGATACCAGATTGTGAAACAAAGTCTGTGTTTCTTTTTGAAAGTTAATGTGTCTGCATCCAGGTTGAACTGAGGACTTCTAAGGAATAAAATTGGCATCCCAAGGCATCCACTGATTTAGAAAGGGCTTGTTCAGTACATCATAACTTGATTATTCTATTTTTAAAATGATTTTAGAGTTTGAGAGGGTGCCAGATTCATAGCACTAACAACTCAGGTCATCTGTTAAAATACTATATAACTACAGCCTGTGTTTAAAAAAACAAACTCAAAAACAAAAAAAACCCAAACCCTATCCTCTATTGATCCCCAAATGTGCCTCAGTTATGACTTGGAAGGACCATGTCAAGAAGCCGAAGAATGAATTTTCTAAGCTTTAACCTTTTGGTCTGCCTGCCGAGGTAGCTTCCATAAGGTGCCATAAATAGGGATGGGGTTGTTGTTGATGGTCTTTTGATGTGGAGATCATTAGCTCATTTCACACAGGATACCAGTTAATATATATTCTGTTACTCTCAATCTAAACCAGACTTAAAGCAATGATTTAGATATGGAGAAGCTCTTAATTTCATTACCATTTCTCATAGGGTCACGGGTTCAATTCTTATTTATAGTACGAATCTTCTCTTAATACAGACTGTCTTTTGGACTGCCTCTCCTGCACTTAAAATAATATAACATCCCTATAGAAAGTATAGCAACTGCTTACATAGCAAAGCAGGCCTGGTCATATACTTACAACTGATTTTCAGTTGGAAAATAGAGCTTTTGATTTAACAACATTTTTCTTGGAAGAACTAAATGCCCCAAACTCCAAATATCCATATTTGGATATGCCTCTGCTGTGCTGCTTGAATATTGTAGTTCAGTTACCTCAAGTCACTGTTTTCCTCAATGGGCCAGGCTTCTCGGCTGTACTACACTGCTCATTATACAGCACCTCCTCTCATCAAGAGGGGAGACTGCGGTGCTTCATGGGAGATCGGTCTGTAGAAGAGAATCGACATATTAAGCACCCATGTTATAACTTCCCTGAGGCACCCTGGTGACATTTCCAAATAGAAATATTCTGACATTCAGCCAATTTTTACTGAAGAGTCAAAATTTATGTGATGGAAAATTCCTGTTTTCCAAACATAACTATGAAACGGTAATAGATAGTTAATTTTAATGTATTAATTGCTGTAATAAGTGTGTTAATGACACTGGTCACTTCTGTTCTTCTGCCCCTTCTGTCCTGTTCCTCTTTTTCTCTCTCCAAATCTTTTCTAATGCCTGGCTCAGTTCTTCTTCCCTCTGGGTGAGTGGTTGACTCTTGTCATGAGTATCTCCTGTCTTCTTTCTGGCTCTTATGCATCAAAGGCAAGTAGGAAACTTTGCTCCCAGATGTTTTTACAAAAAGGCATCTAGAGAAATCAGACACCTGTAGCAGTAGTTGGAAATAAGGAGAGCTACTGATTGGCCAGCTTTCTTTAAGCCACCAGCAACTACTATATTTTGGGAGTCATGATCCTAAGGCATGCAGTCCCTAAGCTAAGAAGAGGTGGGGACTGGCCTGGATAGAGAGAGCAGTGGCTGGGCTGGATGGTAGAGAAGACCAAACAATAGACTGGGAGCCGTGACATCTTTAAAAGTTTCACAGTGGCTTCCATTGTAGTCTCTTGTTTTCAGTCACTCAATTTCAGGCTTAAATGCTTGAAGGTGTGTGGTGGAGAGTTTTGTTTTAAAGTGAGCAAAAATTTCAGCTATCTTTTGCCTTTTCTTATGTGTACTTAACTGTAGTTAGCTAACTCACAGTAAAATCATAGTGAAGACAAGGCAGTTTGTAATTTGCACATGAGCGAACAGGTCAATTAAAAGACTATAGAAGGCAATCTAATTCATGTAACTCAATCTAATTCATGTAATTAGACTATCATAATGCATATTCATAGGGAGGCATGAAAACGCTTTAATTTTGGCATTTTCTAAATTTTGAGTGCTTGTTTACAGGCTTAATGTCCTTTAACATAGCTTTTTGTGTGTAATGATCTACATTGAAGAAAACTATTATAAGAACATTATTTTGCAAGCAAAATGAAGCACTCACGTTTTAGGAAATGCCAAGTTTAGGATTGCCAGTGAAACTTTAACACTGCACTCTTTGCTTGTGCATGATAAAGTCTCTAATTACATTATCACTTATTAATTTCTTTTTTGTAGCACCCCCATCAGCACATAGGATAGATAAGATAGCATAAACATTAAAGTTGTCCAGGCAACTGAAAATTTGATGCTTCCTAACTTTTACATGGCTTTGCAACCTAAATAATGTTCTTGTAACACAGGGTATGGTTTTTATTGCTATAATTTCCTAAGTTTTTTTTAAAAGATAAATTATATTTGTAACTGTTACAACCTCCCACCATGAGCGGTGTTTTCATGCAGTGCAGTACAGTGACTGCCACTTGAACTATAGGACCAACTACATTAGCTGACTGTAGGAATAATAACAAGAGTTCTGTAGCACCTTAAAGATTAATACATTTCTGTGGGCATAAGCTTTTGTGGGCTGCAACCCACTTTGTCAGATGCAAGCTTATGCCCACAGAAATGTATTAGTCTTTAAGGTTCTACAGAACTCTCGTTCTTTTTGCTGTCTATAGACTAACACGGCTACCCCTCTGGAACTTTTCATCATGTAGGAAAAATGTTTTCCTAGAGATGGGAATGGGCTGCCAGGGCCATGTGCTTGGTCTGAGAGGTGGCGGTGGGGAGTAGGGGGCTCATCTGTCCTGGATATGTTTGTTCTCTTCCCAGTTCAGGAGTTGGGGGAGCTCCTGTTTCCTGTGGTGTGCTGCCAGAGTGAGGGTGAGGGCCTTTTGTATCGTGTTCTGCGTCTGGGAGAGTGATCTGGTAGTCTTTCCCAGCTCTTCTTTGCCCCTGCATGGCCTTTTTGTCTGTTCCCAGTGCAGTGGCATCAGCAGTTGTTCCTTAAGTGGCAGCATGGACCCAGTCTTAAAATGTTTGTTTGTATTCAGTTATTATTTTGGCAGGCTGCTGTAATTTCCTGAGGAATGAAGGCGAGAGAAGGGAAGTGGTTGTTTCCAACAGTGCATGTCTCAGTAAAAACTGGTCAGAATTTTATGGGGCAAAGAGAATTTCTCTGAGAGCTTTTGTGCTGCAAACAATGGTGGTCTTGGGACTTCTCAAAATAAAGCTGTGATAATATTTTATAATAGAAAGTGTTAGGCAATTGAAATATAGAGGCCATTATCTAGCTTCCCCTATAATGGATAAAAGATGTTTTAATTGATGCACAATATATACTGAGGAGACCAAGTGTGTGAAGTGATATCTGTTATGGGACCACTTTCTGTTTGGTGAGAGAGACAAGCTTTCAAGCTTACAAAGAGTTTTTCTTTTTATGCTGTATAAGCTCAAAATCTTCTGTCTCTCACCATAGAAGTTGGTCCAATATTACCTTGTTTCTCTAATATCTGGGGACCGACCTGGCTACAACAACACTGCATACAAACATATACTGAAAAATTTTCTGCTGTGATTACGCTGGATTCCAAATAGAACAGAGCAGAATTACTAACTGACTTGCAGTTTAAACAGCTGGATGCAAATGTTCAATGGAATAGCCTAGTTCTTCTCTAAATATATTTTTTTCATCTCTCCCTCCCCACCCCTCAGTTTCTATGCAGATTTTGGACCTTTAAACTTGGCGATGTTATACAGATACTGCTGCAAACTAAATAAGAAGTTGAAGGTAAAGTTTTAACCCTTTCTGTTTCTGTACTAAAATTCAAACTTCTTTTTTTAACAAATTGTAGTACATAGCGGTGTAATGTAGGTGGCTAACCTTGAACTTTAGGCACTGAAGTTGTGGTGATTTGCCATGAATGTACTCCTCATGAGAACTGTGCCTTGTTCAGCAATTGAACAACAAAACATGTACCCTCTTTGTCTTTAAGATCCAATGTAATATTAAGCCAAAGGAAGCTAGTGGAATAGTAAGCATAAGAATGAAAGCCATAATCCTTTTGTGTTTGTGTCTCAAACTCATTGGTAGCATACCTGCCATTAATCTATAGGTATTTTAGCATGACAACATTAGAAGACTGAAGGATCATGATGGAATAGCAAGAGGATGAAACTGCCTGTTTGTATATTTTTCAATGAAAGAGTTAGGACTTCTTTAGATCTTTTATTTGGAAACAGTGTATCTTCATGTAACAGAAAGCTTCAGTTAAATTCATATACAAAAACTTTTCTAGCATTGTGGCACAGTTGCTGTTCCTAGACAAACGTCCATGTACCTGTTCTTTTCTCTGCCACTGCATTAGGGCTTTCTAAATTTGGTCCTTGACTTTTACTTACTTAACACAAGAACTATGAACCTGTATGTTGTCTTTGGATGCCGTGATAACTTCTAATTAAATTGTACAAGTGCCTGTCCTGAATCCTAGGCAGTACATTAAAATATACTGTACAATTCAGAATTAAAAGATGTTAAACAACTTTGAAAAATGCATATAAAATGTGACCATATTGACCTACTCTAAGAGCAGTAATAACATGATCGTGTAGCTGTCAGTCCAGCTTTATCTCCAAATGCCCAAGGAAAACAAAGGTGGCTTTCTGCACATGGTGCAAAGACAAACCAATTGAGTTGCCTTATAAGACCCAGTTTGTTGGGAATCTTCTGACAAAACAGGCTTTTGTCAGAGAACGCCAAGTGGTCGAACCAAAAATGTTCATAGACATACCAAGTTTAACCAACTCCTGATGGGGAAACTTGCCTGACTACCCTGGATTGGGGATCCCAAGGTTTCCAGGGTCTGCAGCAGTGGGACAGCCCTGCCATGCAGACTCCCCTGGGGACCCCAGAGTTTGCAGACTCCCTGCTGCTCAGTCCTGGAAGTTCTGAAAATCCTATCTTGGCTTTCTAGGGTCCACAGGTCTGGTGCAGACCAGCGTGTCAGTTTCACTGCAGTTGTTTCAGAGAGGGATGGCATGAAACTGATATCAATTATGTTCATTTCAATCAGTAGCTGCTTATCCCAGGGGCTATCTTTTGTTTTGGAAATGCCATGTGTCAATTCTTCCAAAACTAAAAATGTAACAGAATTTTTGGTTCACAGCAAATTTTGAAATGGGGAAATTTCTTATCAACTAGAACTTTCCAGACTTTGACCAGTCCTGACTTTAACTTCAGGAAAACGTTTTTCCAAGTACAGAAATACTCTTAATTAAATTGATTTTTATAAAGTTTAACAAATTTGTACTGTTCTTTCCCAGTTCTTCATTGACTATGCAATACTATATAGTGAAAAAATGATTAAAGCTAATGGAATAATAGAGCATATTAATGCAACGTGACATCTATTACTATCACCCAGGTAAATGTTTGGAGTTAAATTATTTTGTTTCATTATCATTTTACTACTAGAATGAGATATTACTACAAAAATAATTCTGGTACTGAGTTCTATACCAAAACAACTTAGAATGGTTAGAAAAATTGTAGGAAATCAAGCCATTTCCTATAAAATGGGATAGACACACCTTTTATGGTCTCCTTGGTAACAAGTCAGCTTGTGATGGAAAAAGGTAGTGGTTAGGTGCTGCAGAATGTTGAGGTATTGGTATTTTGTCATGTAGGTTTGTTAACTAGAGGCTGGCTACTAGAAAAGTTTGGATTTGGAAGCCTAATGTAGAGGGTTCCCAAGTGCATTGACTTACTGGGTTGGTAGAAGAAATATTAAGGCTAATCTGTGGCAGGTTGAATTGCTTAATACAGAGGTTGATTCATGAGCTAAATCCTAGCCACTCTTTTACTCTACAGAAATTTCCCAAAGAGTTTTTAAGCAGACTTCCAGAGGACCCACCAGGTGATCAGCCTTCAGGATACTAATTATGGACAATTTCACAGTTACAGTTGCATTCAAGTTTTGCAGTTAGTGGAATTTGACCTCTTGTTGGGAACTAAGATCTTCATTATAAACAAATTTACACTACACCTCAAGTAAAGATTGAATTTTCGGGGAAAATACATCCCTTCAGGAGTCAAGATAAATTTCAAAAGGACTCAATTTTGTTGCTTCTATCTAATGTTCAGTCTCTGATTTTATAAATGTCTGTTTTAGAACACGTGTGAATGGTTAAGTACTGCTAAAAATTGTTCTTTTTAAGAAAACTTATCAAAACAATTCATGTTTACACCATATAAAGAAGCCATTGGAAAAAACATTAATCAGTTGCAGATATAGCAAATATTATACGTTTTAAAACTGTTTATAAAATATGGGCTCTCTAGAGACACAAGGTGCTTGGCAGTTGGAGCTCTGTAAAAGCAGGTTCTCTGTTTCCAGTGACCTTAAATGTTCTGCAGATAATGCAACTTCCCACATTTCATGGTGTCCAGAAGGAGAGCTTCTCTTGTGAAATCCTTAGGGAGTGAACTGCTGCAGAACCTCATAGGAGAGCTAATTATAGGGACATGGCTTAGTAGAAAACTTTAAATGCCTGGCACAAAGCTGTAAACAAACTTGAAATCCCTGAAGGCAAGTTCTGCAAGAAACTTTTATTAATAGATGTTGTTCATAACCCATTGGCAAAATAATCTCTATTAAAAAGGTCATTTTATTATGTTCAGTAATAATACATTGGTGCCAACAAACAAACAAAAAACATTGAGAACATTATTAAGGTTGCAAAGTCAAGCACTTGAAAGTTAAGAAATGCCAAATATGCAGTTGTTTATGCCCCTGCCTCTCCCCCGTGCGTATACATTTTTTACAGCCTCTGGTGACATCATTACATACCACTTTTCTTTCCCTCTGGTCCCCTGCCACAGACCCTGGAGGCCCATCCCAGGATTACCCAGCTCCACGGCAGGGAGCCCGAGAACCCTAGCTCTAGCCAGTGTTCTCAGGGTTTCTGGGCTTCTTACTGTAGAGCCAGGACCCTGGAAACCCTTGGTTCCCAACTCCAAGGCAGTCTGCATGGCAGGGCTCCTCTGGAGCCCCAAACTCTAGAAGCCTGGACCAATTTCAGGACCAATTTTGGTTCGGATGAATCAGCATTTTCTGATTAAAAATCGTTTTAGTTGGGAAACTTCCAACCAGCCCTGTTATAAATCCTGCTTGTAATATGTATATGAAACAATCATTAGTTCAGGCTTTTGAATTAAGTATGTTCTATGTGTCAAATTAATGTTGGAATGCATAAACTGGATTTTCCTGTGTCAATGTTAATCAAATGTCTAATATTGGCATAATATTTCTGTTAGGTGCACTTATCATGCTAGTAACTTTCCAGCCAAAAGGGAAGGCCCAGCTCTTGCACTGAGAAGTACTCAATCAAAAACAAACAGATTAAAGCGAGAGATACAACACATTAGCTGAGGGCCTATGATGGCCTGGGATCAGCTACTGGCAAAATAAAGTGAAGCATTCACTCTCTAGTCTTGTTGGTATAAGTCAGTGAATCTATTCCATATGTAGCACAGCAGAAATGGATCTTAGGAAGGAACTTAAACATGGAGAGGATAGCAATATTTAAATTGAAATTCTGGAAGGACATTTCATGCCAGAAGGCTGTATGGAATTAAGCAATTGATAACTAGGTGGATGGATCTGTCATCCTAGAATTGATGGTCTGATTCAGTGCAAGACAACAGCAGATAAACAAGGACAGAGAGTTTATGTAGGGTTTTGACCGCTGTGACAATCTTGAATTTTATATGGTGGCAGAGGGGGAAGCCAGTGAAGGGATTCATATGGGGGAGAGCATAGTTAAAATGATAGGCCAGAAAGATTTTTAACCACAGCATTTTATACAGACTGAAGAGGGTATTGTGGAAGTCGGAGAGGAAAAAGTTGTAGGAGTAGAGACTGAAAGTGAGGACCTTGAGAAGGTGGGGTGGGGGGGACTGTTAAAAGTCTGAACTGTTAAGGTAATCATAACATAATTAACAGGTCTAAGCATTGGTTGGCTGTTCAAAAATTTTCTTTAAGATGCTGGTGTTAGTTCATGTAAGGGTTATATGATTTATTTTAAGAAATAACCGAAGTTAGTTGTCCTATGACTAGAAATTCCTGTAGGACTAAGGCTTTTTTCCTTTTTTATACAGTATATGGACACACTCAACACCTGCTAGTGGTGGTGGGGTGGTGTTTTGTTTTGTTTTTTTGCTTTTGTTTTTTTGTTTTTTTAAATAATCCCCCTTTTTGCTATATGTTACATGTACTTATTAAATTCTCCCTCTTGAAATTCAGCCATTAACAGTATGGTATCTAAGTCTTAAACTTGTTACATCTTTTTTTCCTCACCTTATCTAACTGTTTGGGATAGTAATTCCAGGAGGGAGAAAGCAGTCTAGCATGATCCTCAAAATACACTACTTACATCTTAAAGGGATCAGGGAGGCAATCTTTGGCTCTGAGAACTTGCATAAATAAAATAAGGATTATTTAGTGAGGCTCTTTTTAAGTCTTCCTTTTTAATGAGCAAAACGTGTATGTGTGTTTTTTTAAATCATGTTAAATACTATGAGTTAACATAGCACACTGAAAGCTTGATCAAGACACAGGTTAATACATCTGAAGCTATGTTAGCTGGCTGAATGTTTAGCCTTCATACATGTTAACCTATATCTTGATGGGGCTTTTCAACTGTTAAGATCAGAGAGGGTCAAGGCATTTGTGATCAGATTACAAACAGCTGTCATGTCATTGCAAAATGCAGGGAGTATAATCGCCAATGGATTGTGTATTTCATTGACTACTCTAAAACATGCAATACCGTCTGACATGACCACCTTTGAAGGATACTGCCAACATGGGGATTCTAAAGCACCTCCTTGAACTCTCATTGCAAGTCTGGCATCGACAGACTACATTGTGAACAGCAGCAAGAGACAGTGAATGTTTTTTTCACTGTGCAGGGTGCGCCACACACGCACACTTTTTATATACTTTTCCTAAGCCTTTTCAACACGTGCACAGAATTTATTATGAGACAAGCTGGGAGGTTTTGACGAAGTGGATGGAATTAGGATTTCCATTATTGGACACTATCTAACCTACTTTAGATAGATACACTGTTGACAAAATGCTCTTTGCTACAACACAGATATAATACAACAAATCTTAAAGTCTGTTAAAACAGTGAGGGGTATGAACCCTCCTTTAGTGAGGTGCAAACTGGATGCGTGCACATTTACATGATGAATAAAATAAGATACAAGCGGGGATAAAGACTAATAGTCGAGTTGTAGAGGCAGTAGATAGAATCCAATTATCTAGGATCATACATATCCAACCACGGGGACTGTTAAGAAGAAATTTGAAGAAGACTAGAAATGACGGAGTCAATGAACATTTGGAAAAACCATGGCATCTTAAAATGTATGAAAGTTTGACTGGTAAAAGGCATAATTTTTTTCATCATGACGTATGGATTTGAATCATGGGACATTCCTGCAACTGACAAGAAGAAAACTGAAGCTTTTGAGATGTGGTGCTGGCAAAGACTCTTCTATATCTCCTGGATGGAAAAGAAGACAAATGCTTGTTAGAAATGTTATTGGAAAGAATCAGAATCCACTGTTGGAAGTCAAAAGACACAAACTTATGTACTTTGGTCATGTTAGGCATAGAAATGGAAGTAACCTCAAGAAAGCCATTATGGAAGGAGTGGTAGTGGGTTATCGTAGCAGGGGAAGACCAAGAAGGAAAAGGGTAGAAGGTACGTGCAACAGATCACTGGGTGTTTAGCTGCTGAGTGCTCAGAACTAGCAATGGAATGAGAAACCTTCTGAAAAACCTGCTGTGGTTTCACCAATATTCAGATGCGAATAAATTATTTTCCTTATTTAATTCAGTTGAGCTAACAATTGCAAAATACACCCTTTTTGCCTGTCAAGACAAGATCTAAAAGTCAAATCCAAATTTCCTTGTTAGGGATTAGGTTTGGACCTATAGCAAGCGGCAGTGATGGCTTAGATTACAGTGTGTGAACTAGTCCTTAGTAGCAGCCTTTGGAACAGAGGCTTCCTTACATGAATAACAAGTAGCTAATATATGGGCTATTTGTTGTTGTTGAGCCTTCTGTTTTTAAATACTTTGTCCAGTTAAATATTTGTATCCCACGCTTTCTTCATAAGAAGAGATGGCCATAGAGTAAGTAGCCTTTTTTTAAACAAATGGGAGAGTGGAAAATGTGATTATTACTCCCACCTGCTCAAAATTGCTCCAGATTCTTAAATTTCTTTTAGGTTTCTATTAAGGAAAATGTTAGAGGTGTTATCCACTTCAGCTACTAGTCTGTCTTACTCAAGTACTATTCTGTTTGTGCAAAAAAAACAAAAAACCCCACACAACTGATTTTTACCATTGTAGTTGACTTTAGGCATTCTGCATGTAACAGACAAGGCTATAATGGGTTTTGAAAATGAACAAGTATCTCCAACAAAATATATTGGTTTATATAAATCCTACTGCACACACAATCTTTGCCTCTCCAAAAACAAAACAAAACCCACAATAAAAACCTCTATTAGGGATCTCACCATTCCCAATCTTTTTGTATGGGGATGGTTGCCAATATAAAAACCTTAATACAGGTGTAATGTGCTTTATAAGGGAAACTTCATGGTTTTCCTGTTTATTTCATGTGCTGTGGAAAAGGAGGGTTAGGAGCTAGTGTGTTAAAAATATATGGTATGTCAAATGGGTGAAATCAAGAAGGTACCATGTGGAATCTTTTTTTATTTGAAGTTAGAATCAGTTTGTTCACGTCTTCCAGTACCACATTATCTAAAGTGCACTAATCTTTCATGTAGCAATAAAATGTCTTTTGCACACTAGCCAGCTTGATTTTTAGAGGACAGTTCTGTAAGAACCTCATGGGTTTCTCAGATGTGATCACTGCTGTTTGCAGTGCGTGCAGCTGTGGTTCATCCTGCTCAGCATTCTGTTTCTTATCCCTCTTGTCATCTTCCCCTCCCAGAGATGTCAAAGGAGGCAGCATCAACCAGCTATCTTTAGCAGTGCTATTCGCTTCAGGCTCTTGCTACCTCATTGCCCTAGTCTCCTTCTAGGAGCCCCACCTCAAGGCTCCAGAGAAGTTGAAGAATATGAGTTAAAAATGTTAAGGCTGGGTTATACCTCCTAAAAGGCACAATAAATGTAGCTGAGGTAAACTGTAAAGCAGAATATCTTATCAAAACAGGAAACATTTGTTATGCTGAATAATTCACTGTAATGACTTGAAGGAGGAAGCAGGTGAACAGATTTGAGAGACAACTGCTGGTTCCAAAAGAAGAAGGCTGTTTCTGGCAGCAGGCTAGCATCTCCTCTGATGGAAAAAACAAACTACTCTCTGGTTAGTCTTCTACTATTTGGATCATCTGTAGCCTGAAGCCTTACTGTGGTGTGCTGTCTCTTCACTAAATTATCATGCTTTCTCTCCACCTGAGACTGGCAAAATCTTTGGGAGTGGGGACCTGTAACATCTGCCTCCCATGAGGGACCAGAGACATGGAAATGCTCTTGTTCCTACAGAGTCTTTAGGCTGGGAATCTGTCATCAAGTGCCTGGTAGTACTGAGGGTCTTGTTACATGTGCAGTAGGGACAAAGCCTCAGTCTTTGTATCAAGCCTGGAAATGGAAGAGTTTATAGAAATGTTGGTATTGTTAAACTCTTCCAATTGGAAATTACTGCAACAAATTATCAACATTTGACAAGTGATATCTGTTCTCCCTTTTCAGAAAACACACAATGTTTCCCCCAACTGAAATAGAAATTAAATACACTTAGTAAGTTACAGCTACATTCCATCAATTCAAATACTGGTCTTTACTTACTTAATCCCTTATTCTTATGGTTTTCTAAAATTCCTTGATATACAGTCATGTCCATTCAATATAATGGACTGTATGTGGGAGCAGATCTGTTTAGAACTAACGTACTTTAAATAAGTTAAATGGCTTCCTGAGAAGTTGTACTTCAGCTATGTGTGTATGTGCATGGGTGTGTGTTCCTGATGGGTGGGGTGTGGTTTTTTTAAACAGTTGGCTACTTTTAGTCTTTCAATGTGGTGCGGAGAAAAGTCTCTGCTCTTTTAAGGTGTTGCTTGAAGAGAGTCCAAAACAGATGAACATTTTAAAAGCAAACAATGGTAATATTCAGGTGGCTAATCTTTTAAAAAAAAAAGTGAACTGTGTTTTGTACAGCCAGAGAACTTACTCAAGGATCTCTCTTTTGAAAAAATTGGAGGCGGTAAAGCACTGAGAGGTTATGCTGGATGGTCAGAGTTTGACCTTTGTTTCATTTGTAGTGTTTTGATCACTGATTGCTATGGAGATGATGTGTTTTTCTTCTGAGTAACCAGCAGCAAGACAAGAAGGCTTGATCATAATATCCTGTTTGCTCTTTGAAATTGAGCTTGCGTGAAATGTTTAACCCACTTTAACATTGCAATATTGTGGAGCTTGATTATTCAGGGTAGCTCCTTTTCAAACAAATGAAGAACAAATAGAGTAACCATGCAGTGTTGTACTACTGTTTGTTCTGCTAAATAAATCTGATTTCATAAAATTGCAAGTAATGTTTGTTATAGCAAACCTTATTTTTTAGCAAGGAACAGGACTGCATACTCAACTATTTATAGATGAGACAGTTTGCAAACTTTGCTTAGATTTATCTGAATTTGTAGTAATCCAGTTTCTGTTAAATTCATATCTGTTCCTTCATGCTGAACAATGCAAATGCTACACCAAAGCAGTTGGATAGTATATTGTGACATAATCCAGTGACAATCCTAATGAAATGTAATCTAGTCATAAAGGCAGAAATGCAAATTTCTAAAACTTCTGGCATTTTCTTTTGTAATACTTATGGTTTGCCTTGGATTTCTACATAATTGAACAGTATGAACATGTTTGGGAATCTGGATTTTGGGTTTCTGTTGTGTAAATCAATGGGTTAGATTTTCTTCACTTTAAACTAGAACTAGCTTGTTACTTTTTCTTTTGTAACAAAAAAAAAAAAAAAAAAAAAGGACTTCCTGTTAGACAAATCTTTAACTTCAAATTAGTTCACAGTGAAATTCACTATTGTCATGTTGTGTTAAGTGGACTTCTGTATCCTTACTGAGAGAAACTTTTGTCAAATAAGCCTGATAGTTTGTGTACAGTAAGAACTCTATAGTTAAATTACTAAAATAAGTAACTTCATTATGATTCTTCAACTGCTACAAAAGTGCTTCTTTATTTTATAATGTGGGCAAAAGTCAGTTAACTGAGTGTTTTTTTTTTTTTAAATATATATCTTGATATTTATGAGTTTCACTACAATTACATCCAGACTATGATATTTTAGGACAGCGGTTCTCAACCTGTGGGTCGCGACCCCGGCGGGGGTCGAACGACCAAAACACAGGGGTCGCCTAAAGCCATCGGAAAATACATATTTCCGATGGCTTTAGCCGCTGAGAAGTCGCGCTACCATCTGTAGCAGCGCTATTCAGCTGGAACACACACCGTTATGGATGCGCATTCCAAACTGAATGCCTGCGCGCATGCGCAGACGTGATTGCATCATCCGTCCGGGGCCTAAGGGGCGGGGGAAGCGGGGGGAACGCTCCACAGTCCATAGCAGAGCATTACATGTGTCCGGCGCTTGCTGACGTCATCAGTTTTGAAGTAGCCACCAAAATTATTTTTTGGTTTGGGGTCACCGCAATATGAGGAACTGTATTGCGGGGTCACGGCATTAGAAAGGTTGAGAACCACTGTTTTAGGAAACCAGAGGAAAGAGCATTCTTAATTCTTTGTATTACACATTAAATTTTTCTTTACATTTTTTAAAATAATTGACATGTGGCTCTAAATAGACTTCAGAAACTAACTGAAAATAATATGAACACTTTTGCTTACATGTGTAAATTTAAAACTATAGGTATTCTGTTGGCAAATACTAGTGTTATGATGAACACCTAGAAATAATTTAAAGACCTAGTGCTGTAAGTAGATCTAAGCAGTAGACCTATGTGAAAATCCACAGACCTCAGAGGTCTCCATTGCGTTTAAATTTCTGCCCACATGGATCAGCTTGCCAACTGGGGCCTAAGTGGCTTAATGTGTTAAATATAATAGAAGGTAGATCTACTTCATTTAATGTATAACTTAAAATAGTGGTGAAACTGGAATTGAGTTGAACAATAGCCTTTACAGAATTGAAACTTCTTAAGTGCAAGTACATAGTTTGGTACACTTGCAACAGTGTCATTTCAGCTAGTGCTGGTTGTCATTGTTCCTAAATGAATGGGATTTTACATAGCAAGGTAGTGATCTTTAACGATGGTGTTCCAGTTTCCCTATTTCTGAATCTACTGGAATCTGCAGTTCAAATGCTTAAATTGTAAATCTCCTTCACTGTTTTCTTTATTGTAAATGATGAGTTTTTCATGCCTCTTGTTGTTATATACCAGTTTTCAATCTTATTTAAAGCTTTAAGCTTATCAAAAATTGATTTAAATGTACAATATATCAATCTGGGTCCATAGAGATTAAAATGTAGCTCTCACTTCATTTTTTTAAATGGCATAGACGCAATGAAAATTCTATATTCCAGTAGTTTATGTTAAATGTCAGAGATGCTTCTGAGAATTTGAGGGTGTGTTGCCCCCCACGCACACAAACCCGCACATCTCCCCAGTACAACTACAATGTTGCCAGTAGTATTATATTACTGCAGTCTACTGTCACCCTGTAAAAGGAGGACAAATTAATCTGAAATGGCTGTTTAGTTGTGTTTGTAAAAGCTTCCTCTACTTAAACAATATTTAAAATTATTTTAAAACAAGCAAATTCAAAAGTACAGTATAGAAAGAACTGTAAATTGTTGTTAAAATAACAGATGTGGATAATAAAATACAATTATAGTAATACTGCCACACAAACTACTGCAATTTTGTCTGATTTGGACCATAGTAGACTTGATCACAATCACAGCATGCTGGATGCAAATGTGATAAGGAAAAAGCTTGTTCTTGTATTCTTAAGCTAATGGTGTGACCGGTCAGATTTTAATATCCATTGAATACCGTAGAAGATGGGGTTGTGGTATACTATAAAGCTGATCATGCTTGTTTGTCTCCAAACATGACTTGCTGTAATCAGCGAAGATGCCCCTCCCCCACTCTTCGAGGGATTATAGTCCCATTTAGATGTACTCTAGTCACATTAATTTAAATCACACAGTTTATCCTTCTGTGGAAGCAGTGGGGAATAAGACCAGTTTATCATAACATACAGTCAGATCGACTTTTAAAGGCATTATTCCTGTGAAGAGTAGAAGTAAGAAACTGATGTATGCATTACAATAAGTTTCTTCTAAATTTGCTGGCTATTTTTGGTTTCTTTTAGAGAAATTTCTCTTTTGTTATTTAAAGCTTTCACATGAACCCTTGTACAAACTTCAGCAGCACAATAGGTCTGAAAAGTGAATATGGCAAGCACCCACTAAAATGTTAATTTACAATGTTGCAAAAATGCCTTTACTAGTGTGCAGTACTCCTCAAAATTTTTCAGTGCTGATACCAAGGGAGGTTTCTGTCAGGCAACTTGCTCCCTCTAAATCGAGTCTCCTCAAACACTGCTTAAAATGTTTTTAGTAGTAGTGTAAAAATTCATGCGTACCTGTCTGAAAAGTGCATTGTAATCTGAAGCTTACACAATTTAGTGGAAATATGGCAGTTTACAAAAATCAATATTATACATTCAGTGATTCAACACTAATTCACTGAGTGAACTAAATATCCCAGCAAAATCACTGTGGTTCATATGTGCTTTAACTAACACTGTTCTGGTTTTAAGTAATTACAGATTTCTGAAATTTCCATTCTTGCTGAGACTTTACAATCCTTGGTCTTCCTTTCAATAATTCTAAGGAGAATCTGTGTGAACTACATATTGCCCATGCCAGCTGACTCAGCCTGAACCCTGTGAGCCCAATGAGCTGTTCAATTGTGGTTTAGACACACAGGCTCGAGTTAGTCTGGGCTCCTGCACCCTCTCACACCAACAGAAGTTGGTCCCATAAAAGATATTCACTCACTCACCTCATAATATTTTAGATTATTTTATCAAACTAAAAATGGCCTTTTTCAAAGCACTTGCTTTTTGTAAGCCCTGTGTCTTATTGTAATTAATGTAGCTGACACATCCCTCTCTTTTCTCTTTAAACAGTCCTTCAGTCTATCAAGAAAGAAAATAGTCCATTATACCAGTTTTGATCAACGGAAACGAGCAAATGCAGCATTTTTAATAGGTTCATATGCGGTAAGTATCACTTGTTTATATACGTCTCTATTCTTCCCCAAACAGACACTTTTGCTGCCATGTAAAACTGGCTAAACATAGACTTCAGTGTAATAGTGAGACTGTCATTCAATCTTCTGTAATCTAGCTCTTTTGTGCTGTTTCTTCAAGGCGTAGTTAACACTTCGATGGAGCTGCTTTTTCTGTAGTAGCTTATGCTGGTCTTTTAAAATTTAACTTCAGGATGAATTGTTTATGTAATCAATAATTTAAAATGGGTATCCAAAAATGTTCATGCTATAGCTGAACTAAATGAACAACTAAGATGATTACAGGTTTTAACTTATAATGTAAATACAACTAAGTGCACTGTAGATTTCTATCCACTACTCTTGACCGCATACAGATCCTGATTGAATTAATATGCCATTTATACAGTACATGAGATACGTAGGAAAACATCTCTTTTTTTGGCGGATAAGTAATAGATTTTCCTAACAACTGGTATTTCTGGCTCCAGTGGTGTATTTGATTGCTTATCTTTTGTAAGTGAATTATTTCTGTAGCAGTATCTACATTAATCTGTTCCTGTTACCACTTCAGGAAAGTTTAATATGGATATCAAACTTACACATTTCTCAGGAAGGGAGCATATATTTTGACGGAAATCAGAACAGGTAATCAAATGGCACTATCCCAGAATTCTGAAGGAAGTCTTAAGAATGGAAAATTAAACTTTAACCACCATTACTGCAAAAGTGTTTAATTTAGAGCCTTTTGCCCTTACAATCCAGCTTCTCTTATCTGCAAATAATCGTTCTTTCATCTAGGAAATTGTCACACATTGAGTATTATGATCTCAGTATGTGAGTAAGCCAGCGGATCTGACCTTTGAATGAGGGTTTTTTTTGTTTAGCTGTGTAGTTGTGGTAGTGGCTGATAACTGCGAACTCTTGTAAAATTTACCATGTCATTCACTTCATTAAATGCTACTTTTAACTTTAAAAGCTTGGTTTTAAAACGGAGTAGAAAAAAGTATCCTATGATTTCTTATTGCCAAGTTTACCCCTAGAGTGGATTTGTGGATCTGTTAAACCACTGAGAAAGGGTTGTCATGAAAAGCTGATCAAACTCTTTGGAAACATTGAAGGTATTTGTGGGTTGGAAAGAATGTGATGTTCTTATAGTAATGTCCCTATAGGTGCTCAGCTTTGCTCCAGGTACACATAGGCCCTATGCCCCCTGTAGTGGATCACCCATAGGAAGTAATATCTCAAAGAATGCCAGTTACTGCACAGGGTAAGTAATTTCTCCTTGCATCCATACTCAGGACTGGATCCAGAATTCCAAAAAAGCAACAAACTTGTAATTATAATCTCTTTCAGTAGGGAAACACTAAACTGAAGACAAACTAGTCTCCAAAAGAGGTAGGATGTGATTTTCTGAAATAGATGCTATAAATTAAAGCTGTATCCGCTTCACTAACATGCAAACTTAGGCAAAGACAGAGCTGAGTACCAGAAAAGGATATGGGGCCAAAGCACAGGTCACAGCATGAAGCATTCCCAGCAGTTCCCAAACCCTTGGTCTAAATTCAGTTGGAAGGTGTGGTTTTGATTCCTGTTCTCTCCAGATATTACTCTAAATGCAGAGAAGCAGATGGTTTAGTTCAGATTAGGGGAGTGGCCAGCCACATGAAGATAGCTATCAACCACATGGTGGCCGGGATTGGAGCCCCATGTATTTTGCGTTTGTACAATACCACAAAATGAAAAAATATTAACGAAAACTCCGTGAAAGTAAAAACTTACTGCTGCAGTGGCAGCTCCCGTCCCATAGGGCTGGGCCTGGCTCAGGCACCTTGGTCTGGGTGTTATGACGAGGAGCATGGGCTTGCACTGCCACTCACTCCGATTTGAGCAAGCTGCCTCTGGGTCGTCATAATGCCCTCATACCCAACTCCCCAAGGCAGGACCAGTGTGGGAGAGGGAAGCATCGAAGGGAGAATAGGGGAGGGGTCTCTGGGACTGCTAGGGGACTGGGGATGAGGAGGAATATTTAAGGAAAAGAGGGTTTTATGGGGCTCGGGGGGGTTTGGGGAGGATGAAGTTGTGTGGAAGAAGGGGGGTAGGCACCTGAAGGAGGGCTCCCTAGTGATATGGAGGTTGGAACTGAAGGGCTGAAGAAGGAAGCAGTAGGGGTTTGGAAGATCTGTGGTGCCTATGAGTGGGGATGGAGAAATGGGGGTTATTTGATGGGCTGCAGTACTAGGTAAACTTCAAGGGGAGGGTTCCTAAGGAGTTGCCTAGGGTGTTTTGTTGTGGCTAATTGTGATAGCTGTTGGTGAGTCTCTCTAGGCCTAGAACAGGGGTCCCAAACTACAGCCCATGGCTGCATCCAGCCTGCCGACACACTTTGATTGGCCCACTGCCTCCTCCCATCCCCATCCCTTTCCCACGTGATGTGGGCTCAGCGCTCCTGCCCACCGTAAGAGCAAGAGGGATGGATCTGGCCCTGGCAGCTGAAAGTTTGGGGACCCTGGCCCTAAAGTAACACTTAAATCCCAGTTTATCTATACTCACATAATTTTATTATTTGCTGTGCTTATTTATATTTGGTCGTCATGAGGTATTTAATATAAAAGTAATAAAAAGAATTAAAACAACCATTTTAATGGATAAAATGAAATAAGAAATTCCTGAAATATAAAACAAATTATAAAAAGAATTTTCATGAGCGCTCTAGCCATGAACGGTATCATGAGAACTGTTATCAATATGGATGTTAGCACTCTGACTTTCCGCTCCACTGTCTGCAGTACCCACCTCAGTGAGGAACTTTAACATCCCTGCATGATATGCTGAAGTGCAGTGCTGCCCTCTGTACACTGATATCTGTCCGATCTTCATTCCAGGCTGGGGTTCATATGAAAGACAATCTTCTCTCCCCTGTTGCCTAGATTAAGGATACAAATCCAACTACAAACCTTCGATATCCGCATGCAGTAGCATTGTTCTGTCATTTGTGTCCCCCTTAGTGTGGCCACTGAATAGATGCAGGGTCTGCAGCTGGGTTATGTCCCCACCACAATTTTTAATCCCACTCTTTGCAATAAGGGGATGCACCACTTCACACTGCCTCAGTTGCACTTCTGTCACTAAGATTTGAAAATTGAGTCTGGCCCAAGTGTGAGAGGAGCCCAGTTTTACACTAATCCCATGAGTCTTGCAATGAGTTGAATAACAAAACAAACCACTTTCTTGTGACTGACTCTGTTTCTCCCTCCCCTAATCTCTAAATGTGTATCCCCTTGCACATAAGAGGGTGGCACCACCTCAGTCATCCGCATCCCCACTAAGATTGGAAGTGGGATACACCCCCCTGAGGTTTAGGAGAATACTGATCTGAATTTCTTACTGCTATCATGAGACTTTCCTGCATGGGAAAAGACAGAGGGAACAAATCCATGCTCCCACATATAGGGTCTCTTAACTCTAGCCCCAATCCACTTCCCTTAATTGTCAGGAACATAAACCATATTCTAGTCGTCTTCACCCCAAACTGTCCAAAGGGAGGAAACCCAAGATCAGAGCATCTGATGGTGGTTTGGGGGGGAAAAAGGACTTTGAGTGTATGTCTACACTGCAGCAGGGAATGTGCCTCCCAGTCAAGGTAGACAGATTCATGCTAGTGCTCCAAAAATTGCAGTGTAGACATTGTGAGTAGGGCAGCTGTTTGGGCTAGCAACCCAAATTCAGACCCAGGTGATCAGGTGAGCTTGAGAGCCCAAGGTGCAATGTGTAATGCTGCTCTTTGTAGCATGTTGGCTCGAGCCAGTTAAATGCAAGTCTGTCTGCTTGGAATGGGAGGCTCATTTCCAGCTGCAGTGGAAACATAACCAACAGCAGTCCTGGCTGAAGATTCCATCTTATAGTCACAATAATTGTTAGATGGGTTCAAGTGGTTACTTTTCTCATTCTCCACTTCTAAATAATCTCTGTTATCTCTAAATCATGTTACATGCTTTAATTTAGTACTGTTATCCCAGTCACAATTATTGCTTCAGTGTTGGTAACTAGCATTGACTTCTCAGTCCTTAAGATGCAACTGCTCACTCATCTCATCAAAATTAACATAACACTACTGTGAAGAAAACATCTATGTTTAGATCATTCAGCCTGTTGCTAGACTCACTAAAGCACTAAGGAAGAAAATGTTCTCATTTCATTGTCACAACTGTTGCCATGATATTCTCTAAATGGTTTTGTGTAGCTCAGTCACATTTTGCGCTGTAAACATGTTTTGAGAAAAACAAAGCTAAGACGTGCTCTTGCCCTTGTTCAGCCTCATGTCATCCCTTCCCATATTTGATACCTTTACTAGTAACGTTATTCCTAAAAATGAGATTGTAAACTCTCCCGAGCAACAGCCATTTGTTTTGTGAAATACTGGCATACAGTTGGATGTTGTAAAAATATAAAAGCTTTCATTGGTCAATATCTATTTATAAATAGACTTCTTTGCAAAACAAGCCAATTAATAAACCCTATCACTGAAAGGGGTTTTTTAGAGTAAGGAGTCCTGAATACTATTGGGCGTGAAACAACCTAACAACAAAATGAAGAGATTCCACTGGGAAAAGGTAGCAGATATGACTCCATAAAGTTGGAAATTCACATCTGAACCAGAAATCTCAACTTTGAGACGAAAGCTGCAAAGGTTTTTTTTTACTTCACAAAGGTTTACTTCATAACATGGAAAGCTAAATATTCTAAACAGGAATAAATGTTCAAAAAAATGAACTCTGTCACTATTTACTGCCTTTACTGCCATCTTGAGGCTATACATTGTAATTCCTAGTAATGGTTGAGCCTGTAAAACAGATTAGATCTGTGGAAAACTTAGGTCTCCTTAGAAACCTTTCAAAATAAGTTAAGAATCTCTTAAAATATTTACCTTAAAAATGAACTGTTTTAAGTTTAGTTACCAGATAACTTAATAGTTGATCTAGCCAGTTGTTAAACTATCAACACTTTTTAATAGAAAAAAATCTTAATTTTTTTCCCCCAGTGATTTTTAGTAGGACCTAGACTTTCAGAGGTCTAGTCTGCTCTGGAAGCTTTGGCCATGGCAGATTCCTCCTAAGTTATATTTTTGTTATATTTCAGGCACTTAAACCCATTTCTCTTTTTTTACCCCAGATATAGTTCTATGTTTAAACCGTATATTGTAGCCGTATAGTGGTTACGAGTAGCTTTGTAAATTTCCCTTTTATGCACTATAAAACCTTCTGTACTCAGGGCTTCAATTTTTTTGTAAGGTAAAGGGGAGTTCTGTATTCCCTCCTTTCTGTATTGCACCGTAAACATCATTCTCTTCTCCCATTTTGGTCCCCTGCCCAACCTTCCCCCATGTTTCTGCAGTCCCAGCAGAGGGGGCCCTTCAGTTCTCGAGGGAGCAAGGAGTTTTATATTCTTCTCTTCTCTTCCCGTGCCCTGGTACCTGTTACAGGGTTGTTGGCTGCCTTAGCAAACAATTTGAGAAGAAAGCAGCAGAGCTTTTTCAAATACTACTTCATCACATGAAAAGCTTAATATTCTATACAGGAATAAATATTCAAAAAATGTTAGCTCAGCTGCTTCTGTTGAGCAGCTTCCCCTGTTGTCATAATTGTGTTAAAAAGAGATGTTCAGTAGAAGCCCAATGTAGAGAGCAGCCTTGATGCTTTTTGGAATGAGAACTTACTCCTTTCAAATCTTAAACATCCCTTATTACCAGAAGTCTGATACCTACCAAAGAAATTCATGCTAAGGAATCTGGAGTAGGGAGGATATCAAGCGCCTCTGCAGAGCCCCTGGAAGAGCGATGAAGACCTACATAGGTCAGTGTGTGCCCCTGCACGCATGCAGCTGGCCCTGATCCAGTCTGATTCTGTGATCTTGGACTTTCTAAAATTGCTGTTCTAGTATTTCATGCTGAATTCAAAACTACATGTAAGTGTTGCCACAAGTGGAGCATTTTAAAATGTACCAGTGGGAAGGTCCCTGGAAAATTACCATGAAGTCTGGTACAATTGGCAGTCTCCGCTCAAATGAGTACCTGTCCCAAGCTATCCTGTTCACCAGTCCTATCTAATCCTTTGATTGTCACCACACACTGCTAGGGCTTGTATGTGTACAGGATACAGTTATTCTCTTAGAAAAATAATTTGGTGGTTTATCATTCCTTTGTCTGGTTGACGTTGTGAATGTTTGATCACTGATTGATTTGCAGATACCAGGTTGGTCTATTACAGCAGTGAGACTAGACCAAAAAAGGTTACATTTTTAATGGTATTTTTTTCATATGCACACTAGTTACTCTTCTAATTAAAACACAACGAAACTTACAGCTTCTAAAATAGTGAAATATACTGGGTCTCATTATAGATTATTTGAGCATCTTTCATGTTGAAAAGCAAGTTTAATTTTAAGAAGTACAAAAGTATCCTATGACCTGCCCAGTTCATCCCAGAGTGAATTTTTATAGCTCTGTATTAAACTTGAAAATGTGTTATAGAAACACATTTTTTCCTACTTTTAATTATTCTGATTCCCAGCTAAGTGCTGATGGATACATTTTTAGCATAATGATTAATAAAATGAGTAGTTTTGATCCACTCTATATTTATGTCCTGATAGCTGTAATATTTTTTAGCAGCTGAACAACTAGTTTTAATTGATACTTCATAGAAATTTGGTTTCTATAACTTCCCTTGAATCCAAAACATGCTCATTCTTCTGTGAACAGCATTGTGTAATTGTTTTGCATTATACACTAAAATTATTGTAAATGGTAATGTTTAGCATACAGTCGACTATGGGAATGAACAGCATTAGCTTTCCTTTGCAGCATAAGTGCTCTACTTTTTTGACATTTAGTATCTCTTCTTTTCCAGAAGTGGATCTTTTTTTTCAGTAGTAGTTTTTATGCTATACAGTAAAACCTTGACATATGAGCGACTCAACTTACGAGTTTTTTGAGATGCGAGTCGTCGCGCGGTCAATTTTTTGCTATGAGATGCGAGCAAATATTTGAGTTACGAGTGAGCTTACGCCACCCGCCGCCACTAGGAGGAAGCGTGCGCACGTTCAGTTCACGTGTTTATCTCGCCGTGCTTGCATCTTTGTCGGATCGACGTTGCTTGTTTGATTATTTTCCTCATTTATTTTGGATAATTTCCTTGTTTTAACCATGGGTCCTAAGAACGTGAGTGCCAAGATCGGTGCTGAGAAGAAGAAAAGGATGATGTCCATGGATATAAAGCACGAAATCATCGAAAAACATGAGCGAGGTGTGCGTGTTGTTGACTTGGCGGGGGAGTACGATCGTGGTACTTCTACGATCTGTACGATTTTGAAGCAGAAGGAGTCAATAAAGGCTATAACGCCAGCCAAGGGCGTTATGATCATTTCGAAGCTCCGGACCTCTGTCCATGAAGAGATGGAGAAGTTGTTGTTGGTGTGGTTGACGGAGAAGCAGCTCGCAGGAGATACCGTGACCGAGAGCATCATCTGTGAGAAGGCACGAGACATTTACGGGGATTTGGTGAAGCAGACGGCGGGAACATCAACAGACAAAGCATTGGAAGAGTCATTCAAAGCCAGTCGGGGATGGTTTGATGATTTTAAAAAGAGGACTGGCATTCACTCTGTCGTCAGGCATGGTGAGGCAGCAAGTTCGGATACGAAGGCAGCTGAGGATTTCATTGCGATGTTTGCCAACCTGGTAGAAACCGAAGGATACATCCCCCAGCAAGTCTTCAACTGTGACGAGACAGGGCTCTTCTGGAAGAAGATGCCGAGGAGGACGTATATAACGGAAGAGGAGAAGAGCATGCCAGGCCACAAACCTATGAAGGATAGGTTGACCCTTGCACTGTGCGCAAATGCGAGTGGCGACTGCAAAATCAAGCCGCTACTCGTATATCACTCAGAAAACCCCAGAGCCTTTAAGTCTCATAAGATTCTTAAAGAAAAACTGCAGGTTATGTGGAGGGCAAACCCAAAGGCGTGGGTCACCAGGGAGTTCTTTGTGCAGTGGGTAAACCTGGTCTTTGGTCCTGCCATCAAAAAGTACCTCGTGGAAAATAACCTTCCCCTGCAAGCCCTTCTCGTCCTTGACAAGAACGCGCACCCACCAAACCTTGTAGATGACATCCTGGAGGAATTCAAATTTATCAAGGTCCGCTACCTTCCACCCAACACCACCTGTATCCTGCAGCCCATGGACCAGCAGGTCATTTCCAATTTCAAAAAACTATTCACCAAGCACCTGTTCCGGCGCTGCTTTGAGGTTACGGAGAGCACAAACCTCACCCTTAGAAAGTTTTGGAAGGAACACTATAACATTGTGACCTGCCTCAGAATTATTGGCATGGCCTGGCAGGGTGTCACAAGGAGGACCTTAAACTCTGCGTTGAAGAAGTTGTGGCCTGAGGCTGTGTCCAAAAGGGACTTCGAAGGGTTCGAGCCAGAAATGTTAGTGGTGGAGGAGATTGTATCCCTCGGAAAGTCCACGGGCCTGGAAGTGAATGAAGGAGACATTGACGACCTCGTCGAGAAGCACAACGAGGAACTGATGACGGAGGAATTAAAGGAGCTATAGCAGCAGCAGCATACGGAGGTTTTGCAGGAAATTAACGTGGGGGAGCCAGAGGAGGAGGAGGTTATCCGTACAAGTGAGATTAAGAGAATCTTGGGAATGTGGGAGAAAATTACCGAGTTCATTGAAAAGAAACACCCTGAAAAAGTTGCAACAGGTCGTGCGTTGGCACTGTGTAACGACACTTGCCTCACTCATTTTCGTAACATTTTAAAAGGGAGGAAGAAACAAACCTCCTTGGACAGGTTTTTATTGAAACGCCCTGCAAGGGAAAGGGAGGAACGTGTGCCGAAAAAGGCAAAAGTCAGTGAAGAAGAAGAAGAAGATTAAGTGAAGTGGGGAAAAAAAAAAAAAGTAGCATTTAAGTTTAGCGATAAAGTGTAGCATAGTGTGTAAGTTAAATTTAGCAATAAATTGTAGCATTAAGTGTGTAGCGAGTAAGTAAGTTAAGTGATAGAGCACGAAATGAAAAACTCCCCCAACCTCCTCCGCCAATCTCCTCCACCTCTGCCAGCATCTTCGTCTGACCTTCAAGATAAATACTGTACACTTAATAAAACCAGTTTATTTCTTCACATTCTCTTTTATTATGTATTATTATTTTTTTATACATTATTTGTTGTTTATAAAGTACATTTTTCTTATTTAAAAACGTAAAAAAAAATTGGGGTGGTTTTTGGGGGGCGGGAACGGATTAATAGCATTTCAGTTAATTTCAATGGGGAAAATTGCTTTGAGACACGAGCAAATTAAGTTACGAGCTCAGTCACAGAACGAATTAAACTCGTAAGTCAAGGTACTACTGTACTTGTATGCTGGAGAAAGATATCTGTTGGCAAATAAATTGAGATTGCCAGATACATTTTTACTGGGGGATAAATACGGCTAGTCTAGAAGCATACCATGCAGCCTAGCAATCATCACATACAAAATAATGGAAAATTCTCTCTCTTAGGCAGGATAATAAAGCAATATTCTTTCAAATAAACAAGTTCATTTTCTACTGTTAACTTTTTTTGTTTATTCCAAAGGGTAAAATCCTGGCTCTACTGAAGTCACTGGCAACACTCCACTGGCTTCCGCCAGGCCAGGATTTCACCCCCATCTCTTTCCTACTTGCAGAATTCAAATTCTTAATATTTTCACCGACAGTTGGGGAAAATATAGCAATCAATCTGAGTTGTCAAACAGTGGAAAGTGAGAGTCGTACATGCTATCAATTCCAGGGAATTGAGCCCATGATGGTCAACAGTGAAACCGCAATTTCTGGCATCCTGCGTTGGTGGACAGAAAGTCTGCAGCAACGTTAACGGACTGGAGAACTTTTCTCTCTCCTGCTGGGTTTGATGGCTATCAGCAAGCACATCTAATCTAATGTGTGCTAACACATGTCATCTGTAACAAAGAGATTTATCCCCTCTCCATACCACCAGTATACTATTATTTAAATCCTGTTTCAGAAATATAGTAGATTATTTTTTGAGGCTCAACTGCAGCCCAATTCCTGACTTGCGGGAACCTGATTATCTGCTTCAGTAAAGTAACCGTGTAGGATTCTCGTATGATAAGAATGTCTAAAATTGTATCTGCTTCTGTTTTAGGGGAAAACACCTGTCCATCCTTTTACTGATCACAACATTTTTGCTTCTGATAAACTCAGGTAGCCTAACACAATTAATGTTCTGAACAGTTAGTTGAGAGGCTTTGTTTTTATTTCTGCCCTGATGCTAGAATATTAAGTGTAAAACGAGACCTCACCAACACTGGATTAAATTCTAGGATTGGGATTCCGGTGGTAATTATTTTTGTCCTAAAAAAGCCTAATAGTTATTAGAAATATTACATTAGAGGAGATAGTTTAATATGAGAAAAAAGATCAATATTAACATTTGAGATGCATTCTAGAGGAAAAGAGCATGAGATTGAAAGCCAAGAGGTCATGATTTCTAAATCCCAGTTTTACAACTGACTGCATGCCTTTGGCAAAAACACTTCAGTTCTGTGCTTCAGTTTCCCTATCTGTAAAACGCCTGCCCGAGTCCATAGCGATTGTTGTAAGGATTGAATGTAAACATATGTACAAGGATTGTATATAAACATGCAAAAATGCTATTATTTTGAATACTTACATCTGGAGCTTTTTTCAGATAAAACTGGCACGATAAACGTTCTCTATCTCCTGTTCTAAAAAGCAGGGGCTTCTTAGATATTTCCCATTCCTTCATACAAATTCTCAATAAAAGTCTGAGAATATATGAACTAGTCAGACTATGTAGTGAATATGTGCAGTGACATCACAAACTGGGCTGGATTTACTAAATGCCTTGGTAGATGCCCGAATGTACTGGCTTTCCCCCTCCCCACGATTTAGTTCAAGTTTTCGTTTCTTTCTATCCTGTAGCTCATTGCTAGGGTTATACTTTCCAAATTCTGTTCTTTCAAAATTAATTTAAAACAATAATATAAGAAAAGTTAAGGATAATTTAATGAGTAGCTTGCTCTGCTGAGGAATCGGAGGGCGAATGGGGGGGTGTGGGTGTGGAGGGGGTGTATGCTCATACATCTGCCAATACTAAAAATTTTGAACTGTAGTGGTTTCATCCCTTACTTGAAAATATAAATGATTTCTTTAGTACTACTTAGTAGCATGGAGAGATTACTTGCTCTTAATCTTAGCAGTCGGAGCAGCAGCCTGTGCTGTTTACTTCCTGAGTGGGGTCAACAAGCAGTCAGTCATTCACTCCACTCACAGCTGGAGGCCTGAACTCTTTGTGCTTCAAGCAAAACCTCTCCCCAAATTGCAGTAAAGCTGCTTTGTAATTCACAGGAAGTTAGCAGCCTATGCAAAGATGTGTTCAGTAGCTATGGATAAAGTAGATAATGGGGGACAGGGAGAAGAGGAAACAATAGACTCTATCTTAAATATCCTGGGCAAATAGAGTTTTGCAAGCCTGCCCTATTGATTACCCTTTCTCCTCCGAAAATCTTCTAGAGCTTGCAGCTGTGAATTTTTCCTTTACAATTGATTTGTGGCCACCATGTTGTTTGGCATGTACAAGGTCCCACACATGGAAAGATTTATCCATCAAACAAAACATTCAGGAAGATGGGAGAGTGAAAACAAGTCAAAGCCAAACTGTTTTGCAATCGTAAACATAGCATTCACTCAGTATCATTACCTTCAAGCTTTTCTGCAGTAGCAGCAACATGCATTTCTGTTGTGACCAAGGAGGGGGGAAAAAACCCTATCTTGTAAAACCCTTGAAGTGGTGGCTTTCTTCAAGCAGTGTCTACTTCAAGTGCGCATGCTTCTCTCTAATCTTTGATCAGAGATTTCTAGCTAGCAATGCTTGATCTGCACAGGCATTCCATTCCTCTTCCTGGCAGACACCAAAGCTCCATGGGGGGGTGTAGGCGAACCACCCTGCCCTCAGTTCCTTCTCTGGTTCTGCGGCCCATGAAGGAACACAGGTGTGTCTGCCTAAAGTGTACTTGATTTTTTTCTTGATCCCATTTTCTATCCAGGATAGTTGGTTTTGGGTTGTTAGTGTTTATATAATTAGTTTTAGGTGAGAGAATTGTTTTCCTTCAGGAGACTTGTTCTCTCCTGGTAGGGCATGCCTGGTTTGCTATACCAGTGAGTGACAGACGCGCCAAGTGTTTCCATTTTCTGGAAATGTTATTTACCCTGTGTAGTAACTGTAGTATTTTGAGACATGTCCCTATGGTGGTTCCACTGAGTAAAGAGGGAACTGAGGGCTGTTCACCTGTGCACCCCTGTATAGCCTCAGTGTTTGCTATGATGAGGCATAGGGCACGTGTGTGCTGAATGGGCACTGTTAGTGAGAAATCTCTGATCAAGAGCTCAAGAGGCACATGTACATCTGAAGTGGAGAACCTGCAGGTGGGGGACATCTCAAAGATATAGCTACTGAATACAGTGAGTAATGTTTCCTTGTATTCTGAATTCAGAACAGAACTATTACATGCCTCTCTTCCCCCAAGAAATCATTTTTCAGAGTTCGGTCTGTAGACTCATTGACTACTCTGGATACAGCAGAGTCAACACAGTTATGAGGGAGTGAGGTGGATTCTGTACATGACTGTTCATGGTCAAGTTATCCCTAAATTCCAGTTGCAGAATCTTTTTATTGACAATGCATGAGCCAGAAGGCACCTAGCTTCACCTTTCAGATTCCAGGTTAGGTTTGGAGGGTTTCCTCATGCGCACAACTCCCTGAGAGACAAAAAACAGCCCTTGAAAAATGTATATAACACACATGAGCTATGGTGAAAATATCTGTTCTTGCAAAGCCTCACTTCCTTTGAGTTGTGGTGCCTATATTTTAATGGAATAAAACTATTGTATATTATATACTGTACCTAACAGTAATTGTCAGTCAGTTTTTTTATTTTCTGAATTGTGACTTGTTTCCTGTGCTTTTACCATGCCATCTTTCCCTTTCTTGGTGGCTTCACTTCACTTCTCTCGTCTTTCCTGTTGCACATGATGGTGTATGTCTTCCTTTATTGTTCTTTCCTATATTTTGTCTTCCTCCTCCCAACTCAAAATTTTCCGGTACCCTACTTCTTTCTCCTATTCCCTACCCTAATTTCACTCTGGTGATTTCTTACGATAGGCTTGATAAGGTGCATACTAGTAGTGCTGGTCCAAAACCTGTCCTGTTAATGTTTCCATGGTGATGGTTAGACAGGATTGTAGTAGGTGCTTAAACTGCATTTAAGTGTCCGTACACCAATGTGTAAAGCAAAGCAAGATATAGCTAAACTGCTGCACTGGAGGAAAACCTTAGGTGCTAAGACACTCTGCTTCAAGCCCTGCACTCTGTTGTAAATACAAAGTTCTTGGGAAGTGGGGGAGAAGAGAGCTCTTGGAAAAGGCCTTGAGAAGGGAAGACAAAACGTATCTTTGCTGTGAATGCTGGTACAGTAGATGAGCGTGTGAGATAATGGAGAGATGGGAGACTGGGGGCAGAAGAGTTATGGAGAGGAAGAGAGTGTGTGTGGAGAGAGTGAGAGAGAGGCAAGACCCTTTGTATTCTGCAACAATCTGAATCTAAATTCAGAAATGGGATCTCTGGGTTCTCTGGCACTCTTGGGGGAAATTCTGCTATAGTTTCAGATGTTCTAAAAACAAAAGTTGTATTGAAATGAATCTATGAATAATACCATCAGTCTAATGTTCCATCTATTTATTTTGATATTGAATTCAATTACTTTGCACTGCCCCCACTTTTTCAGTATGGCTGACTTTGTTGACAACCCCTAACTCATAATTGTCAGAACTTTGTATGAGGAGTGGTTTCTGAGTGGTTTCAGGAAACTTAAGAAGCCTGATAGGGAAAATTTGAGGATCTGGGAAGGCTTGGGATGTTATAAACATCACAGCTGGATAGTCTGCTGTAATCACCAGCAGTGAAATAGTTAACACTGTCAATGTTGCCATTTTTAAGATTCAAGGTTCACAGCCTTCTGTGACGAGTGGGGTAGTTCATACCTCTCTGTTGTTGTTGTTTCAGGCTGTATGCCAGCTCTGATATTGATGCCTCAGGATTCTTGATTCTTATTGTCAAGATGAACTTTGCAACTGTAAAGACTGGACAGACTTTAAAAAAAGAAAAACTTAGATTCTGAAGCAGTGTCAGCCCTTGATGTGACACTGCTTCAGAATCTATCTGTGAAATCATGGCATATACAGGACCTTAATAATGAGTTATGACTATCTAGACTAGTGGTTTCAGTGAGGGAAAAGGGGAGGAATGATGGTGCTTGGGTCCACTTACCCTTGCCTCTCCAGACTCCTCCAGATAAAGAGCCAGGGACTTTCTGGCATCATGTAGCCGAAATGTCTATTTGTCTTGTTTTTCAATCACTGACAATTAAGACATTTTGCAATGTTGTTTTCACAGTCAATTTACAAAACAGACCTATATTTCAACATCCAATATTGCTTAATGAAGAGACCCAAAAAAAACCTGCAAAAACTCCGGTAGTGTATACAGCTTACTTATATTTTAGTCTTAATGTAAAAGCTAAGGTACATTGTAAAAAAGGAGAAGAAAAAATTGTTGCTCTTCTCAGTCGTTCCAGCAACAGCTTCTGAGGTAAGAGTAATGCAAAGTCAGTGAGCAGTAAAATTAAAATCTGTGATTTGATGAAAACATAAGGCCTCCAAGTTTGCAATTATTAGAGATCTAGTAAGAAAATACTGCTAGACCTGTTTTGACAGAGTTGCTGCCAGCTAGATATTTGGTGCAGCATAAACAGAAGGGAGATTGGCAGGAGGTTGTGAGATCATGTTGCTTACATTCAGCCTGAAATGTAGAAAAACTCCCACTCCAAAACTGGCTCAAATAGTGTGTTCATCTTTGAAGTGACATCATGAGAGAGTTAATTCGGGGCTAGTTTTGGTGCTATAATTGCCCTTGCGGAATCCCTTGGTGAGCTATTGGCATTCTTCACTGCGATGGCATAGAGGTGCTGAGGCTGATGGTGTTTAGTGACATCAACATACACATGGGTAGCATGTCTTGAGATCCAGCTCAGGATTGTATAACTATACCATGATCCCAAGTGGTGGCTGGTTTAATTGTTGAACTGGACACACACTTTGAGTAGTGTCTGGCTTGGAATTGAAGGTGGAGAATTTGGAAACTATTACTATGCCATGGAGGAAACTTTTGGCTCCTTTTGATTTCAGGTTGAGGAGCATCTCCCTTGTCAAGGAAATAGATCTATTTTGAGGGTCTCTCTTTGGAAATTAGTAGAACCTGAATATTTCCATTGGGCTTTGAGGAAGAACATGGACGTCTGTATCCTAAATCACACAATCAGTGATGTTGAGAAACTTTTATAAAGCTCTTTTATCCTCAACAATCAATCATGTGGCCCCTTTACACAGGTCATCTTTCCCAGATTTGGCTTCATGGGTTTCCTTGATTTACTGATGACCTGCTAAAACCAAAGCAGGAAGATGGCTAGAGTGCTGGTGGCTGCTATAAGAGACCCCAAAAAGTCTATTGATCTGTTCTGGGTAGTGAACAGCCTAATTAATGAGTTGTCTATGCTTAGTGGCTGAATCGCATGCTTCCTGTTGTGAGGAAATTACTAATTTTTATGTAAGAAGGGGGGAAGAATAAATTTACAGCAAATCAAGATGACAAATGTAGATCATTGTTAAAATAACAGACGAAATTAATCGTACAAATGATCTTTTATTTAATGATTACTTTGAGGTTGAGTCCAGTGGCTGTTTTCTAATGGCTGAATGCATTTTTTTTCTAGGTAATTTACTTAAAGAAATCACCAGAAGAAGCATACAGAGCACTTTTATCTGGATCTAATCCACCATATCTTCCATTTAGGTATGTCTGCAAATGAAATATTACTTTGAAAATATTACTTTTCAAAGTGGTGAATGTGTGATGATGTAAAAATCATATTGGTTACAAAATGATTACTTCCCAAGAAATTCTTCTTTGACTTTTTGAGTGAACATTTGCTCCAAAATAGAAAAATAAATCCATTTGGATTGAGAGCCTTGTTTAAGATGCATTTCAGTGTGAGAAAATCACTGCTGATGCATCTCTAATTAACTCTTACAACACTTGAGTTCACAATTAATTTATTGGAAAGATTGTAACTTGTTGCTAAAATTTTGCATGTCATGCACCGAATTCTGCAAGTAACAGAAGCCATCTGAGTCTGTTTCATCCATTGGGGCCTGTATAACAGGACTTAAGAATTAAATTAATTCTACACAGGCGCATATTGTCCCAATTTTAAAGGGGACACTGCAGGTCAGAGTTAATTACTTGTTTTCTTTTCCATTTTTTATGGATAAATTAAATGAGGCAGTCTAGATAAATTTGCATTGAGAGATTGAGAGTTAACCCCTGCTTTGTGTATACCTAATACAGTGCAAGGATTCTCAAACATTTTCATAGTGTGGACCGCATCTTACAAGTATTGTATGGACCACCTGCCCTCCCATTTCTGATCACAGCTCCTCCATGACAACTCTGGTAGGCTGTTATGTGCCATCTGGCTCCAAGAGGCCCCTGAGCAGCCTTAGATCTCCTCCCCAGGGAATACTCCTGGTGCAAAGGTACCTCTCTGCCTCCTCCATAGCAGTTTAGGAGGCATTTGTATGGCAGATATATGTGCCTGCAAAACTCAGAGCCTGTTGAAAGAGGGGCTGAATTTAGGGCTGTGTACACAGTGTTGCCTTATGTACATGGTGGGTTGTGTTAGCTCCTGCAGCCACTCAATGGAGGAAAGTTAAACTGCCATCTCTCTGCTAGTGTCTGCTTGAATCAGGCTCTTGGACAAACAGTTGGGAAAAAGCTAGAATAGTTAGATGTAATAGGGTTTTCTGAGGACGGTTGCGACTACAAAAACCTCTTGATGACTTCATTACTAAAAGTACTTGGCATCAATTCAGTGAGCAGAGCTTTATCAGTTAAGAGCTGTTTTGTACACACCTTGTATTTAGACATCTGCCAAAAATACAAAAAGTTTGCTGAGCTGCTGGCATCAAAATGCTGCTAAGCTATTACTGTTCATAAAATTAATAAAGAGGCACTCTGTTGACTGCATAAAAAAAACTTAACTTTTATACTGAAATGCCAGTGCTTGGTCACAGATATCCAATCTAAGAGGATGAGCAAGCTAAATCCAAAGATGAGTTTTTCCTTTCAAAAACTATAAAATTGCAATAAGTTGCAATCCCCTTTCATTCCACCTCCTGAAGAAATCATTAGGGAGTATTAGGAAACTCCAGACAAAGAGGCTTAATCGTCAGGCTCTGAAATTCTAAAGGATCCTAGAACATAAACTGTCATCATAGTCCCCAAGATTAATGCAGCAGTGATAGAGATATAGTACTCTTTGCAGAAACAAAGTCTTGTGACTCATCCAATCGAACCAAGAACTCTGCAGACAAAAACATCCTGAAAACTGGTGACCTTCAAGATCCATGATGAATTTAACTTACTGCTTAAAGATCCCTAGTTTCTGTGTTTTTGATGAATGACTCTAAGAGTCTGGCAAGAAGAACCATGGCAGCAATTCAGTAACCAGAAGCTAACTTTGTCTTAAGCCCTGGACAGCAGATCAGTTATCCAAAGCAAATCCTCTGTGATTCCAGGTTCACAGAATTCTGTTCCAGGAGAAAAAAGGATAAGGTAGTGACTGAGACAAATGAAAGTGCTCACTCAGGGAAATACGAGAAATACGAGAAACTATGATTAAGATGCTGTTGTAAAGATAGAAGCTCATTTCATTCCTAACCACAGGGAAAAAAATACTGGGGGGGAAAAAAATACTACTCTTACCCAATGGGTAAGATCTTGACCCAAAATACTAAGGGGAAATCCACATCCAGACCAACACTTTTTTCCAGTCCAGGTAATCAAAATGAGTTCAACAGTGCTTGCCGCTATCCAGAAACAGTCTGTGGGGGAGGTTATCTCAAATCTGAAATGCATCTGGTTCCAATCACCTTCAGACAATTGAGTTTGGGAGCTGCTGTGGCATAATTATTATCCTAGAGCTTCCTGCTCTTCTACATCTCTTCCAAACGCCAGGTCTCTTGTAGATCATAGCATCAAGATTCCTTAGGCTCATTCTATCTAAACCAAAAGGCATATTTTCCTATTGAGCTCTGTCCACAGTGCTACTTGTTTTTGTAACCCCTTCATTTGAACTAATGGCATTTAATTATCTATTTCTTTTACAAAGAGACGTGCTTCGTGGTCACAATCATATTGGCAAGAAGAATCTCAAAAATCTCTGCTCATAGAAGAGACAAACCTTAGGATACCATCTATGAGGACAAAGTAGTTCTTTGATCACAAAATCATTTATAACCAAGATTAACTGCACAAGAAATCATTCTTTCTTCTCCAAAATTGCAGCACCCAAAGGAAAAAGCATAGCATGTGTCAGCTTTGAGAGTCAGTGAAAATCTGTTGTAGAACCAATCAATTCAAGCAACCTTTATATTCAGTTTCTTCCACCTCCCGGGCCCAAAAGCATCCACTGCCAGCATACCTAGGTAAATCAAATGCATTAGCTATCATTGAAGTACATCAATTATACATAAGCTGTTTCCAGAAAGAATCAGAGGCAACTCAATACATTAGTAACCTTCTGTTCAGGCAGACTGTCGGTTACCCCAGATAAAATCTGTCACCTGGTCATCAGCTGACAATTTGATAAAGCTTGATCTGTGCTCCTCTGCAGAAATATTTTTGTCATGAGGTTTCTCCAAGCAGTGATCTTAAAATAGTATTACTAAATTTAGGGATGTGGAATCCTTTTTAAAATTTTATTATGCCTTATTAAGTTTCCTTGGGCTTAATACATCCCAGATGTCTTAGTGTGGAAGAGAGATGATCCAGAACGAAAAGTAGCTTCCCTTAAGGGACAGACGGGTATCTGTATGATAGCCTTGTTAGTAGATCAAATATAATTGCTCTGCACATGATTTCAACTTTGTGTGGGGGTGTGAGTTACAGGTGGGGCTGGTAGCATTGCTTATAGAGTGTGAAGCATTGGGTAATCATAAGACCCAATTTTCAGTTACTTATGACTATGCTGAAGTTTAGCCATATGGGCTGAAATTTTTCCATGCTCAGCCTCAGCAGGGCGATCAGAATGATTTAGGTGTTTTCCAAGAAGAACACTTGGGAGAAAGCACATTGCTTTGCCTATGTTAAAAAGTTCTGGTGGTCTTCTCTTTGAGAAGCTCTAGCACCTCCGTGCTTTGCAGCAGGGGACATGAGCTTTATGTTGGGGATGTGCTTTCTATTGTTACTTTGAAAACCACCCATATTTGGCAAAGTTCTATAAGCCTTTGAAAAATTGCAGGCACATTCTTTCTAGAGACTTGCTAGAGCTTCACAACTTATTTTCCTGAAGATTTTGTCCTTGCTGAACAGGATTTTCCGTTCAGTTGCTTTTTTGAGTTGTGTGGACCGGCAGTGCTGGGTCGAATGCTGAGGAGATGAGAAAGACCTTCCTGAGGAGCCGTGGGGGAAGAGGAAAGGGGCTGTTTGGAGTCTAACAGCGGAGAGGGAAGTTGGAGTTGCAAGTTGGGGTCAGGACAGATGGACTGGCAGCTGCACATGGGGGTGGATTGGGAGCCGGTGGAGTGGGGGGCAGCCACAGAGATCGGACTGTCAGCACATAATGGAAGAGACTGGGACTGTAATATATATTGTGGAGTGGCAGGGGGTAATATGTACATGTAAAATAAAATATATAGATTCTGAAGAGACTATCCTATAGATGCCCAGAACAATTCTCTTCTCTCAGGTGGGGTGGAGTGGGGTGGGATGGGAAAGAAGTTAGTCCTAGAAATGTTTCCAGTCCTTGATTTTTGGCTCATATTTTTCCCATTCACTCTGAGACATTTTAGTCTTGTGGACAAGATTGAATTTTGGTATTTGCAGGAAGAAACATTTTCAGTGGGGAGGGGAGTCAGTCAGTCCTTGAAAGGAAATACATTTTCTGTGAATTATCTCAGTGGTGTTAATTGCTTGTTGAATCAGATTCTGCCCTAAATAGTTTGATATGATGATAGTTCCATGATAGAGATTATTCCAGTATGACTAAAAATGTCAGAATTTCTCAATGTAATGATGTAAAGAATTACTATTGAATGATGTCTGCATATAGGTTTTTTTGGTTTTTTTTGTTAGGGGAAGTTGGTATTATGACCTTTTAAAATGTCTTTTTCATGCAGAAGACTGCATCCTGAAATAGCTTGGAGGTCGCAGGATCAACAGATTCATTTTGGGGATGCTAAATCTGTGTCTCAGACTGATTTCTGAGAAACATTTAACTCAATAACCTAAAAAGACTGTAATCAACGTAGAAAATCAGCAATCATTTCATTTAAAGACTGCTTCAGCAAAATATTTTGAAAAGGTATCACTACCCTCTACCTGATCTATAAAAACATTTTTACAGTTGCAAACTTGCAGACAAAGCAGAAGCTCCGAGAGGCTTGTAGTCATTACCACTGCATTTGAGATATGTTTTCTTCTTGGCTGAATCATTTGCGTCATATCCAGACCCTCTAATTTCTGAAGATCTGTTCCTGAGGCAAGAGCCTAGACTCTGCCTTGTGGGGGAAAAAACAGTAATATCCATTGTATCATTCAGACATCCTGTTTCCTAGTGTAATCTTTAAGTTTAATATTTTCTCTGCAACAAAAGGGAAATCCTTTTTGCACAATTACTTTCTCAGGAAATATGCATGGTGTTTGTTCAAGGAAAAAGCCAAATATGTTTGTGTTACAGTAATTGCATCTGAAAATCATGGTGATTTTTCTTTAACAAACCCGGAGGAAAATTGAAATGCAAAAAGCAAAACTAAACTGTTTTTACAAAAGCAGTTAAATAAGAGAGACTATGCAAAAGTTCAGGTTTTTTTTAGGGAGGATGACTTGTATTCAGTTGAATGTGCTATGAAAGCGGAGTATGCTGAATAAATATGTGAGATCTAATGTATTAGTGTTTTGCAAGTCCCACGCAAATTCCAGAAGTAGTTTGTCACATTAATACCTCACATGTAGATTAATATTTTTCATATTGTGAAAACTGTTAGTACAGTTTAGCATCAAATAGCAATTGGTAATGACTTTAAAGAAAAAGCAAGGATGCACAATAATACAGTGAGCTGGCTGCTTGAGATTGGAGTTCTTTTGGATTGCCAACGATAAATTACCTGACATGCACAGAAGTATAATGTAAGTTCATAGACTTAGGCAGTAAATGTCTGCCTGTTAACATTTCTTTTTTTTATTGTTCTGATTTTAAGTGAAATTAATTTTTCTTCCATCCTTTAACACAGGAGAGTTTAGCTGGCATCTTCTGTTATTCTGTATGAGGCTGGTTTTATTCATGTGTTGGTTGTTAGCTATAAAAAGCCTTTGTAGTCTTGGGCTACTAGATCAAGATATCCACTCGCTCTTCACATTCTAGTACAGCATCATTCGGTTTTTCTTCCATTAAATAAGATTCCATACACAATGTCTTTTTGTAGGAGATGATCAAAGGGTGTGTCAGTAATATTTCTTGGGGTTTTGCCTTGTGCTCTGTAAACCTCTTGGGCTCAGTTTCTTCTCTTCTGATAGTTAGTTCCATAGGCAGATGACTTATCTCCACTTCTCATGGGCTACTTTCTGGGCTCAGACTGTATTGTTGTGGATGAGTTGTTAATGGAGAGCTGATCTCTGATGTAGCTGGAGCTCCTATCTGTTAAAGGCCTTAACAATTAGGCACAAGATCGTGATTTAGTACAAAAAAGGAACCAGATGATGCACAGAACTAATATAGCGAGTCTACCTTTTTCCTGCTGAAGAGTCAGACTTCTGCTTTCTGCTCAAGCTGGATTTTTTTGTATTGCCTCCAACTTTATACAGTGACTCACAAGAGTCATACCTGAAAGTGAATACCTGAGTAACAGTGACCAAATCCTAATCTGAGGAAAGAGTATAATTTATCGTTGACATACTTTTCTTATTTCATTGAACCTTAATGTGGTGCTCAGCTGATGTAAGCTCCTGTCGCACTGCAGTTTCTGCATATGTGTAAAGTGGAAGTGTGCTTAAAAACACAGAATGTTAATACTGGTTTCTAAGGAAAAATATTCAATCTGTTTCCAAAATAGTCCAAAGGAACAGAGCCATATGTCATGTGGACGGGATTGGGGGGGGGGGCATTTGTGGTGTTTGACATCAGTGTGTCAAAATCATAGTGATTCATGTGAGACATACCATGTCAGGTGCTGTTAGAAAGGTTATAATGTGCTGAGCAAGAAGATAATATTTATGTTCATGTGTAATATGTGGGAGGAAAGTTATGGAGATCTTTGATATATCTATATTTCAAACTGTACTGTAAAAGACACATCCCAGACAGAGAGACTGCAGGACAATAGCCCACTTAATGGCCCATCAAGACCTTTACAGAAGCCAAAGGCCTAAGAAGAAACTAAAGGCATACCTGAAGAGTTACCAGGATTGGTTCATGTGACTCTGGACTCCATTTTGATTCCTGTAAAGTTCCACAAGCCGCATGGCCAGAAGCAGACGGTATATAAGGTCAAACCACAGAAACCATTTTGTCTTTGTTCCTGTCCAGCTACGGACACACCTCTGGATCAACACACTGAAGGACTTAGACCCATCCAGTTACTGGATGTATACCAGAGGGATTATACAAGCCTGCAACCCCACAATTGTTCTAGAAACCTGATATATATATATATGGACTTTCAAATCATTTGTATATATCTGATTGCTTTAAGCCTTTAACACTTCTCATTGTTTTTTTTTTTTTCTTTTATTAATAAACCTTTAGTTTTAGTTACTAAAGGATTGACTGGCAGTGTGGTATTTTGGGTAAGATCCAAACATATAGTGAACTCGTACTGTGGCTGATCCTTTGGGATCAGAGGGAATCTTTTAGTAAAGAGCATAGAGTTTAAATGACTGGTCTCTTTACTGGACCTAGTGTCAGTTTGGGAGCCAGAGACTGAAATGCAGTAAAGGGGGCTGTGTGTATTTGCACAGTGGCTTCTTGATAACCAGTGTGGGAGAATCAGAAGCACTCTCTGTGGCTGGTTGGGAAGTCTGACTTTAGTGTCACCCTCCAGTGCTGGGAGAATTCGCTCTCCTTTTACAGCCTGCCCTGACCCTGGCATTATCAGTGGGCTACCCTGGGCACGGATGGGTCACACCATATTACACACTGACAGTAAAATTTAAACTACTGCAAAATATGATACATGAGACTACTATTGAAGACCACTCAAATTTAAACTAGTACAGAATGCAGAGGCCTACTTATTTATTCAGCATGGAACATACACCAACTTAATTATTTTCTTTACACTTGCAACTAATCAGTTTCCAAATTCCAATTTGGCATACTGAAAAAATGAAATTAGTTGAACTTCAGGGCATGCTAAATAGGTAGTATGAATTTATTTTGTAGCTTGGGGGTTCTATTTTAAGTTAACAAAACAAGTGAACAAAAAGTTGAATGTTGATGGGCTATATTTATAAAATAAAAAAGCCTTTTGTTTTAGCTAAGCAGGCAATGCATTTCTGAAGTGCAAATGAAATGAATAAAGCCAATAATTTTTGGAGGGAGGGGGTGTCTGAGAACTTAAAAATTAGTCACATTGGTTTTATTGACTAACGAAAAAAGATAGAGGGGGAAAGTAAGATTTTTATTCTAATAATTAGTGGAATTTAAGTTGTACATATAGCTTCCTTTTTGTTCCACCAGGACTTGATTACAGAAAACTGTAAGAGGTTTGCTATAATATTATGGGTCTTTTCGGTGTACATGACTCTTATCTTCCCTTGGCATAGTAGATCATTCAAGAGTGGCTTTATTGGCACTTTGTTGTTATGAAAGGGTTACCTAGTGGTGTTGTAACTTGGTTAATAGTAAATCTCAAAGACACTTATTCTAAATCTCTTGGGCTTGCCAGAACTTGCTAGCTTCTTGTACAAAGGGAAAAAGTGATCAATCATTTTGAAAGTGATAGGAATTTCAAATACTAGAAAACTTCAAGTCCATGAGGCTGTCTTTCTTGTATAATTAGGTAAAGGACTATGTATATGGATTTCATCTGTTTTTAACAGTTTGCCAAAAGGTGGTTTGAACATATGTTTGAGAAGGTTTTTGAATTTGTGAAGCTAATTTTATATTTATGTTTCTAATTTTAGTAGTAGAGCACATTTTCCCTAAGGGAGCCTAAAAGATTCCCTTTTTTCCCACAATTTCTTTTCCCCCAAATTTTGTGAAAACATCAAGTGAAGTTTGAAACAGCAATTCAGTTTGATTAGTAAACCCTGTAAAACCATTAATGATCTCTCTTTTTTCTTTTTTTTTCCCCCTTTGCGTACTGGGGAATGGTCTTTTTAAAGATCCTCTTATCAGATCAGTCTACACTAGCTAGGTTTAATATCAGCCTACCTGAAATCCGAATTGGAACCTTAATGATCACAAATAGGCTGTGATGTTAGCGCATCATTAGGATGAATCTTAAGTTGAGCTGAGAGGATTACAACAAAATATATGGACAGATCTTACAAAGGTGGTTGTGGTCGGAAATACAAGACAGTGTCTTACTGGGCATTTCTGCTTTCTATGCACATTCAGGCAGATATTACCGTTTATTTCTAAATCCTGACAGTCTCACCTGTGTGACTCTTGAGCTTGATTCTTTTCTGGTTTATGCATTATCAACAGAATTGTTAAAATAAGTTCCATTTTCCCAATCATTAACTCTAGTTACAATGTGTAAAGTAGACAATGCAATTTGAGTTTTCAACACCAGCATGAGTTTGCAGGGCTCACATCTACAAAAATGTTTTCACCTGGAAGCTGTGCAAATTTGAACACAAGTTCAATGGTGGGCCATAAATATTGAATCTTGGTTTCCTATCTAGTCATTTTTTTAAAAAAAAGTAGAACTGCACCTTAAAACTGGAATTTCCTACATTTATTTTTGATGAATAAAAGAGAGGTTTTGTTTGTAAGTGCTTGCGATCTAGGAGTTCAGAGCAAAGCTGCACTTATTTCCTTAAAATATTTTTTACATTTTTATTGGGCCTTTCATTCCTAGGCATCCCATAATACTTTACATATAATACAGAGCATCACTGAAACACAGTCCTATCTGGGATGCAGGATAGGCCTTTTAGAGGAGGTAGTAGAGACAGGAGAGGAAATTCAGCCTCGGGAGACTGGGGAAAAAACAATTTTCACGAAAACTGCCATGGAACCTTCACAGTCCCATGAAGAACATTCAGAATCTGTCTTTAAGATTATGTCCGAAGATCCCCACAGAGCTGCTTGGTACTCAGCTTGCCTACATTGTCTTCAAAAGGAGAAGGATGGGTTGACCCTGTTGGGACTTTAAATTTATGTTCCAGGGAAGCTGATAATTTTCATTCTGTGATTTAGACCATTAACCCATTCCTTTCTTTTGTCAGTTTGTCTAAATCAGGGGTCAGCAACCTTTATTATCAAAAGAGCCATTTGCGGCTCCAGTCTGGAGCCGCAAAACATAGCTTACTGCGGCTGAAGAGCCGCGGGTTGCCGACCCCTGGTCTAAATGAATTGATGATTTAAAATAAGATTTCCAAGTTCCAAATGGATAATTTTTTTTATTCTATAAAAATTGAAACACAGGCACAGCAGTTATCCACTGTACAGAGCTGTGCTCCTCAGTATGTATGTTAAAATTCATCTTTTAATAGCGCTTAATAGAAATAATTGACAATGTGTGGTCATTAGTTAAGAGAGAGGGAGGTAGCTTCGTGATTTTTTTAAATCTCTCCATAGAACAGGTAGCTGTCTGGAAATTAGTTCATACCTTTCACAGCTGCCTATGCTTGTCAGGTTTGTTAAGAAGGCAGATAATTTATATGTTCACTTATCTTTAGTCTTAGCCTTTAAGGTGCTATAGGACTCTAGTTGTTTTTTGCTGTATACATATTAACACAGCTAGCCCTCTGCTACTCTTATCTTGTGTCTGAAAAACAGGAAACATTCCAGTTCCTGTTTGCTGACAGAATTGCATGGTGTTCTTCTCTCTTGGCATGGGTATGAGATGCATGGTGGCTATTAATTTCACTCTCTCCATTTTGATCTTTGATCCTAGCTTTCTCCTCTTTTCTTTTTCTTTCACAATTTCATTGTCAGGATGAAGAAATGCTGAGAATGATTAAACGTTTTATTCCAGAAAACACTTTCATATTTCTTTGTTTAGGAATTGAATCTTTAGACCGAGTGTGTTCTCTAACTGTAGTTAGTTGTACAAAGTGAGATTAGGAAACATAGGAATTACCTTACCAGATAAGACAGACCAGACATTTTTCTGCTCAATAATTCTGTCTCAGAGACTTGTCTCATATGATTCAGAAAAGGGTGCAAAAGACCTCTTCGGTAGACAGTTAAGGACCCAGCCTGTCTGTAGGGAAGATAATGCTGCCCTGAAGCATCAGATTGTCTCTTCTAAATTTTTGCCTTCCCTAATCTATGGATGCTCTGATTAATCAATATAAATGTCTGTCGCACTGACCTAGTGCAAGTGTGGCTGAGACAAATGGTTATTTCCTTTATAATCTCTTATGAGAATGAACCTAGGAGACTGTGCTTTCCGCAGCTGCATGTGGCAGGGTCCTCATTTGGCGGAAAAGGGAAGCTTACTCAGAGGGAGCAGAAAGCTGCTGACCCAGGTGGTGGAGGCAGGGGGCGGCATTTCCCTTCCAGCTCACGAGTGGGGGTATTTATACCCTGGGCAGTCCCAGAGAAGCTGTCTTTTTCCTGGCTCAGGCTGGCAGTACCCCTAGCACCCACCCATGAAATCTAAAAAAGGACAGGGTTCCTTCATGGTCTACAGTGGGCATTATACTAGTCACTCCTTTTTCCTTGGGGACTGGAGAAATTTTTCCCCCATTGCCAGATTGGCCAAGGGATGGGTTTTTCACTTTCCCCACAGCGGCTTTGGGAAAGGGGTTTAAAGTGTAATGTCATTATGGAAGGGATATGGTAATTGGATAAAATACATTGGAAAGGGATTAAAGGGAAGGGTCCCTTAAGAGAGCTGAGGAAGAGGCGTTTGAGGCTCCTAAGTCTGGTACAGGGGGAGCCAGCCCCCCTCTTTTTTTCCTAGCGCCCTTAACTCTCTTACAAAGGGAGGTTGGCAGGGTCCTAGCAATGGGGTAGCTGGACCTGGATGAGGATTATGTGGAAACGAAATAATGATGCACTGTATAATAGATATTTTATAGATATAATAGACCTGCACAGTATAATAGATATTTTAAGTGTAAAATTGCCTGCCATGCTTTAAGTTATGCAGCATTACAAAATGGCAGATAACTAACAGCTAGACAGAAACATGAATTCAAAATTAAGCAGTGGACTAAATTCCCTCCTCACCCCTGCCTTCACGTATTACTGTCAATTAAGGTAAAAATTAATGCATCAGATCGGCCATTTGTACAATTGACCATCGTATTTGCAAATTAGACAGACATTTATGTGCTCATAATACAAAAATCATGATCTGCATATGTGCACTTTTAAAATGGTCTCTCTGGTCTACATGACGACTATGGTGAAAACTCCAAATTAGAACATGTTGTATTAATGTTTTGACAGTATGTCTGTGGAAAAAATGCTTATTACACTACTATGTTTTTAAAAGCCTTTTATTTCTTCCTGTTTTTGTGTTCATTATGAAAAGTTAGTTGTCTCAAAATATTAAGATGGGAAACCATATATGAAGCATACATAGGTTGCATGAAACAGTTGAACTGTTGAAAAAAATCATATTTTCACTTGTCCTTGGCAATTATTCCAAGTGTATTTGGTGTCACTTTTGAATGATGCTGTTTTTGTGTTTTGGGAGTTCTTTTTGTAAACCTGGCTTGGTATTTGAATATCATCTCATTTACTCAGGGGAGCTACATCTTTTCCCTAGTGATAAAGTTTGTAAGGATGTCAGAGTAATTTTCAGTTACATTGTGTGTCAGGATAATTGTTGGCCATATCTGTGGTGATGCAGTTAAGTGAAATCGTTTTCAGGAGAAGTGCAAATTCGTGGTCATCTTCATCCCTCTTCCTTAAGGTATCTTGGTCAATTAATAACAGAAATTGTTTCTGATTTGTTATGCATTTTTTTTATTGCTGTCTCTTGACAAGATTACAACTGTGTGTGCAAGAACAGTAGCAAAGTGTTTGTTAGATGCTGCTGTACACAACTGCATATGTAAGAAGAGAATCTATCAGAAAGCACTACTGTTTGCTTCCTGAAAATGTATTACTGCTGAGATGAATTTTTTTTATTTATTAAAGAAAATTTAAACATTGGTTACTAAATATTGAGTTATTCAATCTGGGAGAAATGTTTTGCATTTTCATATTTGATTTCTGTTAACTACACTGAGCTTTCATGTAAGAATTGAATAACTGTAAATAAATAGATATAATGTTGCTTTACTTGATTGACTTTTGTCCGATACATGTTAACGTAATTTGTATTAAATTTGTAGGGATGCCTCATTTGGGAACTGCACGTACAATCTCACAATCCTTGATTGCTTGCAGGGAATCAAAAAGGTAATATTACTTTTCCTAACTGTAGACTAAATGCAGTGGATTTTTTTTTTTATTTACCTAGAAATCTGGTGGATTTTATTCTTTTTAATTTGCTGGGAAAGAGGCTCCCCTGCCACAAAACTTGAAAGAGTGAGGCCTTCCTTTAGCTGCTGAGAATAGAAATGTTAAACTACTAATTTACTAGCTGGCCACCACTTGTTTTATGGACTTTTGAAGGCTAACTGATATATTGGAACTTATATGTACACCAAACCTATTCTGTGTGGAAATATTTCTGTAACAATTTATTGGCTCAAATTAAAAATTGGTACAAAGGAATAATTTAGGTGAGTGTCCTTACTTATTGAGAAAATAGATTAAATAATTTTAATTAAATGGAACTGGTATTTTAAAAATACTAGCTTTAACACAATAATTGTGAATGATGGTGAGAATATTAACAGTACTTGGTCCAGTTTTATTACAAGTATTGTCTTTATAACCTGTATTAGTTAAATTCTTAGCTTGCTGACTTTTATGATGGGATATAGCTTCCCAGCTTTTCCAAAACTGTTAAAGAAACAGGGGGTTGTAATTTTAATAACTTGATTGGTTTTTGTCGTACCATTCACTTTATACTGCAGTTTGGCTAGTCCTGAGTATTTCTTCCTTTTCAGTTTATGGTTTGCAAACTGGATTTTCATTTTATAATTTTTGTGTTAAACTTTATCAAGGAAACTAGTTTTTAAAAAGTCAAATCTATATTTGTTAGCTTGCTAAGTTGTGTTTCCAGCAAGAATAAAATAAATACTTAAAATTTGAAAAGCATTCCTTCCTTGCTTTCTCTCACCTCCTCTTCAGTTTGGCCAAAAAATTGCATTGCTCTTTGAGACTCTCTTGTGATGTTTATATAAAGTTGCTTGGAACTATATTGAGTATATTAAATTGTGCTCTAGTTAGAGACAAAGCTAGGGTAAGTATTCTTTTTTAATATTTCTATTAGGGGTTCAATGTAAAGTTGATACATTCATTACTTCTATCTCATGCATCTGAAGAAATACGTACTTTTTAGAAAACACATGACAGGATTGCTGACACCAAAAATTTTTTAAAAAATAAGTCGGGCAGTCTAAGATCAGGAGATTGGCTTTAAAATGTTTATTACAAATGTATATATTTGGAGGGTTATTTGCCTTCTGATTTTTGAACTGTTAGGGTACATGTGGGTCACGTTTTGGAGTTTTTCCTCAAAATCCTGAGGGTTAGAGAGTTTTGTTGTTAAATGCAAGTTGAGATTCTCATCTATTCACATAACTGATAAAGTGGGGTTTTCAGAAACACACCTGATATTACGAGACTAGTACCACAAGCTGTGACCAAATTCTGCTCATCTGTCTCATTGCTTACTTAAGTGGGACTGGTCACTTCACTGAGGAGAGCAGGATTTGTCTTTGCATGTTTCTATTGATGACCAACACAAAAGTGGTCTTAAATTATTCTGCAAGGGTATTGAAGCAAATTTGTTTCTTCAAAATAAACCAAAAGGCAACTTCAGTGGAATATTATTTGAACTCTTCACATTGGTTTCAGAGGTCTTGCCAGTTAATGAGGCACTAACACTAGGGACTCTCACTGAGACCTCTGGGAAATTACTAAAACCAGATGTAGGAAATTACAATAGTGCATGGAAATGAATGTGTTTATCAGCAAGAATGATAGGAATCAGGTTTTTTCTTTGCTCCATTACAGGAGTCAGCACTGAATTTCGAACCCATTGACCTGCTAATCCAAAAGCATTTCAAACTAAAATCTCCTTTTAGTCTAAAGCAAAATTCTTGGCCTGCGTATTAAGAAACTATTTTGTTCTGCCTTTAAAAGATTATGTTCTGTATAATGGAATTACAAAACGGATTTTTCACCTAGTGCAGAAACTAGTTTAAATGTTCCTTAATCCCAGAGTGCACTTTGTATAACCTACTTTTTTCAGAAAATGATGGATGTGTCTGGTTCATTGGGATAAATACTTATGGTAACATGCTGCAGAACTCTACTCCATTTATTCCCCAAAGGCAATCAATGCCATGTCTGTCTTCATTCACAAGACATTATAGGCTTAAGTAGTATCATACAGAAAAAAACCCAAAACAGTTAAAGCAAAGTTGGAAGAATTTCACAGTGCTTTGCAAACTATATATGCCATCAGAAAAAAAGTTGGAAAATGTTATGGTTATATAAATAAGCAGTTGGAGTTGGGGAACCCCAAGATACAGGTTGCACACACTACCATAACATTTGTATGTCATTTGCATAAACATTATGATCTTTAATTATGTACTCCTATACTGTTTCTCAAATACAATATATCCATTTTTCTATAACCTTGTACTACGTTTTCTACTCTGTATGCCAGACAGACTCCATGAGTCACTTATACCCAAATAATAGTGAATGGGGGAAACCTGTTTTCATTCATTGTTCAGTTTACACAGTACATTATGTAAAATAAGAAGTAAGTAGTGATTACAAATAATCAGTTTTATTATTTTAGGAGTAGTGTCTGTCCCTGTAATTAAAGGCTACTGCGAAAGAGGAGGGCTGACTCCCTGGACAAACCAGAATTTATAGCCAGGTTTTTTGGCTATTAACCTGATCCTGAATAAGTAATGTACGATGTAATATGTTAACATTTTATTGTAACTGTACCTTAATAAAGTTTTTTAAAAAGACTACCATAATTATGTGTGTAAGAGGGTGGAATTAAGATGGCACATGGTAACTTAATGTTACTTAAAGTTCAGCGTTTTCTGATTTTTCTCAAATGTGTAAACTTCAGTTTCTCTTAGCATACACTTATGGATTTTTTAAAATTTTAAGCTCCGGCAGTTGTATTTTATTGATTCTAAAATATACTACAAAATGAGGCTCTATGCAAAGACATGACAATGCACTATTATGATCAGTCTCATATTTAAGAAAATAAATTCCTTGTTGTTTTTAGGCCTTTCAGCATGGATTTTTTGATTTTAAGACATTTGACGTGGATGACTATGAGCACTATGAGGTTTGTATATCTTAATATTTAACTCTAAATTCTACCTTTGCTCAAAGTCAGTTAGACAAGCATGTACGATGGCATATACCATGAATTAGAATGTGTGCATAAATAGAAATCAACAGTAGTGTTGGAATTGGCATATATAGTATATATGAGTTAAGATCCCTCTGAAGTCCAAAAGACTGGAGAAAATGGGCAAGAAGAATGGCCATTGAGAAGTTAACTAAGTTTTTAGTATTCAGGGAGTTAAATGATCGACAAACCTTAAACTCAATATTGAACAGTCAGAGTTCTCCAAATTGAGTTCTCCTATCCCTACTATAGTCTAGCTGTTCCCATAATTTTAAACATCTTTGAAAGAGTTTTCTCGAAGTACAGTAGTGTGCCATGGTGTACAGACTGATAAACAGCTATTGTTCTCCACAACAGCAGCCGTTGTTGCATTGCTTAGCAATTTTTTGTTATAGTAACTATCTTTTATGTTGAACAAGTAATCAATATGGAGTTGCTTTATTCTGTTTACTCCTTGTATGCTATAGTAAAATGCTTGTTCTAAAAACAAAAGATAGTTGATTGGAAAAAAGGAAGGTTCTTGGGAATATGTACATGCCCTGTCAAGTGTCTCTAGAAGGATGTGTAAGTAATAGTATAAAACAGTAAACTATGTACAGAATGTTCCATTATTTGTTAAATGTTAACATTCAAGATAATTTCCCTCTTAAAGAATGAGGATGTGTAATATATTTAAAGGAACACTCGTGCCTTGGATTAATGTTGACTTACTTAAATAAATGAGAATCTAGGAGCCTCATTTTCTTCTTCTTGCATCTTTCAGGTTTGCCCATTTAAAAGGTATCTCTTCTCCTTTCCCCAGTTCTCCCCAACTCTCATAACCAAGTGCCACTTACATTTATATTTTCACTTCTCCAGTTTAAACTATGAGCGTGCATACAAACAAACATGCTGTGTGTATTTATTCAGTTCAGATACTCCCAGTATGTGAAGCTAAAAATGTAAACACGAATTTTTTTTGACATGGTCACAAAAGTGATGATGACTGTAGTGTGGATGTGGAAGTTTTTTTTGAGTCATTTTAAATGGACAAACATGCAAGAATAATGTATGTAGAAACCAGTTCTCCGTCATTGCTCTACACGGGTCTGTTTCCTTTTCATTGAACTAGACAGAAAATACTGAATTTATAGTAGTATCTTAGGTTCTTATCAACTATCTTCATTATCTGTCAGCTGTATATTTGTTCAGGGAAGTTAAAAATTGAGTTGTGAATGATGTCCCTTTTTTAAGTACAAAGAATTCATGAAGATAGCTGACAACACTGAGTTAGGAGCTTATTTTAACTTTTCAAGTGAAAAACATTTTTACAAAATTCTGTTGTCTAGTGGTATAAATTTGTTTTTGCTAGTTGCCAATTAAGAAGTCAGGCTACCAGACCTTACGTTCCTATTTACTTCAGCATGAGTTTTGCTTGTGGAAGGACCACGTGTAATGGTCACGTGTAATGGGGCAGCCAGGCAAATAGTTTACAAATTGCCTGCAGTGGTGGGCATAACCAGAACTTTTTCTTGGCAAGATTTTTTGTGGAGTGGAGAGCTGGGCTTCTGAATTTAGCATCTATTCATAAATTACACAAAAAGCTTCATAATGCATGCAAACAGAGTGGCATTGCATAAAATGTCATGTGTAGATCAGCTACATTGTCAGACTGGGAATGAACCCACTTGTAATTTTTTTAAGAGGCCTTGGACATTTTGAGCTTGGGTTATGTTTCTCAGAGATGCTTTTAGATCTGGCAGGCTGAATGAGAGATGGAAGAATTCCAGATTTACAAACTAGTTGTGAAGCCTGAGTTTAAAAATAAACTAAATACTTTTGTTTCTTACATTAGAGGAACATGCAATCTTGTAAAGTTCCAGAGGAGTAGCCATGTTAGTCTGTATACAGCAAAAACAATGAGAGTCCTGTAGCACTTCAAAGACTAACACATTTCTGCAGGCATAAGCTTTCATGGGCTGCAACCCACTTTGTCAGATACATGAAATAGAAATCAGGTAGGAGATATGTGTAGACACACACACACACACACACACACACACACACACACACACACACACA
>ML675646.1:24089126-24138477 GCA_007922155.1 Mesoclemmys tuberculata
ACACACACACACACACACACACACACACACACACACACACACACACAGAGGGTAAAGGAAACAACAATGGGGAGGGTAGGTGTTAGCAAAGTCCATTCAGTTAGAGTAAATGAGGCCTATTCACAACCAGAGACTGTTGTGAATAGGACACATCTACTCTAACCAAATGGACTTCACTAACACCTACCCTCCCCATTGTTGTTCCTTACCCTCGGGGGGGGGGAAGGGGGGGATGCGTGCATGCGCCCGCCCGCCCTCTATCTGATTTCTGTTTCATGCGTCTGACAAAGATTACCTTAACTATTGTATAAATTTCGGGCAAGTAGCTTCAGACCTGTCTAGTTCCTCCCATATTTCTGAGCCAGATAGTTATGTCTGAAATGATTTGCTCATATGATTGCTATAGAGAGAATACAGTTGTTGTTTGGTTTTTTTAAAAGTACTATTCAGAAATGGATTTTTAACAACTGCGTGAATTTTAAAATGTTTTTCCTTCTCTCCTAAAATGCTCACTAGCGGGTAGAAAATGGTGACTTCAACTGGATTGTTCCAAGAAAATTTTTAGCGTTTAGTGGACCACATCCAAAAACCAAAATTGAAAATGGTATGTTTTTCTTGTCAATGGTATGTCAAAACAGTGTATTTACTTTTTAAATAACCCTAATATGGAACATGAAGAAAAAGTGCAAGTCCACTTTATTTATCTTGTATAAAGAAGGCCTGAAGAGTTTTTAAATGCTTGCTTGCTATTCTATTCAGATGTTGCCTGTTGAAGATTCAGTAGATGATGGGGAAACTAGTAAGTTTTATAACATTAGCAAGAGCAAGGAAGGGAAAGCTGATTGAAAGGGAAAGCGGTTTTTATTCATACTACTTAAAGGGGTAAGAGTCAATAAGAAATCTAATTCATTTTTTAAAAAATTTGCCACAGGTAGTTTTAGGTGCTATCCCTATCCCTCAGTTTCTCTGCCACTTTTTGGTTTTTATAGTCACACTTTCTAATATATATATTCTATCTATATAGAATATTAGAGTTGGAAGGGACCTCAGGAGGTCATCTAGTCCAACCCCCTGCTCAAAGCAGAACTAACCTCAGCTAAATAATCCCAGCAAGGGTTTTTGTCAATCCACAGTTTAAAAACCTCTAAAGATGGAGATTCCACCACCTCCCTAGGTAACCCATTCCAGTGCTTCAGCACCCTCCTAGTGAAAAAACATTTTCCTAATGTCCCACCTAGACCTCCCCCACTACAACTTGAGACCATTGCTCCTTGTTCTGTCATCTTCCACCACTGAGAACAGCCTAGCTCCATCCTCCCTGGAACCCTCTTTCAGGTAGTTAAAGGCTGCTATCTAATCCCCCCTCATTCTTCTCTTCTGCAGACTAAACAGGCCTAGTTCCCTCAGCTTCTCCTCATAAGTCTTGTGCTCCAGCCCCCTAATCATTTTTGTTGCCCTCCGCTGGACTCTCTTCAACTTGTCCACATCCTTTTTGTAGTGCGAGGCCCAAAAACTGGACACAATATTCCACATGCAGAGTACTGCCAGCAATACCAATGCCAAATAGAGGGGAATAATCACTTCCCATGATCTGCTGGCAATGCTTTTACTAATGCAGCCCAATATGCCATTGGCCTTCTTGGCAACCAGGACATACTGCTGACTTATATCCAGCTTCTTATCCACTGTAACCCCCAGGTCCTTTTCTGCAGAAATGCTGCCTAACTCATTGGTCCCCAGTCTGTAGCTATGCATGGGATTCTTCCATCCTAAGTGGAGGACTCTGCATTTGTCCTTGTTGAACCTCATCAGATTTCTTTTGGCCCAATCCCCCAATTTGTTTAGGTCCTTCTGTATCCGATCCCTAGCTTCTAGGGTATCTATCACTCCTCCTAGCTTAGTGTCATCTGCAAACTTGCTGAGGGGTGCAATCAACCCCATCCTCCAGATCATTAATGAAGATGTTGAACAAAACCAGTCCCAGGACCGACCCCTGGGGCACTCTGTGTGTGACCGGCTGTCAGCTAGGCATGGAGCCATTGATCACTACTTGTTGAGCCTTACACTCTAGCCAGTTCTCTATCCATTTTATAGACCATTCATCCAACCTGTACTTCTCTAACTTGCTGATAAAAATACTGTGGGAGACCATATCAAAAGCTTTGCTAAAGTCAAGGTATATCACGTCCACCGCTTTCCCCACATCCACAGAGCCAGTCACCTCTTCATAGAAACAATCATGTTGGTCAGGCATGACTTGCCCTTGGTGAATCCATGTTGACTGCTCCTGATCACCTTCCTCTCTTTCAAGTGCCTTAAAATGGATTCCTTGAGAACCTGCTCCATGATTTTTCCAGGTATTGAGGTGAGGCTGACTAGTCTGTAGTTCCCTGAATCCTCTTTCTTCCCTTTCTTGAAGATGGGCACTATATTTGCTTTTTTCCAGTCATCAGGGACCTCCCCCATTTGCCACGAGCTTTCAAAGATAATAGCCAATGGCTCTGAAATCACATCAGCTAGCTCCCTGAGCACCCTCGGATGCATTGCATCTGGCCCCATGGACTTGTATATGTCCAATCTTTCTGAATAGTCTTGGACCTGTTCCTTCAGCACTGCAGGATGTTCTCCTCCTTCCCATTCTGTGCCACCCAGTGCAGTAGTCTGGGATCTGACCTTGTCAGTGAAGACAGAGGCAAAAAAGGCATTGAGTACCTCAGTTTTCTCCACATCCTGTCACTAGGTTACCTCCCCCACACTTTCCCTAATCCTCCTCTTGTTGCTAACATACCTGTAGAAACCCTTCCTGTTCCCCTTGACATCCCTTGCTAGCTGCAACTCCAGTTGTGCTTTGGCCTTCCTGATTTCATTCCTGCATGTTCAAGCAGTATTTTTATAATCCTCCCTAGTCATCTGATGAAGCTTCCACTTCTTGGAAGCTTCGTTTTTGTGTTTAAGTTCACCAAAGACTTCTTCGTTAAGCCAAGCTGAGCGCCTACCGTACTTGCTATTCTTTCTGCACATCGGGATGGTTTGTTCCTGTGCCCTCAATAAGGTTCTTTAAAATACAACCAGCTCTCTAGGATTCCTTTCCCCCTCATATTAGCCTCCCAGGGGATCCTGCCCATCAGCTCCCTGAGGGAGTCAGTCTGCTTTTCTGAAGTCCGTGGTCCGTATCCTGCTGTTCTCATTTCTTCCTTTTGTCAAGATCCTGAACTTAACCATCTCATGGTCACTGCTGCCTAGGTTGCCACCCACTTCTACTTCCCCTACTGAATCTTCCCTGTTTGTGAGCAGCAGGTCAAGAGCAGCATGGCCCCTAGTTGGTTGCTCCAGCATTTGCACCAGGAAGTTGTCTGCAACACTGTCCAAAAACTTCCTGGATTTTTGTGCTCTGCTGTATTGCTCTTCCAGATGTCAGGGTGACTGAAGTCCCCCAATGAGAATCAGGTCCTGTGAACTGGAAACTTTCCCTAGTTGACTGAAGAAAGCCTCATCTACCTCATCCTCCTGGTATGGTGGTCTATAACAGACACCCACCATGACATCACCCTTATTGTTCTTGCTTCTAAGCTTAACCCAGAGACTCTCAACTGGCTTATCTCCAGTTTCACACTGGAGCTCAGAGTAATCATAGTGCTCTCTTACATACAGTGCAACTCCTCCACCCTTTTGCCCCCGCCTGTCCTTCCTGAATAGTTTATACCCATCCATGACAGTGCTCCAGTCGTGAGAGTTACTCCACCAAGTCTGTTATTCCAATCATGTCATAGTTTCTTGGCTGTGCCAGGACTTCCAATTCCTCCTGCTTATTTCCCAGGCTGCTTGCGTTTGTGTATAGGCACTTGAGATAACTAGCCAATTGCCCTACTTGCTAGGTATGAATCAGAAGGCCTCTCCTGTTGCACCCTTCTCCTTCTGCTTCCTTGACGCTTACCTTCGGGCTTAGGTCTCTGTCCCCCATCGAACCTAGTTTAAAGCCCTCCTCAATAGGTTAGCTAGCCTAACAGCAAAGATACTCTTCCCTCTCTTCGTTAGGTGAATCCCATCTCTTCCTAGTAATCCTTCTTCCTGGAACAACATCCTGTGATCGAAGAATCCAAAGCCCTCTCTTCAACACCACCTGCCTAACCATGCATTTACTTCCGCAGTGCAACGGTCCCTACCTGGGCCTTTTCCTTCAATAGGGAGAATGGACAAGACTACCACTTGCGCTTCAAACTCCTTTATCCTTCTTCCCAGAGCCACATGGTATACAGTGATCCGCTCAAGGTTGTTCTTGGCGGTGTCATTGGTGCCCACGTGGAGAAGTAGGAAAGGGTAGTGGTCTGAGGGCTTGATGAATCTCAGCAGTCTCTCAGTCACGTCCTGAATCCTAGCTCCAGGCAAGCAGCACACTTCTCTAGTTTCCCAGTCCGGATGGCAGATGGATGACTCCGTTCCCTTCGGAGGGAGTCCCTGACTACCATCACCCTTCTCTTCCCCTTGTGGAACTCCCATCCCTAGGACAGTGCATCCCTTGCCTTGTAATCAACAGGATCTCCTTCTGATCCAGTCTCTCAGATGAGTCTTGCAAATCGTTCTCCACCATAGCACACATGAACGAACGAGAAGAAATTTTTTTCCAACTTTGCAGTTAAAATCATTACCTGAAGTTGACAAAACATTTTATCAGATGTGGCTTTTAAGTTGTTGCTTTAAAATGGACATATCTGCAACAAAAACCAACAGAAAATGCCCTCAGTACTGCCCTGAGGGGTTCCACAGCCCAGGTTCATTTGATGGAGCTTTCCTGTTATCTTTCCTCTGACGCTATTCATGACTAAACAGGATCATGCTTACCTCAGACCAGCGGCATCAACATGGCTTTGGCAACATTGGTTCTTGAGCCTACTAGTGTTGTTAGAGACCATCTCTACCTCTCCCATTGGATCCAGACATGATTTGTCAGGATCACAGCTGTCTGCTCTGTGGCATACAAGCTCTGTACTTGGCAAGCATGGATGTTTAATGGCTAACACCATTGGAAAGAGTTTGTTCAAAAAATGTTCAGAAAGTACTTCTGAGTAGCAGAAGGCCTTCAGCTAGGCATTTACCTCACCAACTGGAAACACTTTTCTACCTGGTCTCAACAGAAATGCCTCCCCAGTGCAAGCGTCCATCTATCATGTTTTGGACTATCTGTTACCTAAAGCATCAAACTATGGTAGTTTGTTCTGTTAAAAGTACATTTAGCAGCTATTTCAGCTTTATTTTATTTTCACTTTGGTGGTGTGACGGGGTCAGGCCGGACGGCTATGAAAAAGTACTAGAAGGCATGTATATTAGCCCCAGGCTCAACAAAGCCCTATTCCCTGGGTAATTCAGCTGGGGCTGATTAGGCAATTAGGACGCCTGGGGCCAATTAAGGAGCCCCGCCTCAAACACTTAAAAGCCTGCAGGGGCAGGCAGGCAGTGTGGGTTGTGGAGTTTGGAGAGAGGAGGTGTGGAGGACGGAGGTTGGAGTTATAGTTTGGAGTTACAGTTTACAGCTTTGGAGGTTTGCAGCTCGAAAGCCTGCAGTTGGAGTTGGCGGCTTGGAGCTGGCAGGCTGCCGCCTGCAGCCTACAAAGGCTTTCACTATTGCTACCGCAGCCCCGGAGGGCAGGGCACCTGGCCGGGGGAGCAGGGAGCGGGCCACGGACTACCCCGAAGGGAAGGTAGCAGTACACAGGGGCAGAGCAGGCCCCAGACCCTCCCTTGACCCTTCCCCAGCTGCACCACTGGCTAGGCCGGGAAAGCGCAAGACCCACGAGGGCAAAATATCTCACCCACCCCCTACCCTGTTACAGTGGTAATAGATCGCTTTTTTCCTAACCTCATAACTGTGAGATTTCTAAAAGGATTTAGACAAGTTATACTCGTAAGTGCAAGAACCTGTTTCCCCTATGGGATCTCAGAAGAGTCCTAGCAAAATTAATTAGCCGCCTCCTTTGAACCTCTTGCATTTTGCTTTCTACTCCATCTCTTGATGAAAGTAGAATTTCTGGTTGCAATAACCTCCGCGAGGAGAGTGGTGAGTTGAGAGCCTTGGTCTCTGAGCCTCCTTATACAGTTTACTATAAATAAAAAGTGTAATTCTGCCCTCATCCAAAATTCCTGACAAAAGTGGTTTCTAGTTTCCCCATTAATCAGGCATTTGTTTGCCAACTTTCTTCCTGAAGCTTCATGTGCATAGAGATGAGAAACTTCATTCATTGGAGAAGAGCTTTGACCTTCTACTTTGAATTTACCAGGTCTTTTAGATCCTCAGTGCGGTTATTTTGTGTGGTTGTGGACCAGGTGAAAGGCCAACCAGTTTCCACTGAAACGATTTCCTCTTGGATTTCTTTTTGCATTTGTTTGTGTTACAAGTTAGCTAATGTCACACCACCTTCTAGAGTGTTGTGCCCATTCAACTGGAGCACAAGCAGCTTTCCTGGTGCATTTGCAAAGTGGCATTTGTCGTCATTTCACACTTATTTCTGCTCATTTATACCATTTCCCATCAGTCCAGGAATGGTCCTGGTTTTGTATGGGGGGGGAGGGGTCTACAGTCAGTGTTCAGATTAACACAGAAGCAGGCTCAGAGTTTATCTGCTTGAGTCACCTACAGTAGGGAAGACATGTGAAATCACTCGAAGAAAAAAAATGTTACCTACTGTTCCATAACTTGTTTTTCGAGGTCCATTCCATAACCCTTCCTCCTGACTTCCCCACTCTATCAGAGTCTGTCCAGTAAGAAGGAACTGAAGAGGGTTGGGCTGCAGTAGCTCCGTCCTCCTATACTTGCACACAATGATGTGTGATGACAGAGGGCACGTGAGTTGCCCCCATGGGTACCACTGAGGGAAAATGTCTTCCAACAGCTGTGCATAAGGCGCACGCACACCGACGGTAGAACGGACATGAGAAATATTAAATAACATTTCACTGTAGAAGGATATGCCAGAAAAAAACAGTGGTCAAAGATTTTACTTTTAAATTAAAATCAATTTAGAACTTTATTTTGGATACCCTTTTTTCACATAAATTGTATTCCAGAAGTTTGCAATGTTAAACATATACCAAATTAATATAGAAAGTGAAAATAGGAGAAGCATTATAACTCAGCATAGACCAGGCAGAAAATGACTTCATTTGCTATTTGGAAATAGTTGGTGAGGCAGAGATAGAGGAAGGTTGCTGCAAACACTGCTGTCACTGTAATAATGGTGAGACTGGGGTAGGAGACAGAAACAGTGCTAGCAGACGTGCAGTGCCATACAACCAGGTTCACCAAAGATTTTAGAAACAAGAAGAGCAATTCATAACTGTATCCTGAAATGAATAAGAAACTTAGCTATAGTTAGTCTAGCAAGAATAGTCTCCTGAAGTATGTATTAAATTCTTTTTTTTTACTATTTTAATAATTTGCTTTTAGAAAAATGGGTGTTTTGTTAAAGTAGTGGAATTTGTCCCCAAACACCTCCAGTTTAAAAACAATAACAGACCAGAAGATGTTTGCTGTAGACTGAATTTTAGGAATATGTGAGTAAGAAGGCAAGAAATGGAATGAAGAGGGAAAACCACTTTGGTGGGTGTGAATAAGAACAGAATGATGGAGGCAGGGGATTGAAACTTGGGGAAGAAGGGAGGAGAGGATTTTTAACATGTACTCAAGTATGTATTTGTCGTATTACTTAGACTGGAGGGAGATTGCAGATATTTATGACCTTAGCTATCATCCTTAGAATTCTTCCTTATTTTCCATTCTCTGCTCTTTAACTATTCAGTGATGGATGGGCATATGGCTTTTTTTTTTTTTTAACCCACTGTATGTCTCACTTGGCAAAGGGATATTGTGGAATCTCTAAGCACTCTGTTACAATGGAGGTGTGAGCCATGCAAGTTCAGTATCTAGATCAGTGGTTCTCAAACTATTTACCATTGTGAACTGCATATGCAGCTCTCTGTGTTGTGGGCTGCATCCACACAATAGATATACTACTTGTATGGCCCCAAAGTTGTCATATGGGCTGCAGCTGTGTGTTGATTGGGCCATAAATAGCCCATGGGCTGAGAACCACTGATCTAGATAGAAATCTACAGCTTACCTCACTCACTCACTCACTCACATCTTCAGGCTCCCCTAATAAACTTGTTCTACCTTTTTCCATTCTTCATATGCCAAGTTCTGTAGATTCACCAGTAGTGTCTTCATTGGATCCGACGTCGGATCCAATGTGCAAATTCTAAAGAGGAATCTGATCACATCAAGATGACAGATATTCATCCACACAGATTATTTCACCCTGCAAAATATAGTATGTTGCCAGAATTTGGTTACTGGCATGACTGTCAGGTCCCACCATGTGCTCGGAAGCCCTGTTGGCCTATCGCCTATGCACTGTGGAGATGTTCCACAGCCTTATCATCGTAGGAACCCCCTCTCCATCTACTGGTCTGGGAAAAAAATTACGCCTCGGGATCTGGTGACTTTGCCTACCTTCAAGGAGCGTTCTCCCACTATAGTTGCTGACGTTTTACGTATTGGAGAAAGACAAAGAGCCTGCAACTCAAATGGAATATTCGCAATTAGAACCAGAACAGGAGACTGAATCTTCTGCAGATCAATATCATCTGAGACTCCAGATTTGCCAGTTACCAACTGTACTTAGACACCACTGACTTTTTAAAAAGTAATTTACATAATTGAACTTACAATGGTACACTAGGCTTGTTTTTTTGCCACTAGTGCTACAACTGGCTTAGCTCCACTAGGTGGTATAAATGGCAGTAGGGGAATAAATGTGGGCTGTGTCAAGTCCCTTAAAATGCCACAGTCATTAGCTTTTGTTGCCCACTCTGTTCAATGGAATGCCTTCCATCAATGACCTTTGTCTGCATTGTTCCCCACACTGTTCAACCTCTGTGTCCTCTAGAGTCCCTCCGCACTGATCAGTGCCCTTCCAACTCTCAAGCTTCAGATAGTCAAACACTTTACATTGCTTGTTTGAATTTGAGGAGGATCAGCCCACTTTCCACCCCACTGCCAAAGCAACTCACTGAGCACAGGTCTTTTTTTTTTTTTTTTTTTTTCTTCTTTTCTAGGTTCTCAATTCTAGGACAATTAACACTTTTTTTTTTCTAAAATAAGCAAACATAAAACAGCAAACTGTCTTCTTTTAAGGCTACTTCTAGGCATAATATTTTTCTCAGACCTCAGCTGATGAAGAGGAAAATTTCCTCCCACTCCAAACATTTTAATGCAGATGATCCAAGTTGCTTATTCTCTAATGAATACATGGAAGAATGCTTAAGTTGATCAATGGCTATCTTGAAAAGCATAATCAGTAACCCAGCCTCTCCAGGACCCTCTGAAAATGAGATTTAGAAAAGCAGATCAGTTTTCCTCACTAGAGAATGTCTTGAGAAGATTGTTGATTCCAGGTGGTCCATTAATAAGATCTCTCTGACATACCATGTCTAATTGGATAAGGACACCAGATTCTTTTCTGTTCCAAAAATTGGTTCATCCTTTCTTAATCTTAATAGGACCTGATTTGATTAAAATAGATTTTGAGCCCATTTGATGAGGTGGATTCTCCAGAGGATTATATAGGCTGTAGAAAATCAAAAATTTCCATAAAGGTAGTTTTAACCATCTTCTTATTTTTCATATTGCCATAGCATGCATGGTATCTGCATGAATGGTTCTGTCCATCATCCACTGCCTATTTCACTCAAGAAAAAGAGGTCCCATAAAAATAAAGAAGACTAAAAAAGCTGGATTTTTGTCAAGATGACAATACTGGTTCTCCTCAATGACACCTCTTGTGAAATCGCCAGTTTCTCTATTGGATCTCTTCTCTGCAAAACATTAGGTGAAAGTAGTATTACACCTCTGGACATTAGATACAGGTATCCCTTCCAGAGTCACTCTTTGATGGTTCAGTCACTCTTTGATATGGCAAAACTTCTTAGTTCCTACAAAAACCCCTTAAGGACTCCTCAGACCTTGATAAAATGTCCCCCTATCTATCTCTGTGAGCTTCTTGAAGGAGCATCAGGACACTTTGCTGAAACCATGCCTTCCAGCCCTCTCAGAACCACCAATCTTTTTGTCAATTCAATTACTTGGGCCTAGTGAACTTTTTTCCAATGCCAGAGAACTTGCCCCAGAGATGTAGTCTTCTCAAGACAACGAAACTTTGCTGGCTCAGGCCCCCCTTCCTCTGGAGGAAAGCTGAAAAATTTCTTAAGCTGGGTCAATACTACTTCTGATTTAGGTCAAAAGATTTTCAAAAAGGGCTGTCTCAGGCTTGTAAGAGCCTACCTGAAGACCCCATGAAAAGACAAGTTTCTTGTTTGTGTATTAATAAAATGTGTATTGATACACTGCCCCCCCGCCCCCTGTCCTCCCCCAAGCTTTCTCTTGGAGCAGTAATCATGGCCCTGTCTAATCCTGGTTTCTGCTCCATTTATTTTTTCTTGAGGTAAAGAGGTCTGGAGGTCAAGTTTGGATTCTGTATCGGTCCATCATCAACTTCTCTGTGCAAAGATCACTTCAAAATAGAGACATTAATTGAACACTCCTGTGTTCAATGAAAAAGCTTCATGTAACATAAATTTGCAGTATTTAAACTTAACTGCTTTTCCTAACAATCCGAACACTAATTTTAAGGTAATTACTACTGTAAAATTAGCAGTTAGGCAATGGTGACTTATTGTGTAAAGGTGAAATCTTGTCCTGTTTGAAGTCAGTGGGAGTTTGAGCTTTAACTTCAATGGGACCAGGATTTCACTTGGTTGCTAGAAGTATTTAGTTTTTAAATATATTTTTAAACTGTTTTTTCCATGCCTCACAATCTATATGCCCATCTAATTGTAAATAAAACTTTTCATAGGATTAGTCAGAACTGTCTCCACTTGGCACAGCCAAACATATTGCTTGGATGAAATTCAGGTAAATAACCCAAGTCAAGAAAAAAAGAGCTGTCCTTTTCTTAACAAAAGCTGCTATTTTCTTCATGTGAATTCCCATTGCTTATTATTGGTTAAGAAGGGGTAAATTCAGAAATGAAGGTGAAAAATTAAGTAGAATACCAATTTAAAATTAACACTTCTTATGATAATCCTAATGCGCTAGCATAATGGTAGCATTGGCAGCGTATTCTGTACATGTTGTATTATAGCTTTTCAGGAATGAGTTTCTATTTGAATAATATTCACTGGATGTTTGGCTCATAAAGCTGAATGAACATAAATCAAAACTATAAAGTCTGCATATTAAAACGACATAGTTCTTAATTTTGTGTTGATATAAAACGTAGATATTCACTTAAATAAATACAGTTAAGAATGTGGCTTTAGTTGCAGAAGATATCCACTTGTTCTAAGGCTCTTGGCCTGTGGCTCCACAACAGATAAACATCTACACCATTACAGAATCCTACATGAATACATCCCTTTAACTCATAAAATCCTTCATTATAAGACTAGCTTTAGACGGGTGGGTCCACTGTATTATTTGTATACCTAACTCATAACACACAGGACAGTGTACAGTACCTAAGAGACATTATGCTTTAATGTCTTCTGATACCTTTGTCTGTAAAAGTAATAGCTTTAACCACAGGTTAAAATTTTTTTTTAATTTTTTATGCATTTTAGCATATTTTTGCATATAGAAATATTTACCTTTAGTAAAATGTCAAATGTGATTGTTTACAGCATTATTAAAATGTTTTTCATTCAAAATTGTGTTAATTTGTTTGCCTTTTTATGGAGGTCTGTGGGAGGACGGGTGGTGGTGTTTACAGTAACTTACTAATGTGTAAGTATTCTTTTTTTTTTTTTGCTTCTTTCAGGTTATCCTCTCCATGCACCTGAAGCCTACTTTCCCTATTTCAGAAAGCATAATGTCACATCGATCATAAGACTAAACAAAAAGATCTACGAGGCCAAACGTTTTACGGATGCTGGCTTCGAGCATTATGACTTGTTCTTCATAGATGGAAGCACACCAAGTGACAGTATAGTACGAAGGTTCTTGAATATCTGCGAGAATGCTGAAGGTGCTATAGCTGTACACTGTAAAGGTATGTAAAAAACATTACACAGTGTACTTGTGTAAAATTGAAAATAATCTTCACTAATAATGAGGAAGCATTTGCCAGTTCTGAAAATAATTTTGCTTAAGAGAACCTGCACAGGATCAGAAGATCTTCGTTCTTTGAAGAGTTTGCATAAAATTCTTCTACTCCAGCATAAGAACTACACATTACATTATTTGCCACTCAGTGCTATGCAGGATTTCTTTTTTTATTCCATGTAATGATGATGTTTGTTTATTTTGTGAAGATCTCTTCAGTATTTATGGAAAATGGACTACTGGACGTTAAGAGGCACTTGGTCCTCTTCATGCTTCTGAACTGGTGCTGTGAATTTTGTCTAACATTTTTTTAATTGTAAAATACAATTTTGCAGTTGCTATTGTAGCTTGAGGAAAACTAAAACATCAAGTATGTTGCTCCATAACTTAATACTGGGCAGTTTGTAATAAAAGTTTTATACTCTACCTGGTATGATGCTTTTGTTTGCTGTAGCATTGATGGACATAATGTATATTTTTAAGTAATAAAATATGGATTATGTGTCCAGTTAAAATTTTAGACAGGAGAGAGAGGTTGCACAGTAGATTAGTTCACTAGAAGTTCACCTCTCATCATCTATGAAAAGTGGTTGCAAATTAAGCTGTATATATTGATGCAGCAAGCACAGTTTGTGGTAGCTTTTTCAAGATTATCCAGGAAAAAATATCGGAGGCCATGAAGCTCAAGATTGAGCTGCATTAACAAAGTTTTATATGGAGAACTTAGCAAAATATTAGTTTGCAGTATGTCTGACTCAGAACAATGCTATTCATTTGTAACTTCTATGAGCACTACATTTTACTTCAAAATGTTTAGAAAAACCTAAGTTCAGGTGTGTATCATTCTCCTACCAGAAATTGTCAGCAGAATTTGGGCCATAGCTTGTAAAGCGATCATACACATCTTAAAACTTTCATTCCACTTGTATCAAGAAAGACATTTTGCTTTTTTTTAACATTTATTGTACGATGTTAGATACATTTTCATATTTTATAATCAGTTATAAAAATTTAAAACTTCCTTTTAAAAAGTTCTTTATTGAAATAAATTGCAGAAAAAAAAATAACAATCTAAAGTGTTTCAGTGGTGAAAAGATGTAAATTATAATGAAATGCACAATTTCATCTTGTTTTCAACTTCTAACAATTTGAAACTTTTTTTAGGTATCTTGCTAGCTTTAGTACTACAACATAGCAAATTCAATAAGAAATTAAATCACAAATCAAACATCAGATACATGGATGAAATTGCAGTTAATAGAGATGTGATATTGGGGGAACACTTCAGTTTCAAAATACGTGTGTGTGTGTGTGTGTGTATATGAATATTTATTTTGATATTTTGTCTCTTGTAGCTGGTCTGGGAAGAACAGGAACATTGATAGGCTGTTACATAATGAAACACTATAGATTCACACACGCTGAAGTCATTGCTTGGATTAGAATATGTCGACCAGGCTCTATTATAGGACCCCAGCAGCACTTTTTGGAAGAGTAAGTATAAATTCTTCTGTTATTGTAGGGAGTCTACAGCTTCTAACCATCTCTATTTCTACCAGTTTGTATTATCTACCAAATCTTACCTATCTAATCAGGTACAATTTTGTGTTACCACCCATCACTTTAGTATTTGAGAATCTTCCACATCAAATCAGTAGCAGTTGTGGTGTCTCTATGGAGTCCCTGGCACTTTCCCTTATTGAAGTCAAAATTCTGTTTTGGGTTTTGGGTTTGATTTTTTTGGGAGGAGGGAAGGGTATCTAGCAGTAGAAAGAGATGTCAGTGTTGGGAGCTAAGCCTGTGGTTATCCAAGGAGGATGAATGTGGAAAAAACAGTATGTGATAATGTAATTAAAGATGGTATCTGTGTGCATATACACAAGCGTCCTTAATTCTGGCATTCCCTTGTTTTTGGGTGCTTGACTTTGCACCCTGAATGTTCTTTTAATGACTTTGTATGTAATATCCTAGGTTGTTTTTTTTTTTTTTTTTAAATGAAAACAAAAGAAATTTGTAATGTGACGTTATATTGAGACATATGGGTTGATTATAGTGAGACACATGAGCAGGCTTAGAATCTTTAGATCCACATCACAGCCTTCTGCTACTTGAACTAATGAAGTAACTGATAGCAGTAGTAGGTTGTCATCCACTCTGTAAGCTAGCATTGGAGGTGAGAATGGGACACTTGCCATTGGATTTCTCTGCTGTCCGCAAATATCTGTGGAGTGGTACAACTCAGGTATCTTCAGTTCCTTTCCAGACTCTGAAGGGGAGTGAGGTTTAATGAGCACAGACTTTTCTGTCCATTAACCCCCATGCTTAATTTCTTCTGCCCCATCCTTCTAACTTGTCTCTGTTCCAGTCCTGTCTCTACTCCACAACTGGCTCCTTGCCTCAATGACATGTTCCTTACCTAATCTGTCCCAGTTTCCTCTCCACAAGCTTCTGATCCCAGTCTCCTTGCCCAGTGAATCCTAAACTTACCCCTCCAGGTTCCCTGTCTCAACTTCAACCTCCTCCCCTTTCCCGGGGTCTCTGCCCAGCCACTCCCATTTCCCTCTCCCAATCTCTTTTTCTTCCCCAACACTCACATTTCCTGTCCCCACTGGCTCCTCTTTCCAGGCTTCTTACCCAATCTCAGTAGCTTTGCTTACCTCAACTGGTTGTCTCTTTTTGTCCAGCCAGTCCTAGTCTTCTCCACCTCACCTTAGTTCCTTGTCAGATCTTGCTCCCTTCCCCTCTATCCCTTACCTCACTGATTCCTGGTCCAAGTCTCATTGTCCAGCCAGTCCCGGTCTCTGCCTCCTAGGCTTCTTGTCCCAGTCTGCTCTCTCAGCCCCCACTGCAGCATCCTAGGTCTGGCTCTTGTCCCCTTTGCATTATTGTGAGCACATGAGACAGCCTCCATGCTCCTGAGTTCTGGTGCCTGGCCCAGAGCAGCTATTACAGGGAAGGTCCTTCTGAGCTCTTGCAATCCTAGTCTGGCGCATGCTTGGGTGCTCTGTGGCGCTGGCACGTGTACAGTCTGGTCAGCACAGGACCAGCTGTCAGAGGCTCCAGCATTGTCAGTCACTCTGTAGAGGATGATGGATCCATAGTCTGGTCAGCACGAAGAGCTGTAAGAGTCTCGAGCAAGCTCAGTGAGGATGCAATTAGCTGTTAGAGATTAGCTCTTAAAACTGTAGCAAGACTCTACTGATCATGTGCAAACTACAGCTTTTCAAAGGTTTATAATTTCACCGGGTTTGGGCAGATTTTCATCAGGGCAGTAAAGGGCATATCCCTCACACAAAGGCCACCCCCCTGCCAAATTTCAAGTCCCTGCCTCCCAATATGGGGGCTCTGGAGCTTTCCAAAGAAATGGTAGCCAACAAAAAAAAATTTAACGTTGAAAAAAATGTATATTTCCTTTGCCTTGTTCTCAGAAATAGCAGAACCATTTTGGCTGAAACCTCAAAAAAAATGTATTAGCCTAAGGCAGACACCTGGCATGGAAAATTTCAGCCCAAATGGTTAAAATTTGGCAATGTTATAAGCAGTTGAAGGGTCTTACAATAGGAAGTGTCAGGCAACCTTAATAGGTGGTGCCTATCAGCCTTGCATACAATTATTCTACAAATACAGGGAACTTCTTATCCAACACACATTTTAAGATGACAACTATAAATATACATCCTTATGGGAGGGAAAATCTACCAGAGGATACAGCGTTCTTAAGAAAAACTAAGAAATACATTTACAGTCTTCCTAGGCATTGTATAATATGAAGTAAGAGAGAGTCCCAAACTATAGTGCTTACAGAAGATAGACTTAGGTTGGGAGGAAGGAAGGTATTAAGATTCCATTTCCGAAGTGGGAAACGGAAGCATGAAGATTAAAAATGACTAGTCCAAGGTCACACAAGAGAAGCCTGAGCCAAAACTCTGAATTGAGGATTCATATCTTTTAATATCTGTTGCTGCAGCCATTGCTTTATCCTCCAGTGTAACCAAGCTAGGTGGGTATCCTCTACTTTTTAATAAGCTTCATGTGGAGGGATAGGTATTCATCTGTGGCACATGCATGGATCCAGGCCAAATGTACTAAAACCCCTTTTCTCTGTGTTCCACTTGCACAGTTTGCCATGGTTATAGCAGAATGAGTTGCTGTTTTGCTAGTGTGATGATAATAGTTTCTTTCAGATACTGATGGTTTGAGATGAGTCATCTAGGTAACAATGACTGTATTATTACATCCTGAATATTTCCTTGGGAGACTTAAAGAGCATATATTAGTCTGGTCTTTGTAATAACTTCAGACCCAGCCACTTACATCCTAAGAAACCATAATTGGATCATAAACAGTCTGATGTTGCAATTCACTTTGATCTGGATCATAATGTTTTTGTCTTCTGAGTTGGATTGACCTTTTGATTGCGTAGTGGGCTGGCTATTATAACAATGTAGTCAATAAGTGAGAAACAGTCAGTAACTGCATTTACAACAAAGTAAAATTTAAACTGAAAAATTTGGCAATAGTAGATGGTGTGAGGAGGCGTGTATTGTATATTACTGTTTTCTTAGTAGTTTAAGGTTCACTTAGTGTAATAACTGATAGATAAAATGTGAACAGTTGAGAGAGTCTAGATTATATTGATTTTTAGTAAAACAAAGTGTGCTTCTGTAATTTCCTGGGATGATAACATGAGCAGATTTGCAAATATGCTGTAGACTAGGCCCAGGCTATTTACCCTTTTTAGTAAAAGGTCACAGGTTTAAATGCGAGTGCCAAGTAATAGCTGTTCTCACAAAGCAGATGTTCCAACACTTGGATTTGCATGGTTTAGTTCATTCTTTTCACTGACTTCCAAGTATTAATGGACAGTAGCCGAGGTTTTAACAGGTTTTATAGGAAATGATGTCCGCATGAAAATGTAAAAACTATATGTAAACTGTTAATATTAGGTCAATTGACTTTTTTCACTAGTTCTCTTAACAGAAGTTAAAGATTGCGTGGGAAGGACTGCTTTCTCTAAAGGTAGTACCTCCATTTTAGGGTTCATTGAGACTTACTGGTAGAGCCCAGGAGAAACTTCGCATTGCCTTAGTTCATACTGTGGCATACCTATTCTTGCATAAAGGAATTCACTCTCTAAAATTATCAACCACTTTCCACAAGAATTAAATTCACTTCTATGATATTTGTAACAAAAGTCTGCCATTACTAGCAGTATCCCTTTGTCTGTATCCAATTCGGTTCTGATCCGTTTGCTTTTGCCATTTTCTGATTTTGTTACCTCTCCAGTGTGGGTGGCTTTTCCACCCTTGATTTGTGATTGAATTTACACCAAGGAAACACCTAATAAAGAAAGACTTAAAGCACCTTGCAAGTTGTGAACGAGGAGCTTGCTCTTTTTAATGGTTTTAAAAAAACAAACTCTGGAGCACCTAAGTTAGTTCTGAACTGGGCTATTGTTACTGTAGCAGGAAACATTACTGCCTGGAGGCTGACCGATGCCTGCTCCACTATTGGAGAGACAGTGGGTGAGGCAATATCACCCAGGTTGGTCCCAGGACATTAGCAGAGAAGACGGCTCCAACAGTACAGCTCTGCTTTTGTCATTATGGAGCACAGTTGAGAACTAATGATTTAATGACGCTTTGGATGTCAATTAAGACACAAACCGGTCACACTACATACAATCATTGGCATTTAAATGTAACGGTGATAATCACCACAGAAAGATGATAGCCATGTAGCTAGAAAATAATAGGCCTAATTTTCTTCTTCTTTGCTGAAGTCTATGAAGTTACTTGCATAAAATCGTTGTAACAGAGTAAAGAATCAGGCCTAGTGTTTTTAGCGGCCACGCACAAACCAAAGCACACTTTAGTCAAGTATTTACCAAATACCATAGATTTTAATATGTGGTGTTAGGGTGATGTTCTCAGCACAGTAAACCTTCTTATGTATTCATAGAATGAACCCTATGATCTAGCAGGATTGCAGCTGTGGAAAACAGCCACCAGTATTAGGGTAAAATGTCTGATATGCACAGTTGTATTTTAAATACAGGTATCAGTAAAATAAAATTGGTCAGCTGCAACTACTAACTTGGGAAAGGGTAAGAAAATCTTCCTGGCTTTCCTAACTCACTTCCATCCTTCTCTTAAGTTTTCTAGTACGGAATGAAAAAGACATTGGCTGTTACAGTTGATTTTGCCACTCATCTGTCTAATGAATTGTGAAAAATGAAGAAAATGACACTGAAAAGGTTTATAAAGGAATCAGCTTTAATGCAGTTTGAGAAATAATTAACTTCATCAAGAGTTATTCTAAAATGTAAATATGAAAACTTAAAGTGCATATGTATCTTGCTTCAGAAGCTTCAAAAGGATAATAGAATGGTGATGGCCAAAGTGTCGTTCTTTTTTTTTTTTTTTTTTTTATTTAAAAAAAACACGTGTGTGTGTGTGTGTGGTATTGCTTAGTAATGCCCAAAGCATCTTTGACGTATTCAGGTTCAAATAAAGTCTAGAGCCATGGCAGATTGAGATTTTGATCTGAGATAAAGAAATATGTTACTGTATTATGTTTGCCATCGGTTTGGAGCCACCACCTGGATTTTGGTCACAAACCCATACATTTTGTGTCTGATTTATAATATCTTTTTAATGTGAAATTTTTATTTATTTCTATATATATATATATATTTCTATATTATATTATATTATATAAAATCTAATAGATTTAACACAGATTGGCAACTCCACAGGACCCATTGACTATCTATCCTGATGCCCCCTGACTGTCTGCTTTCTCTTGGCAATAAGACAGAGAGCATTGTCTGGGGAGGTCAGTGAAAGCATTGGATTCACTACTTGCTGGGCTCCCCACACCAGCCACTCCCTCTGCCCTCCTCCACTTTGTACATCTCACTCATGCCCTGATTTAGTTAGGGGCTGAAGGTCCTGTCCTCATTCCCTCCACCCCAAAGGGAGCAACAGCCTAGCCTATATTCAGCAGCTCCTTCCGGGGATGGGCCATCTCCCTGGAAATAGGACTTTGCATATGTGCCCCAGATTGTGCTAAAGTAACGTTTATTTTAAGAAACATAAATACAAATTAGCCTGTTGCTCAGAGTGTTAGTATTGACTCAGTTGGTCCTAAATACTGTGACATGACTCTGGTTCTGCAGCGCTTCAGTGAGCTAAATTGCAAATTTTATGGTAAAATGCAGGGAAGTTTTAAAATGCAGTTGTAAAAATGAGTAACACAAAGAATATAGCAAAAACAACAAGAGTCCTGTAGCACTTTAAAGACTAACCAATTTAGTCTGTGAAGTGCTACGGTACTCTCGTTTTTTGCAGTATACAGACTAACACGGCTACCCCTCTGGAACTTTTCACAAAGAATATAGCATTCACTGTATTTATTACATTGTTTTAATCTTTCTTTATATTTTCCGGTTTTTGTGCTGTAGATTTTTTTTTGGTATTGGTAACACAAGACTAAATTGCAGAAGTTGTGAGGTCAGAGCTGAAGGTTTAACTACCTGGGTACAGTTAAGGCTGTTGGCACCTGGGAAAACATGAAAGATGGTTTGGGATTGTTGCCTTATCTCACTGCTTTTGTTAAAATGTGAAGCAGTGAAATAGGCAACAATGTTGATATTTTAAATATAATTTAGTATTCATAGTGAACAATGCATACGAATAAATGGAACAGTTCTTACTTGTCTTAGAGTTCCTGCTTGAGGCTGTAAGCAGGCGAAGAAAACAATTCTGTGTTGATTTACACATGGTTCTCGTCTGGAAGGTTATCTTCCCAAAAGTGAGAGCTAGAAACACAATTTTATTTATATAATATTGATATTAAACGGATTCTATTGCAAATCCTGAAGAATAACTGAGATCCTGCTTATAAATAATAAACTTCATGTGCAACATGATTTCAGTTTTGTGTTCTACTTGTTATTGGAGCAATGGCAGGATCCCTCTTTGACTAAAATAGTGTTAGCGCCCAATATTGGCTGTTTTTGTTTTAAAAATTCCCACCCTGTACTTCCCAGAGTTAATTTAGCTGACATCCACAACAATGTAATCTCAGATCATTCTTTAAGTATACTAGAAATTGACTTCCCTCACTCTGTGTAGGAACACTTTTTCAACTTTCTAATCTTGCTCTATTTACCGATTAGCTGACCTCCTAGTGGGAGCTTTTTCTCTTAGGCAATACATGCAGATAATCCGATTGCTTTTGCTTTATTGCTGACTGTCACTCTTATTTTCCTGTAACACGAGCTATGTCATCTTGTACTTCTGATGGGAAAAGAAAGCTAATGGAGAAAATTCAAGAAATAGATTATTCGGTTCCCTTTTAAAAAAAATACACTAAATTGGAGCTATAAAGGTTTATTTATAGAGAGATTTGTGTTATGCTCCCAATTTTATGATTATTTATTTGGAGCAAAGAGAGAGAGATCAACTCAGGTAATTAGTTCACACAAGCTGGCAGACATGCCAATATTTGGTATGTGTGGCAATAAAGCACATATTCAGTGCTTCTGTGAGGAAGGTGCAAATTCCTCATACTAAACCAGTCAACAAAACTTTTTCTATTCTGCCACAATCATGTAAAAGCATATTGTTTGAAGTTATTTTAAATTGTACTGATACAGGCCTACATTTACCACTGACTTCATTGCTTTGCTATATTCCTCTTTTAAGCTTATATAAAAGGAACAGTATGTTCCAACCTCTGCTTTACATGGAACGTTGAATGAAGAGAGTAAATACCACTGTAACAGGGCACATGCTCGCTTGCATCCCGATGTGTTTGTTACAGTCCCTGGCCCCTTCAGAAATGGGATCTGTAGTTATAGATCAGATGCTTACATACACGGCTTCCTGCCTCTTAGATAGGAAAGCAGACAGGAGAGGTGTGGGGTTTGGAAAGGTGGCTCTCCACATCTGCAAGACCTGCAGGCTTGAGACAGGGGACACCTGCAGCAAGTCGGAAGTGGCTGAGTAAGGCTGTGAAGGAGGACTGTAAGGATTTTGAAGCTGTAGAGACAAGGGCTAGACACTAGTTGCTTTTTTGTTTTTGCTTTGCATTTTATTAATAAAGACCTGGAAAGAGAACAGATTTTGAGCTGTTTGAAGTATGACTTTCTTCCAGGGCCAGCAGCTTACAGCCATGCTATATAATTGACTTCCCGATTTTGTAAATAAAAATATAAAGTGGACTAAGCACCGCCCTTCAATTCAGGCTACCAAAATTCTGTCTCTGGCAGCAGAACAAGTTAACCGTTCCGTTTTGTTTCATAACATAGGCTTCATAACATTCATTTTCATGAAGTAGCAGCTTCCCATCTATTGAACCTATACATCAGTAAGAGAAATTTCTTACCTGATCATTTTCTTTGATAGCAGCTTCCATCTTCATTCAACTGCCTTGGAAGTCTGGTAGATGACTAAACATAATTTGTGTTTTTTTTAAAAAATGAATATTTTCCCTCAAGAAAGACTTAAAAAATGTAATTGCCCATTAATATAATTTCAAGTTGTCGTCTTAATGCTAATAGTCAGATCCTGGAGCATTTCTATAGCTCTGACAAAAGTCTCCAGTAGCCAGTGTTGAACTCAGCTACAGATTCCACAGGGGAGAGGCATTACTTCATTCATAAAAAATGGGTAAGAAGTTCCTAACAGAAATGTGTTACTGAAAATTCTCTCATTCCTGTCCACTCCCCATTATGACTACTAATGTGAAATGCAGACGTGTCTGTAGGCTGCAGACTGCTATGCATTTGTGCGCACACGCAACAAAAACAGCTTCTGACCTAAAGAATTACAGTTTTCTGTATCTGTTTGCAAGCTCACCCATCCTATAAATGGCATAATGGATAAATGCTACTGGATTTTTTTTTTCCTCCCACACATCTAAAAATCATCTACCCATTTTCTCCATTCCTACAGCCCTATACCCTTGTTTTGGTCCTCTTTACCTTACTAATATACTTCTTCCATCTCCTGCATAACTCAACCATGGTTTTGCTACTTACGATTAATCCATCTCTCCCAAATGCATGCCAGTTATACCACGTACAACACCATGTTATCCGGGGGGGAGGGGTGTGAGAGAGAGACTTTTTTAACATATTGTTCCAAAATGACTGAGTTCTGTAATAGATTGTTCATTTTAGATCAAGTAATAGCTGGAAGCTGTGTGTTCTATGCACATAATCATACAGAGAGTCCTATTTGATATATGCCTTTTTTTATTTACCACCAGAGAAGAGATGTATCCATCTATTATATAATGCATTTGAGGCTATATAAAAGACAAAATATTCTCAGATGAGGGTTTAACATGTTTCTCTCACCAGTTTTTGTCTACATGTAAATTTATTGTTGATAGTAACTGGTTTTGGTTTAATATTAAACAGGAAGCAAGCAGCGTTGTGGATCCAAGGAGACTTCTTCCGATCCAAACAGAAACAACAATCAACTGATGGAACTGTGAATAAAATTCTTTCTGGCTTGGATGACCTTTCAATCAGTGGGAGTTTTAGTAAAGTACAAAACTTGGATCAATTTGGGGAGGTAAGCATTCACTGGAAGAATCAAACACCAACAGGGGAGAGTTCATTAGTTTAATAACAGACTATACCCAGTTTTTAGACCTTTTTTTCCATAATATAGTGCTTATTATATTACACATGAATTCCAGAAGAAAATAGATCCTTTAAAATTATACATATTAAATGAAGACGATAAAAATAAAAGGAACAAAAATGTCCTGTGTGTATACTAATGATGATGAAAACGAAAGACAGAAAACAGCTATAATGATAAAACAGTCATCCGTGATGGAAATAGTAGAATTTAAAATGAATGTAGATTCTGAGGAAGAAATGTGTGAGCAGTATGAATATTTATGATAAATAATACGAAAGGAACATAACACTTATGTCATCCATTTCAAGAAGCAAATTCAAGATTAGCATCTTGATAGGGCAGAATGAGAGTAGCTAAATTGGTAAGTATGCTGACTGAAGGAATATGGCAGCTACCTGTGGTGGTGATATTTGGTATTTTGATGAAAGGAAAGCATTTAAACAAAAAACCCCAAAACCTTGCCACTATCCACTAAAATGGAAGATGACATGTCTTGTGTGAGTTAGCAACTCCATTGATTGTCATCCTGGTTTTCCAGCCAGTTCTATTGAAACCTAGATTTTTGTCCTGCATTCAGTATAATTCCGGATTATCCTGTCACCTAGGCTGGCCCGATAGTATATTTTGCTGCCAGGTAGAAATTCATTGCTTCCCCCGGTCACTTGGGTAGCTGCAGTTCTCATCTCCACTGGCTGATTTTCAAGTATTTAGCAAGGACTGTAAGTGAATCTGCTCTGTGATGAGAATCTCAAAAAGTACACAAAGGTGTGGTGACGTTCTTTCCTCATTGGTCAGCTGCCTTTAGTGTAGCAAAATAGTCATTAAACACCTCCAGCCTTCTTGATGTCATCAGTTTTTCACTCCCCAGCTAAACAGAGGACCTGCACTTTCCCTTGTATTTCTCTTTTTCCAAGTGTATTTTTAGAACTACTTCTCCTTGCCTTTTATGTCTCTTACTAGGTATAACTCATTTGGTGCCATATCCTTTGTTGTTTTGTCCCTATGTTCTTGTGCTGTTCTTTTGTACCCTTCCTTAGGAATTTGTCCTTGTCCAGTTTTCCTTTTTGATTTTTCAGGTCATTAAAAAGCTCCTGATCTTTTCTAGCCTTTCTGTCTTTCCTTTGTATTGGGATAGTTTTCTTTTTCCCCCTTTAATATTGTCTCAGAAACTGCCCGCTCTCCTGAGCTGCTTTTTGTCCTTCTGGGAAAGGGTCACTCTGAGTACCTAACAATGATATACTCTGTATTCTATTCTGGCAGCTATTTGTATCTGTCTTCAGTTTGTTGCTTAGGATCTGTGAAGATCCTAACTGTCTAGTTTCTTGGGAAAATGCTGTTCTTGTTTTCTGCTGTGGCTTTTAAGATCAACTGGGTTGATGATGTAGTCTAACTGGAACTCATTCTTAATTGAGGGATTTGCCAGAGGAATTTGTTCCCTCTACTACTTCCCTAGAGCCAGTGTTTGCTGTTCTTTTGGGTGTAGTTTCAGGATCTGCTTTTTTCACACAGGTCTTTGATCAACCGTCTTGGCAAGTGCATAGTTTAAACGCTGGCTATTTATGTGTATTGGAGTCTTGTTACAGAGCTTATATGCTAAGAAAGAGTCAGAGCTTTAAAATGAAAAAAAGTAGTAAAATACTTTCCTCACCACAATTTTTCATTTTTGCTGACCTCCAGCACTTTGTCTATGTTTCTGACCGTTGCAACTTCACCTGGTTAAAGAAAACAAACCTAGAAAAGGAAAGGACTTACAATTGTGTCAGATTTTGTTCACAGATGTTAGACATTCAGTTTTAACACACATTGCTTACAAGTTTTCAGAAAAAGTCTTTGCCAAGCCATCAGCTTGGCCATCAGCCAAGCCATCAGCTTGATGCAGACCTGGAAGCAGTGAGACACACACTGGAGTGTGGTTCCATGCAGAGTAGCCATTCAGCCTAATGTTGTCTGTCCAATTTAAATGGAAGATCCCATGGTAGGTCTGGTATTCATGACAGCTGTATTCAGAGCCTGTGTAAGAGAACAGTGAGAAAAGAGATTAAATTGTGGTGAAGTTGAATGTGCTGTTTGGATGGCTGCTGTTACCAAGTTCTTTTGAAAGTCATAATAAATCGCATCTGCCACAATTTTAGAAAAGAGTAAGCTCACCAAGATCTTGGGACCATCCACACATTTTCTTCTCTTGTTTAGTGTAATGTGACTTTATTACTATAGTGTGCGATTTTCATATTTTTCTCCTATTAAAATAGTAGCTTATGGCAGTTGAATCTTTACTTCCCTTGATCTTCCTATTGTGCTATTTAACAAAGGTTTTTTTGTATTATACTTTTTATTTTGTGGGAATTACATAACCTGAGCCACAGAGAGGATTGTGAGTCTGAAATGCCCTAACTTGTACTACTTTTTAAATTTAAATTCAAATTTCAATGGAAAGTAAATCAGTAGCTTTTTAGGTTCCTCAGTGTGAATCTGATCCTGCTCCCATTGAAGTCAATGGCAAAACTCCTTTGATTCATTGGAGCAGGATCAAGCCCTATATATGCTATGACGTTTACTATCGTACACAGCTAAGTGTTTTCTTAATACTTTTTTATTTGAAAATGACCCAATACAAAAATGTGCTGTTTTGAAGCATAATATGTCTTGGCATACACTTGAATGTTCCTTTTGTCTTATGATCTGGAGCAGACTCTTAAAACACTTGTCTTAGTTAAATTTTTCTGAGGCAGTGAATGTTTTTAAGGGCTTTGGAGTTCAAAAGGCTTTTTTACTACTGCTTATAAACAGTGGGATGCATTCCTAACTTAGAATACTATATTCCCTTTTTATTCTTGTTTCTTCTGATGCTGGTTTTAAAAGCAGAGCTGAATTCTTTCAAAACGGCATCTAAAGATTTTGTACATTTCTCTCCCTTACAAGAGGAATTAATCTTTTTAGTCATTTGCCTCATAATCCACCGCACAAGAATGTATCCATTTATTTTGCTTGGTATTAATCTAAAAGCTCTAGCCTTGATTTTAGGATAAGATGCACAATAAGAATAAGGAGAAGCTTTTATTCTCCTGGTGGTAGAGGTCTGAATTTGGATTTCTGGATTCCATAACAATTTGAAATATCTACAAAATATTTCCTATTTTATTTTCAGTATTTTAAATCCCTGGACTCCGACTCAGTACATAATTAAGACTAGATCCTATAAATGCATCCTTGTGGATGTATGGCTGCGTAGAGCTACATTTACTTCCGTGGGGCACTTCACGGACACAGCTGTGTGCCTACCTTCAGTGAACTGCAGGATCTGACCCTTAAATTGTAGTCTGCAAAGCAAAAGTAATCTTTGAAGCATTGAAATTAGATTGTTCTAAGGATTTTGCACTCTAATAAAAACACATCTTTTTGTTTTTAGAATGACTTTGAAGAGAATGCAGAGTTGGAATCTAAGAACTGCATGACGCAGGGAGACAAACTTCGTGCCTTAAAAAGTCAGAGACAGCCACGATCTGCTACAACAGGAGCTCTTAGGTAATCTTTTTCCAACTTTTTGTATTATTAAATTCAGTGTGTACTAATTCTTTATGACAAGCTCATGGTCTTCTGTGTCTTTGTTTTATAATTCTGACACAAGTTGTGGTATGTGTCCCTTTTCATTTTCAGATCACTTTACAAACATTGATACTGCTAACTTTCCAGTGAGTTAGGTAGGCACTCAAATGGGGAATATGAAACTGAGAGGTTAAACGATTTGTCTAAGACTACAGAAGTGATTGATCTTCGAGCTAGTATTAGGGAACCTTAGATGCTAGGGTAATACAAAAAATAAATATTAATAATTAGAACTTAAGTTCCTAGCTCCTACTCCTGTACTTAGTCCACCATTCTACAACGTTACTTTCTACCTGCTATAAATGTTAAGGCTAATTAAAAAACTATATAAATTTAACATTCACTGCTTTCTACTAGAAATAGCTTGCACAAACATAAGCTTGCTTTTTCAAAGGTGTTTCAGATTTAGATATTTGTCAAGTTTGTTCATACTGCCCTTCAAAATCTGAAGAGGCAGCATGTGCTAATATCAAACAAAAACCACACTTCGATTGGTTAATATTAGTGGTTGGTTGTCTGGACTGCATTTGTGGTACCCAGATTCTGCTATGTGGTATAAAAGCTTTCATAACTATAAACTTACTGATGCAATGTAACTGGTTAATACAGGATTGTAATTAAGCCAAGTAAAAGGCTAGTGCCCACATTTCAAGAAGGGGGAACTCAGTTTAGGTAAGGGAATCTAGTGGAAGTTCTCTACATAGACACATAGGAGAAAATGGATTTTAATTCCCTGTCTCCTATTATGAACTGGTAGTACTGCCCTTTCAATCTTGAAAAAGTAATGTTTTTGCATTTTTCAAAAGTAATCCCTCAGGAGTTGTAGCAAGCACCAACCGAAGTGCATGTATTGTTCCTCAGCACATGGGCAGGGTTGCTTCCTGATATGTGGACAATTAAAGCAGATAAAGATGGTGGAAGTCCTAAAGGCTGAGAGATGCAGGACTAGAGAAGCTCTAGAAAGGGTAGTATCAAACAACTATATTTAATTTAAAATTTGCATGGCAAAGAGAATTATTCTTTCTGCCACTGCACCAGTAAAGAGATTTTTACTATACATGAGCCTTTGTTAGTTACGTTAGAAGTGTTCTAAGAACTGAATATAATATGGACAACTTTATATTTTGTTCTATTCCTTTCCATACCCGTATTTTTTTCATTGCTGCCGTTTACCAAAATAACGCTGAACTATCAGGCACCAAATGAAAATCTGAAAAATTCATCTCAAAACCTAAAGTATTAATTGTTGTTATTAATTTACACATATCCACCATTTAAAAGTTTACATTCCTATGAAAATAATTCAGAATACATTTGGTTCCAATTTTAAATTATTTACCTCTATTTCTCATAATGAGTTTTGAGTTATCTTGTAAAGCAATAACTAAGTGAAAGCTTTTAAGGAAACAATTAAACAAAATACCATTTCAAAAGTAACGTTAATTGAGAACAACTCAAGCCAGAATGCTTTCTATTGTTTAGTAACTGCACATAAAAGAGTGTTTAATATTTGGGTCCTTTTCATACTTTTGATTTTCTTTTATCTTTTCCACCTTCTACTCAAACAATTCTTATTTTTAGATAGAATTGTAAAACATTGGCTACGCAAGAAGATTGATGCTGAAGTCTTTATTTTAACATATTGTGCAGTTTCAATTAGAGAGCTCTTAAAGCTGAAGACATTATGACTAGCACTTGCAGCATTCGGAAGTAAATGCAAACCTCGTCTTTCACATAACTTTTCCACAGTAAGCTCACCACAGGCCTACACACACAAAATGTTCTAACCTATTTTCAGGCTACCCTTCCAGGTGATGAAGGAATAGAGGTTTTGCTTCTCTCCTTCAGTTCATATGCTATAGGGAGAAGGATCACATAAGAACCTAGATAAGTCAGCTTTTTATAACAGAATTTTCTTATGCACATGTGAAGCTGGTACTGTATGACAGAAGATGGCAGCAGATTGTATGTTTGATGGTTGTAGTTGAAAAATGTTTCAGGAGTATAATTTTAAAAATTGTATATTTTTTTTCTATCTCATCATTCATAGGATTTTCTACCTAATAACATTGTCTGAGTGGTAGTCTTTGTTCATCTATTTACTAAAAGATTGAAACTATGCTTTCATATTTGTATGTGTGTGACAAACTGCTTTAATTACTTTAGGCTGGAAGATATGAAATTGCATACCAGATCAATATCGCAACCTTTCAGGTATTTATTTACTTAGTTAAACTTGTGAGAAAATTTTTAGTGCATTCAAATGACACTTTTTTTGGAAAGCTGCTGTTCTAGTCTTTAACATTTTTAGTGTTTTGTTTTGCTGTTATCATCATCATCATCATCATCAATTGGATGAATAGCAACTTCTGAGACTTCAGCTAATGATCTTGAAAGCTATTTGAAGCGCCCATTCAAGGGACAGACACAAAGTGGTTAATTAGCAGAGTAATTACCTTCTAGTAATGGTGAAATTAAACCTTTAGTCTTAGAACTGGGCCTTTCCTAAACAAAGACGGCCTGTTGTGGTAAAATGTATAGTAACTTTATGAAACTGATAAATGTCCTTTAGCCACTAGGAGGCTACTTTGCTTGTGATTTGGATCAAAGTAAAACCATTTCTACACACCTTGTCCCACATTATCCCTTAAAGATAATTCAGTTTAGCATGAAAAGTGATAGTAATATTGAGAACCATATTAGAAATGGTACTAAATTTAAAAAATAAATAAATAAATTTTGAATAATCACTAACACTTGATTATTTCCATTGTGCCTGTCACTGTGGTAAGATAGATCATACTATCTAAGGACAAGTATTTAGTTAATATTGGCCACAATTATTGCCTCTGTGACTTTAAGAGGCATGATTTTGGAGGGAGCTGATCTCTAGGATCTCCATTTCCCCTTCTTTACTTTTGTCTATCTCAGAGACTCCTTGATATGGACTTAGAAGAACCAAGATTATTACCATGCTATTTCAGTTGGGACCTTTTAAGAACAGAAAGCACTTTCTTCAAGAGCTGAACATGCTGACCTGACAGCTGTGGGAGTGAGAGGATATCATTGCCCATAGACTTTAGGACTGCCCAAAAATATTTCTGAGAAAGCTACTGCACTATATTTTTAATCTCCTAAATTCTTATTATTTCTTACTGAATCATATATTACTTATTTAATATCTAAAATTATCTTGATTCCAGTTCTTTAGATATACCTAGCAAAGATTTTATTAGCAAAAGTGCATAAATAGGAGCAAATCAGAGCCACGTTTTTTTTTTAATTGGGATTTTTCAAAACTGATGTAAATGGGAGCTGATGAATTCTTAGCACCTTTTGAAATCTGTTTAAAGTGCCTAAATATGGATTAAGAATCCTAAATTTTTGCAGTCACTTCTGTTTAAAACAATTTATTATTTCTGAAGTTCACATCTGAGTGATTCAATCTTGCTCCGCATTAAAGCTTTGCCCTTTTTTAGATTGAATGCTTCAAGTAGCACACAAGGGTCCATGTCTCCTTTGAAGTCCTCCAAGGTGGCAGTAGCTGTTTCACCCTCTGCAAAGAGAATAAGCAGAAGCCCTACATCCTTAGGATCTAATTTAAAAAGGTACGTGTTCTTGTCCTTACGTGGCTTTTTGGATGGAGTGATGAAAGGTTGTGTTACTTTCTGTAAAGTTGCATGACAATTTATGAAATAGGCCTTTGTGCTTGCTTCATACATTTGTCACTTATGTGTGAGATTGCATTTAAACTAGTTGGAATGCTCCCAAAATTTTAATATCTCATAAAATTGTGTTCATCTCAACAATATAATGAGTGGGAGATCATATGCCCTTATGAACTTTTCATTTGTGGCCATTAAATAACCATTTAGATATTTCTGCTACTCTGAATAATGTAGAATGTTAAATGAATCACAATGGTTGATGCATTTTGACATAACTTCTGGATATAATGAGTATTCAATTAAGATAAAATGAGATGTTATGTTAGCCCAAGTAAGTGCTTTAGCAAACTAAAGGCATCCTATTTATTTATTAAATGGCTCTTCAGCTACTTTATCTTGTCTTACATTACTACTTTTGAGGTGCAAGTTGTATAGAACTTGGATTTTCATTATTTCTGAGAGAAAATGAAGCTGTGCACTATACCACTGTTTACATATGTCAGAATGGTCCTTGTCATTTTCCCCTAATGTCTTTAAATGTCTTGTGTGTGAAATCTTCACATGTATATACATTGCATGTATTTTTTCCCACATGTTTTCCACTCAGCGTTTCTGTAAACTCCAGGCTAGCCAGTTCTCTAGGGAACCTGTATGCTGCTTCAGATGATACAGAGAGCAAAGTGACATCATCGTCCTCTAGGACAGGTTTTTCTGTAAACCATATCTCCAGTCATTTGAATGGCAGCTTGCAGCTGCCTACCAGAAATTACCATGAGCTGAACAACAACCTGTACAACAGAAGCAGCACTAATGGCACCAACCTCAACAGCCATGCCAGTTCTCGCAGCACCGGGACAGATGACTACAGCATCTACCAGCCCTCCTTTACAGGGTTTACTGCTTCTCCAGCACGATACCTGAGTCGTTCAATTCCTGTAAGTTCCCAGCCTCAACAGCCCTCTCAGGGACCTGACAGAAGCTTATCTACCTGGCTTCTTCAGCCAAAACTATCCCCAAAAAACTCTTAACAATCCCAGAGCAACTTTTTGATCCCTTCTGATCTTTAGAATTTTCTGAATGCATATGGCACCTTTGTCTATTTCTTATGTTTTTAGTAAACATTGTTTCAGCTGCTTCCTTCTTGTCTCTCCAGAATCTGGCTCAGAGAAAGGTGTCATGAAAGTAGACAATTTATAAAAAATAATTAATTGCAATACCTTTCATGATTATAGCTTCTGATTTGGAGTTTTTTTCCTTTAGGTTTTCCATTTCAAATCATTCTTTATATCCTGAAATTCTCAAACTAAAAATTATAGGTAGTATAGAATCTTCCTGGATTATCAGGTATCATAGGTGTCTTTATATAGCAATACCTTAGGGGAACTGTGTTGCGTACACCACATCAAATTGAAAATAAGGGTGTCTTCACTGACAGTGGCAAATTCACTGCCATCAGATCGATTCTTCAGGATTGATTGAGTCTAAGTGGAAACCCGCCCAATCGATCCAGGAGTTGATTTAATAAATCCACCCTTGGAAAAAGAATAAAGCTGCGTTTACAGGAGCACATTTCCTGTTGGCGCAGCAAAGTGAAGACGCCGTGGTAAGTAGAAGTTAGGAAGTTGATAGGAGGATACGCAAGCTACATAGAGTAGCTTGTGTATCTCCTATCTACTGCTGCTGAATTTTGTGGTAAGTGTAGACAAGGCCTAAGTATGCTTAAAATGAATCAACTCAATTTGTAAATAGGCACTGTTGAAATCTCATTTTCAAACACTGAGTTAAAGATAGTTCCTGGAGTCCACATTCTAATTTTCATGGTTTTATAATCCTGTTTTCTTTTGGGTGTGGTAGGAGGGGATAAAGATCAGAGGAGAGGTAAATGCTTTTTCTCCCTTGCTGCTTTGTGCAAAAACCTACACAGATACACTGATATATTACTGTAATGGCGAAACTCCCTAAATGTTGTTAACTATACAGAGTAAAGAAACAAGAAAATATGGAGAAATTATTTGTCACCTTTCAGTTATAATTTTTGGTGCTATTTTCAAAAATAGTAGATAACAAAAAACAGAGAAATCAAAAATATGATTTTTAAGTTGACAAGTATCCCTTTAAAATAAATCTAGGAAAACTTCCAGAATAAATCTTTTCAGTATGTGAAGTCATATAAATATTAAAGGGGTACAGTTTTAATATCTTATGCCTGTGCCTTAAGCACATAAGTGCTTCCATGTATGTACAGGGATGGTTTCCTGAATCATGGCATGGGTCTGTACAAAACTGGGTATTCACATCATTTTATATCAAAAACGTTTCCTAGCATTACTTCTGTTTTAACAATTTTGTAATCATCCTTGCTTTGTCTTGACCATTATATTCTTTTGCCTCTTAAAAAAAAAAAAAAAAAGGTATTTCTAAGTAGAATCCATTAAAAGTAATCTAGAATAAAATCAAATGCTAAAGAATATCAATTTTATTTTTTCTAAAGTTGTAATAAAACAGTTTTCAAATAAATTAATTTGAAAATATCAGTTGTGACATTCCTCCCTGCCTCTCCGGCCACTTTAAAATAAATTATTTTGTTCTCAAATTGTTTAGTGTGTGAAACGACATATAGCAGCATTTTCTGGGGAGCAAGCAGTTATCTTAGAACAGACAATGCTTCTACTCCTTCCCATTGGGACTCTCACTAAAAAATGCATTGGTTTGTTATGTATATCATTGTTTTTAAATAAATGTGACACCTCAGGAGCAGTGTATGGCATCTCTTAGAACACTTAGAAGCCCAAGTGGCATTATCGTTGATGAAGTACAACTACCAAGGTCAATGACTTATTGATGGACTTGATTTCTAATAGTGTATGTGACATCAGCCTAGCTGAAGAGATGCAATGGACACATTTTGGCCAGTGTGACCCATGTAGGATACTCTGTTTTAACAGACTTAGAGGAGGGGTTATGGTGGAAAATGACCGACGCTGCCATGTTGGTTCCATTTGACCTGGAATGCTCCCTATTTCCATCCCGGAATTAGACTTGACATTTGCTCGCAGGAAAGTTCTTGTTTGAAAACTCAGCTGGTTTATTATCCACCACAGTATACCTAGGAATATATCTCAATCTTCCATGATTTTGGGGCCTACAAGTTAAGCCACTACATCAGTTACAACAATTATTTGCTAGGAACATTTTGGATACTGTGGCATCCATGAGTTTAACCTTTTTACACAAAATCCTCCTAAAGGAAGCTGTCCCTAGATCTTGTTCTTAGATTAAATCTAAATGTAGGGTCTCTAATGACAAGCCATGATGATTGTCTAGAGCAGTGTTCTTCATTACAAGGCCTGGGAGCCAGTGGCGGCTCCCATCAATGCTAAGTGTGGCTCCCTGACTAATTATTTATATTCCAATTTATTTTTTTTAACATTAGAATATGTACTGAGCATATCAAAGTACGCTTTCTTTACACGTCATATTGACCACATGGTACGAAGTGTGCCAATAAGTACATCTAAGTATATCCATTGTATAATAACCATAATAGTACCATAGCAACCAATGTGCTAATTTAATAGATGATGTGGCTCTCACATTGATGTTTTTTTCCAAAGTGGCCCCCGCTTGAAAAATAACAAAGATCACTGGTCTAGAGTACAGCTTTTAGCACGGGATAGTCTATTATCACCATACCACTTGCTTGGATTCATCCTCGCAGGCACTGAAATTTAAAACCATAGAATAAACCACCCTGCAAGATAAGAAACTTGCAATTGAAGAACAGCCATGAATGCTGTTGGTTCTTTTAAAAATAAATAAATAAATGAAAATCCTTGTTTCCAGAGATCTGTTTGCTCTACAACTGAATTAACAGAAAGGAAAGTTCAGGGAAGAAGATAGGAGTGTAGGTAGAGAGAATCAGGGCTCATATGACAGAAAGCTCTACTGACTGACTGCATTTGAGCATTCCAGGTTGGTATATTGGAAACTAATTTTACAAAAATATTAAAAAATAGCAATATTCATTCATCAGAACAACTAACAGTGTTAGACTTTGTTTCCTGTAAATTTCTCACCTTAAGTAGTCTTATCATTTCGATGCTGTGAATGTTTTTTTTTCTTCCCTTCTTTTACGATCTTGATAGTTAGAAATGCCCCTTAATATGTTTGTGACAGGTTTTCTTTCATGGACCTTGCCTGCATCACACTCCTTTTATGACCTTAGAAATGCGTTATGCTGTACATGGGTTTAACCGTGAAGGGCATTTGAAAGTTATGGCTGATGCAGAATGAAGTAATTTATTTTAGTTGGATTGGGCTTTGAACAATTTCACCAGTGTGCTGAAGACCCCAAAGGCTTCTGATTTGTTTCCAGCTGTATTTCAAGGTATTGATATTGATCTTAGCTTTGTGCAGTTTGGATCCTAACAGATCTCAAACTATGAACAACTAATTGTTGAGATCCGCTTGCACACACGTATCGACATCTGCTAATTTTAGAGGTCTTGGAGCTGGAACAATGGCATTCTCAGTGGAGAACTTGCAGTACTCTTCCTTTTCAATCTGACAGAGCCTAAGTTTCAGTTTAAAAGAATGTAACTCGATCTTTTCCCTGAGATATATGTGGACAGGACCTTTTTTGTTATTTTAACAGCTTAATTATGGGCTACAGTCCACTTCTTTATTCATCAGTTTTTATTCTTGTAAACAAAATGTACAAGCAACTGAGGTGTTTCCACTTTTTCCACTTGAAAACATTTGAAAGTAGTGATTCTGCTAGGTTTCATTCTATCATAGGGGGAATTACTCAACATCAGGAAGGGTCTTTTCTATATGAAGTCCCACTAGTCAGTTTTGCCCCCACTGTTATTCAAGCGTATGTACATGGCTATTTAGAGAATTGACCAGGCATCATGGTATCATTGATCTATATAGTACAGGGGTGGGCAAACTACGGCCCGCGGGCCATATATGGCCCATTTGAGCTTTTCATCAGGCCCTCCAGCTGGGCCTGGCCAGAGCACAGTGCCGCTCCCCCTCCCTTCTCCCACCACATGGGACCAGCAGCACCCTGGCTGGAGCACAGTGGCCACCCCCCCACACACACACTCAACCCTCCCACCCCTCTCCCACCATATGAGCCCATCAGCACCACCCTATGGGCCCAGCAGCACCCTGGCCACCACTCCCCCTCTCCCACCACGTGGCCCACCATACAATTTCATACCCAGATGTGGCCGTCAGGCCAAAAGGTTTGCCCACCCCTGATATAGTATTACTGTCACTGCAGATCTCTGCAGTTCTAGCTCTTTTCTGTTGGCTGTTGCTCAAGATTGTGGAGTAGATTGCAGCTTCTGTAGAGCATAGCAGCATTGTTGTTCAAGGAACTTGACCATGAAAATTAGTCATGTACTGTTTTATAATTTGTTACCCAATGAATGGTAATCATCAAGATCTTAGCATTTATAGTGCTAGTCTGCTTAAGGAACAGTTGGCATTGGAGTGGTTCAGAAGAAAAGATGCAGTGTCTTCCCTATCATGAGTCCATGGATGTTTGTGCACTTCTGTTGTATGCCACCAAGTGAGAATCAGTGTGGTTTTATTTCCTTTCTATTTATATATTATACAAAAGTGGTGATTTTGTATGACAGGTGAATCACTGGTCTTATTTGGCCACCTGATTATGCATTTTTCTTTATAATTCCTGTGTGTGTGCTATAAGAAAACACACATAGGTTTGTTCAGAATATGATGGGGTAAAACATCAAAAATCCTAAAAACCAAGTGGTGCTATAAATCAGTAGAGGAATAACAAATGCAGTGTAAGAAATCCTACCAGGAATCTGCTAAACTCCAGAAGCTTAGAAAGTTCAGTGAAAAATGTGACACAGCAATTCATCTTCCACAACAAGTGCAATGATGGTTTGTTCCATCAGGAAACATTTTCACACACACAGTAAAAACCTGCATTAGCAGTTTTAAATTAAAATGAAAATTAAAAGCTAACCTATTGTTCTATCTTTAATCCTGCTGTTTTGCAGCACATCATATCTGACATATAGCTAAGTAACATCATACATAGCATTATTCAGGAATCTTGTGCATTACCTAGACACAAATAAGAAAGGAGCATCAGCTGTAACTTAATTTCCTAGTCTATTTTGATGGTCTTACTCCTGTTTGTTTCTAGCTCTTAGTCCTTACTACTGGAATTCAAAAAGGGTTTTCATAGCGGAAAACTTTTACCTCAGAAGAAAAATATAGGCACAGGTGAATAAAATAGCTGAGAAAGGAGAGAGAACTGAATAACTGACTCAAGAATGGTAGCAGGTGCTCTCAGCTAGTCAGCTGGTTTTTTTAATATTCTGAGAGCAGGAGAACCCAAAAGAGAAGGGTGAGCTGCCATAAGGAGATCAGAGATGCCTTGGCTTAGATAAAGGAGGACATGCTGGTTTTCCACATGCTGGTAATGAGAGATCAGAGAAGAGAGTGAAGAATTGTTTACTTTAATTTGCATGTGATCATGAAAACCAGATGACTAATCAATTATTTAAATTTATTTCGGCAGTCTAGGAAGTTGAGTGAGACAGAGAGCCTTTCAGAAATAGGGGTGATGTAGTCCAAGATATATAATTGTCCTGTTTTAAAACACACTTCTAATTTTTTGTCTCCCCATCAGAGACCTAAATGCCTCGGTAATGTTTTCTCACCTAGAATGATGTAATCTTCCAATAATTCATGTTTTGTAATTCAATGTTTAGGAATAGAGGTTGTACACAGCCAAATATGGTGTGTACTTTTTAAGTGCAAAAACTGTAATTTTCTAAATAATATCTAGTTGGCTGTGAATAGTTTTTCATAGTTCCTGTAATTAGGAAGCAATGAAGGGAAATACTTAAACTAATATAGGTAGAAATATATATGCAGCTTTTGCATTTTAACAAAACATTGGTTGCTTATGATTTTTTTAGCCTGTGAAATAGCAATAATTTGTCTGATTTCAGTGCAATGGCCTAATAGCTTTAAATATAGTCAAAAAAGCAATTGTGAAAATGTCACCTTCCTACACAACAGATATGCTTGCTGCCTGTATTCAAAGTCACATTGACTTACTTTTCTGACTAAAATGTTTTTTACTACTCCTATTCCTGTTAGCCCTGCACAGCTGTCACAAACACAAAGGAGACCGCCGAATTCTCTTCTTGCTTACACATCATCAGATGAATTATCTGAGTTCCAATTGCAGAAAGAGGCCAGAAGAGACCATTAGATCAACTGATCTGAGCTGCATATCCCTGTAGCCCCTGTATTGAGCCCAATAACTTGTGTTTGACAAAAGCATATCTTCCAAAGGTATCAAGTCTTGATTTGAAGATATCAAGAGTTGGAGAATCCACCAATTCCTTTGGTAGTTTGTGCTATTGGTTAATCACCCCCACTATTAAAAACTTGTCCAGACTTCTAATTTGAATTTATCTGCCTTCAGCCTCCAGCCACTGCTTTTTGTTATGCTTTACTCCACTAAATTAAAGTGACTTTTAATACACAGTATTTTTGCCCTGTGAAAAAAGTATTTATGTGCTGTAATCAAATAATCTCTTAATCTTTTTTTGATAAATTAAACAGATTGAGCTGGCTAAGGCACTCTCTGTAATGTAAGGAATTTTCTCCAGCATTCAGATCCCGTTTTTGGTTCTTTCCTGCACCCTCTCCAGTTTTTTAACATCCTTTATAAAATGTGGTTACTAGAACTGTATGCATTATTCTAGTATCAGTCTCACCAATGTCATATAGAGGTAAAATTACCTCCTTACTATACTCAGTACTTCCCTCTTTGTACAGCCAAGGATTGCATTAGCTCTTTTTGCTACATCGTACTGGAAGCTAATGTTCAGTTGCTTGTCCATTATGATCCCTAAATCCACATCGGAATCACCACTTTCCATAATCCATTGCCCACTTCTTTGTTCCTAGGTGTACAGTTTTTTTGCATTTGGCTGTATTAAAACACTTTCTTTTAATGGACCTAGTTTACCAAGCAATCCAGCTCACACTGTCCCTGCCCTATTTTAATTATCCACAGCCATTCCACCAATCTTAGTGTCATCTGCAAATTTTATCAGCAGTGATTTTTAGTTACTTCCAGATGATGGATGTGAATGTTGAATAGCATCAGGCTTGTTACACTGATTCCTGTGGAACTCCACTCGAAACACCCTCATTCAATGTTGATTCCCCATTAGCTACTTCTGAGAACAGTTAGTCAGTTCCTAATCCACTTGATATTGATATTATATAGTGCTAATTTTTAATCCGATGCTAAGTCAAATGCCTTACAGAAGTCAATGTATACTACAGCTGTGCCATTACTTTTAGTAGCTAAATTTGTAATCTCACTAACAAAATGAAATTAGGTTTGACAAGGTCTGTTTTCCATACTGGCTGACACTAAATATATTCCTTTACTGTAATTCTGTATCAATTTAATCCCATCTCACCTCTTCCATTATTTCTTCCTCTTGCCTTGTTTAACATTGGCACAACATTAGGACTCTTTCTGGAATGTCCCTAGTATTCCAAGATTCATTAACAATTAACACCAGTGAGCTTAAAAGATCTCCTCAGCCAACTGTTCTAAGACTCTTGGGTGCAAGTTGTCCAGGCCTGCTGATTTTTAAAAAACGTTTATTCCTATTAGGCATGGTTTAAAATACTCCTTGGTTACTGATTGGACTGGAAAGCACTTCTTCATCCTCATGTGATACCAGTACATCACTTGCTTCTTTCCAAGTACAGAACAGAAATATTTATTAAACACTTCTGCCTTTTATTGCACCATTAGTAAGTTTGCCCTTGTCAATTTTCTACATTTCTTAGCAATCTATATAAATTAGAAGTTATCTATTTTCCTTTTTTCTGTTTGTCTTATGTTGCTATAAGATACATGAACCAGAAAGAACACAGCTTGATTTTCAAATTGCTGAGTGAGTTTGCCACAGTAATAATTAGAATAAATATCAATTTAGTTGTCAATTTTACAACACACTGGGTATGGAGTCATTTAAAGACAAGAAACCTGGAACCTCACTTCTATTCTACACAATTATTCTTCAGACTCCAACCACACTTTAAGACAGTGGGATAAAACTTTTGTTTCCATGTTTTTCAAATTATCTTTACAATACCAGCCTATTTTAACCGTAGATTATTTTTATCATCCAGATTTACTGGAAAGGTGAAAACAGTACATGTAGTTTTAAGGTTTGGGTCAGCAATTCTTGTTTCAATGCTGATAAGATGTATAAAATGACAAGATAGAAGCACTTTACCAAAAAAAAAGATAGAAGTATTAAAGTTATATTAAGTTTTACATGAAGAAATACAAAGTTTTCCATAACATTTTTTATTTTTGAATTGTGTTTAACAAAGATTAGTGACTCAGACATGGTCTTTGCTATCCTAGTATTTCAAAAAGTTTTCAAATAATTAAAGGTTATATTTTATTAGTCCACCAATATACAGAGATTTGTTTTTATTAATAAAGTGATCTGAATCAATATATAGGTAAAACTGACTAGAATCAAAGGATAATTTTGTTCAAAAACTGTTTTTATAAAATTGAGTATATGAGTAGTAGTTGTTAAGATGAGGGGTTTTTAGAGAATTGCTCCATTATTAATTTTTACATAATCAACACCTCTAAACTACATTGGCGGTTACAATATTTTGTTAACGCTCAGATATTTTGATGCAGGTTTTTCTGATATTAGAAAAACATATTTTTCTTGGTTTTAATGACTTACACTTATTGCCAGTTATCCATGTCCCCCTATTCCAGCCCTGTTCATGGTATGTCTTGGGACTTCCATGGTCTTCTTTGGGACAACTTGGCCTCAGCAATTTACCTAAAATTAAGGTAACTCGAAGCCTGAAAATCCAGGGCTTGAGTTTAAACTACTGTGGGAGTTTTGACATTGTCTTCAACAAGAGCAGGTTTGAGCCCTAATACAAGGACACTAAGCAATGGTTGTGGCTCTTAAAAGTTACTCACGAGAATCCTCATCCTGCAGTCAGATCCATGGAGGAGGGCTACCTGCACCTACACAAATCTGTGATTTTTCCTTTCTTCCCGGGTTAGTTCCATGTCTTATTTTTCATGCTGTGCATGGCACTGATCCAGCAAGGCACTTAAGCATATGCTTGACTTGAAGCACATCAGTAATTCCACTGAAGTCAGTTGGACTGTTTGCATCTTCAGAGTTGTTCTTTCTTAGATGCCTTGTTGCGTCACGCCTTTTGTGAGGAACTAGCGGCTTGTCTGCTGCTGGTGCACAGTAAAAGTTCCCTAGTGTGTGCTTATGTAGTGCCATTTGAAACAGAACTATTTAATGCATCCTAGAGAACTTTTAGGGCTCATGAGCAGAGTCCATATGGGCCAATTAATGCACAACACACTGGTGTGCATTAGAATTTACACCCCTGCTGATGTGCATGAAGGCCACTGTAGACAATGTGTACAAGCCCTAGTATATTGTTTAGACATAAAACATCAAGTTGGATATTGCATCAGACCACACCAGGATGCCATAAGAAAGCTCCCATGAGAAGTTTGGGATATCCTTTTTAAATGTTCCCTTTTTACTCAATTTACTTATTTATTTTTATTATTTATTCCATTTACTCTTACTGCCTCATTAGGAAAACAGTTTTATTACTAATTCTTTATATTCTCTATTTAAATTCTATGGGTCTTCAAAATAGATTTTGAGTTTTGTCAAAGCCAGATAACTCTCTGTGTGTGATTCAGGGACTTTAAAAAATAAATAAATAGTATACACCAAATTCAGTATGGCAGGTTATACCTACAGCGCACATGTACAGAGATCTAAAAATGTAAATTTAAATACTGGAAGGAGAGAAACAATCCCCAGGTGGTAAAACAAGAATTAGACTATGGGATCCAAAACACTAGGTAGATGATTTTTCAGGGCAGCAGGAAAAAAAGGTTTAAAAACACCATTTGCTGCAGCTGTAATTGCAGAAGAAAAAATGCTTTATTTTTGTTTAAATACAAAGATAAAATTTTAAGTAAATAAATCTAAACGAGGCCATTGCATCTTATGCAATTGTAATTTTTAGCTACATTTGTAACTTAATTAAGTTATTAATTGGAAATTTACTGGGGATAATGAAACCTTTAATATACAAAGAACTGAAAAAGCTTGTGAAATATCATGGCCCAATGATACAGTATGCGAGAGGAAATGACCGTTTTTTAAACTCAGTTTAGTTCTTCACTGTACTTAGAAAACGATTTAGAACAGTGGGAGGAGGATCCTTTATTACTTTTAAGTAAAGACGAGGAGGTAGACATGCAGAAAACAGCAGTGTACATAACAAAACAAAAACTCCTACCCATCTGTAACAAGCATTTAAAAGACAAACCAAAAACGTGATCGGTGTTTGACTCTCTCCGTACATGTGCTATGTACATATTTTGTTCTTTTTGCTGTGTTGCTATGGATTTTTCTTTCACATCCTGATGTTCCATGCTGAGATAAAGCACAGAGCTTCTAATATCAAGAACTGCAGCTTGAAGCCCAGAATGAAAACATGACTTAAATTGTGATTCCAGAATCATGAGTTACATCTTACTGTTAAGGAATGAGGTGCTGTTCTTAGCTCTTGGAGTCAGCAAATGACCCATTCCTAATATCAAGAATCTGAGAATGCAGCCATTGGTAGTGCTTTCTGGTTGTCATGCACCTATCAAAAGCTCAAGAATCATTCCTTACTAGGAGACTTCTAACTATATAGAAATAATTGTTAAGCTTTCAAGTTTATTGTGATGGAGCTTTAGTCAGCTGTACTTTGCATTTAGTTTTAAGAGATCACTACAGAACTTTACCATTTCACAGGGAATGCCTTTCAGTCAATAAAGTTCTATTAATAAAATGGTCTTAAAATAGCTGTGGTTGGAATATGACAAGTGGGAATCTTAAGTGTTCATTGATAAAAAGAAATACACACCCTTCAACATCAATTACATACAGTCACGGATAGCCTCACGGACTTTCTTAACAATGCTAATAGTCTGACATTATTGTCAGTGGGTAGATCAGGAAAAACAACATGCTACAGGTTTTCAATTCCATTGTGGTCCTAAAGCCTGTAGTAACATAATTTGTAATTTTAAAGATCTTTCTGTCTCTTCTTTCTTCTACAATGCTCTGTTTTTATATGTTTACTCTCATATATAAAGACACAGTCCTTTGAATCTGGGTATGGTTAGTATTAAAGCCTTGCTACTCAAGTGAAAGCTGTTCAAAAATTTATATAGAAAATGTTTTTTTACATACAAAAGAAAGCACTTAGAGGTTGTCAGAAACATCCAAGATGTGCCAGATATCTTGGCATTACATCTGTGAATATAATGCTCAGTAATAAAAGTTCTGTGGATGGTAATCTAGCCTATGGACGAATTAATGCTGTTTAACCTTTTTTTAAAAGGCCATCTTGAGTCAGCCTTTGGATAAATCTGAGGTTCCTAGCTTCCTTGAAGTTCTCACTGGGGAAAGCTGGGGTCTTTTCCCAACAATTCTCTGTAATCCTATTGCTCTGCTACTTTTTAAATATATTTTGATTCTAGTTTGATTATTTTTAAAATATATGTAAGACAGCTCTGCTGAACCTTCAAAGTAAAATAATTAATCAAAACAATTTCATTAGAATTGGTAAACATTTACAGATCTTTGTTAATTACAAAGCTGGTGCTGGAACAGAACTATGATACAGATCATATATGTGTTGGAAGAAACACAGACAGAAATAGTTAGACATTGTCAATCTGAATTTTACAATCCTTTTAATATTAAAAACTCAGATTAGTTTTTAACTGATGCAGTTAGTATGAAATTGAATAGTTTTTAAAATTATGGATAACCAGATGCACATAAACCAACCAGTAAGAGTCATCATGCCTTCCTCTTAGCTTTTACTAATTTTCTGTCTGCTGCTCCAGGTTAACTGCATGCAATAACTATTCACATTCATTTCTTTTTTTCCTTTTGCTAACTATGTGCTGCTTTCTTGCTTCCTTTCACATTCATTAACCGTATTTTACAGGTTTCCTGTGTTCTCTGAATCAAAATCTGTATAGCGCAGTGTATTTTAATAGCATTTTCATTCCTATTGTTTTGAGAGAATGAAAGCAATTCAATTACAATAACTGCAATCACATTTTTTTCTGTTGAGATTGTTTTAGGGTATTATATTGTCTGTGTATTTTGGATTTGAATTTCATAAGGTCTTCATTAAAAAGGAAAAAGCTTCTAAAATTCTTTGGATTAGAAGTAATTGAATTAAAATGTAATGAATTCTATAATGTAATTGGAACTGTTCTTGTTCTTTAAAGAATTTTGTATCCTAGTTACTCACAAAAAAAATACTGCTTGATACCTAAAAACATTTCAAAGTAATTGTCACCTAACACTTCAGATAAACTGAACAAGAAAAGCTAGCAAATATAAATCTGATTATAGAAAAGATGCATCTATTTTATATAGCATTTGCCCATTTTTGGTGCATTTGCTATATTATAGTCCAAAATACATTCCATTTTCTTCCTATATACCGCAGACCTTGGAATTTTCCAGTTTTCCTCTATGGCTTAATCTATTTTTTCTCATAGAAATAAAATATCTTGATTTGAAGGTATAGGTTGTGTGTTTAACTTGACTTCTCTTAAACTGAATTTTAATACCAGTTTCTGTTTCTCCTCTGTGCAGTCCCTTCAGTCTGAATATGTTCAGTACTAAAGCCTTGCTGCTTCGGTGAAAGCTGTTCAACTCTTAAAATCCCTTTTCTTCATGGAGGAGTAATGTTGAGGGAAAGAAATGATCACTGAGAGGAGAACTCTTCAGTCCTAGATAAATTAAAACATTAAACTAAGACATCAAGGAGAGACTTTGAACAACCAGAGATTTCTGGTTAATGACTACTGCAAATGCACTGAAGTTAAATTTATGAAAAATGCAACAATTTTGTATACAGATGGAAGATTTTATGTTGAGACTGACTTGAGGATATTACTAATGGATTTCAATTAATACATTTGCAAATCACATTTGTGTATACAGTGTTACAATATGTATGTATTAAGAAAAAAGAATATTTTGGTAAACTATAAATATATAAGAATATATTTTGATTTAGATTTCTTCACTTTGCTACCAAAAATGTATTTTTAAATATGCTTTAGGGTTTATCTACAGTATATGAAAACATTTTATGAACAAAACCATTTTGGTTTTATTTTATGGGTCCACTGTTACTACTTCAAGCTCAGTTAATTTTTTTGGCAACTAATCTTTAAGTCCATAGTTGGAGTCTGAGTAATGGGAAGCTAGCTAGTTGTATCATCTGATGGAGCTTGGTATATCAACTTTTCCCTTTCAGCTGTCAGCTGCTAACGTCCCACATCGTCATCCTAAAAGGAACTTAAAATAGCTACTTGTGGATTAAGGAAAACCGAACATTCCTAGTTGTATGTTCTCCCACTTAAAGAAAAAGTAATATAGCTAATAATTCTGCTATATTACTAACATTTTTTCCTCTGAGAATTTATTTTAAAGGGATGTTTGACTCTTAGCTTTTTACTTTCAGCATTGCTAAATGTGTAGACCATTTGGTCTACTTTATAGTTACGTTTATGCGGTAGCAGTTTTAAAATCAAGCATAAATCAGAATTAAACTTCTGCTGTGCATTTAAACTGCAAGAAAAGCGAGCCCAAATTCAGAGGTGACGTAAGCAGTGCAATTCCAGTGAATTGGGTGGAGCTGCACACCTACTTTTAACAATGTTCAATTCGGATGGCACAGTTTGTGGGTGAATTGATATCTTTTATAGACATTTTCTCTGTTGTATTCTGTTAGTAAACCAGACACCCAGTCAGGCTATTAGTTATTGTTACACCACAAACTAACTTCACCCGTGGTAAAGACAACCTTGGACTTGTATATCTACTCAGTTAATTAGGATTAAAAGGTACTGAAAGCATTTCAAACTGTATTAGCAGGAGACGTTTGTAGTACTTTACTATAACAATTATTTCCCTTATAAATATAAGGAGAAAGTATCTTGGTGATACCATGTAAATACATCTGCAAAAAGGAAAACACTTGGGGGAGGGGTGGAATGAACTAATTTGATTCTGAAATGAATGGTCAGTATAGTTTGGAATGCACAAATAAAATGTGTAGAATTGTCAGCTACAAGTTTTTCCACTATTTATATAGACAGCTGAGGGGGAAATACGTGGCTAAAGGTCCAGTCCTCGTAGTTAGTATCTTGAGTAGAATAACCTGCATAAGAGTACAGGGAGGCACTGTGTGGAGAAAGGAGGGGGCAGCAAATGAAGTTATGATGATTTAGTGTTTTTATAAAAAAAATCATAAGTTTTAAATCACATTTTGAAAGGAAATAGTCACAAAGAAAATCCAAATAGTTACATAAACCATGTTGAATGCAGCTATTTAAATCACTGAATAAAATGTGTATGCAATAACCTTGTGTATATGTGACATATACACACACCAAGTAGCATGTGTTTGTGCGTGCGTATGTATACACACTCACGATATATTGTATATGAATGATTGATAGGTTAATTGTAAGGTAATTCTACCTCCTATAAGAAGTTGTTTGTATTTTGATATGAATAGTTTGCCCTCATAAAAATACATATTTTGTTCTATTTTGAAGTGTAGACACATGGCTAATCAACAATAAAAAAAATGCAATGCTTATGTAAGTCAACTGCCTCATTTGTTCTTTCATCTTTCTTACTCAGATTTTACTCTGGCTTTTGTCAATTATTGAACAAGAATATAGTTGAGTCTTAACTACATATTATTAAATTGCTTTTTCAAAGACTGTAATTCTACTGTTGAATATAATGCCTTTTTAAGAGAATTTGAATTTCACAAAAAGAACTAGGTACAGAAAGCCAGTCTCTTTAGAAAAAGTGACAGCCAGAGATGTCTTCCTTTTGAGTGGCTTAGGCTGCATTGTGTTCAGTCAATAGTGTAATAATACAGTGATTATAAAAAGAACAATACTATAATGAAACTTGTCACATGGTTAAACAAATGACCTCTATGCATGGACAATTATTAAAAGTACTACTCTAGTTCCTTCATGCATACAGACTAGTGGACTTAGCTCCTGTAAATATTCTTCCCAATAGCAGGCTCTATGTCCACCAGAGCCTCAAAAATATTGCTTTTACTAGGTCCCCAGTTACAAAAAGGAAAAGCATGTCCTTTGATGAAAGCTGATTTCTGACCACAGACAGATCTAAATACAGTTACGCTTTCATAATGATGCTTAGCACCCATGTTGCGTTGTGTTTTGTAAAGCCCTACAAAAATGGAACTAAGCCGCACAATGCTGCGGTGACAGATGAAGTATTTGGTGTATTATTACTCCATTTTACAAATGGGGAAGTGATGCAGAGAGGCTGTTAGGGGCCTGAGGCCACACTTTAAAGCAGTGGCAGGGCCAGGAACAGCAGTACTGGAGTCTTCTGATTCCAGTTATCTAGGTATTTATATGGCTTTCTGTACTGTGGTAACTGAGGGCCATGAAGAGGTTCAAGGTCTATTTCCCTGAATTGAACCAAATAATAGATGCCCCTGTTTGGACATCTATCCAATTACTACAGGCTCAGGACAATTACTGACAAATGCTAAATGCTGCTCTAAGATCTTCTTGCCTTTGGGCCAGTCATTCACTGCCATTTTGATGTGTTGATTGATTCACTGTGACATGGAAGGCAGTAAACTCTGTACAGTGTTTGAGTGGTGCAGTGCCTATCTTATTCAAAAACAGATCATAATGAAGACACAGGTTGCATTTAATACGGGTGCCATGACTGACGTCCTCCGGAGCCAGTTGTATAAAGAGGCTGCTAGTCTCTAGGACCTGTCAGAGCATGTTCTCAATTCTTGTCGGAGTGGGATGCTGACTTTTTAAGAGGGAACAGACTACTACACCTGTGACTCTTCAGATGACCTGCCCCTACCCCTCAATAGGCAACTGGGCCCTGTAGGGGAGTCAGAGCCAAAGAGAGAGGAAGAATTAACAGAGTTGTCCAAGGGAAAGAGCTGCAGGAGAGCTGAAGTGAGGACAGTAACTGAACTGCAGTTAGGATCCTGAAGGAAAGAACTGACCAGTGCTGGGGGCTACTGACACTGGGGCAGTACCCCCAGGGAAAAGATGAGGATCCACCTTGGTTAGCAGAAGTTGAACTTGGAAGAAAAAGGGTTGCTGGAGGAGTGTGGATCCGTCAGTGCAGACAGGACATGCAGGCGAGGAGGGCCTCTGGGTACAGGGCTGCAGGAAGACTGATTCCACTCAAGGAGGGACAGCTAGAGAGTGGGGGCTGAGGCGAAAGGAATTGGGATCAAAGTGCTGCTATTAATTCTCAGGTGGGCGCAGTGGCAGTGGTGTCCCTGCAGCCTGGAATGGGAAAGCTCGTATCTTTATATGCTGAGGTGGAAATTGGAGAAGGGTTGCACTGATATATATAAATAAATTATGCCCCGAGATGGGGCTTCATACTGGACACTGAGAGACTTTCTTTCCTGGGTGGAAGAAAGGGGGAAGCTGAAATAGAGACTTCTTGACTGCAGGCTGCTGCCGCAGGCAGGGCTGCCCTGACACAGTGCTATAGAACAAGATTAGTTCTGTGATTCATGGTATAGCTGGGTAGTCTGCCCTCAAGCATCTGCAGAACCAGAGAGCAGCAAGCCCTGGCCGAAGGGGAAGCCCCGTCGGCAGGTGCTGGGAATCAGCAGATCCTGCTAAGCAGCAGCGAATGAGTGGCTTTGAATCCTAGCTGGCAGGTATAAGTGGGGACCCCCACCCACCGCTGTAAGAGAAGGAGGGCCAGGAGAGAGAAACGTTTTCATGAGTAGCAGCAGAAGGCTGAAACAGGGCAGGTAGGTCTTGGGCCCTCCTGAGGCTAAGGGAGCACCTTGAACCCCAGGGTGGGAGGGAAGAATCCTGCCGTTTCAGTCCAAGGTGGGACTCTTACTTTTCCATGCTATTTTGGTGGTTGTGTGTCAGACAAGTACCAGAGCCTCTGTAGAACACTAAAACAGAGTTGGGCAGGACTCTATTTTGTGCTCGAGCTGGTGGACTGCTCCCTTCCCCCTGGCTATACACAGTCCTCACCTTTTCTGGTTGCCTAATAACTAGAAGGTTACATGTGCTGTGTAGTTTGTCAGCCAAGCTCATTGTGCACACCAGTGGCCCCTTGCATTCCTCCTTTTCCTCCTTTCACGGGCTCCTTGTGTGCCACCCTTCCATACCCCTCTATAGCAGACACACCCTGCTCCACTCCCTTCCTCAGGCCCAGGACACTGTGTGCTGCCATCTTTCCACTGCCCCATCTCTTATGCTAAGGCATCTGTGTGTCCCCCTCCTCCCGTACAGGGTGTGACAGATAGTCCCACTGCATATTTTGGGGGACCAAGTGTGTGGTTAGTTTCAGGATGTAACTCCGGGGGAGGAGGGTTGCCACACCTCTGGCAGTATCTAAGCACTGAGGGTGGGGGTGTTTAAGGTGAATCCCTCAGCTTGTAAACATCTCCAGAGGGCCACCACCACTGGTGAGGCTCGCGTATACTGGTTCCAACCGGATTTCCCAGAGACCCACAGACAAAAAAGGCCTTTTGATATTTAAAAAAAAAAAAAAAGAAAGAGTCTGGGTTGAAAATGACCCAGGCCTTCTTCCTAGTCCAGAAAACACACAGGTCCTTCTGTGCGAGGGGGCCCCAGTCCTTGCAAAAGGATCGAGAAGATTTGGGCCTGCCAGGCCCTTTAAGACTCATGGGCGACCTCTTGTCAGTTTTTGGCATGTAGCTAGGAATGTTTTCTCTGTCATGGTTCTACTTGAAGAATAAAGGTGCTTGCTTAGAAGGCTGGGTAGTGACTTGTAGCTGCTGGCAGTACACCGGTGGTTATCCTCAGAGGGAGAAAGCAAGCACAGGCGCTGGCCTATTAGGCAGAGTGGCTTGCTGGGGATGTTGCAGTGCAAGCAGGCAGTCTGGCAGCCTTCAAACCCTAGGTCAGAAGTGGGGAGGGAGACAGTCTCCACCCACGTAAGGTGGCAGCCAGGAGTTGGAAATTAAAGTGGATGCACTTGAGAAGGGCTGAGGAGGGGGAATGCTGGTGCAGTGACCCTGATACTGAGACAGCA
>ML675646.1:24138487-24229679 GCA_007922155.1 Mesoclemmys tuberculata
TGCTTTTTAACATTTTAATCAATGACCTGGAAGAAAACACACCATCTCACTGATAAAGTTTGCAGAGGACACACCAATTGGTGGAGTGGTAAGTAATGAATGGGACAAGTCATGGATGCAGAGTGACCTGGATCACTTGGTAAGTTGGGTGGAAGCAAAATATGTATTTTAACACAGGTAAATATATATATCTGGGAACAAGGACTGTAGGTTGTGCTTACAGAATGGAGGCCTCTGTCATGGGAAGCAGTGACTTGGAAAAAGATTTGGGGGCTGCGGTGGTTAATCAGATGAAGATGAGCTGCCAGTGTGACATTATGCCCAAAAGGGCTAATGGGATCCTAGGGTACATAAACAGGGGGCTCTCAAGTAGGAGTACTGAGGGAACAAATATTAGATAATGAGGTCTTCAGTCTAGCAGAGAGAGGTATTACATGGTCCAATACTGGAGCTAGACAAAGTCAGACTGGAAATGAGGCATACAGTTTTAACCATGAGGGTAATTAACCACTGAAATGATTTATCAAGGGTTGTGGTGGATTCTCCATTGCTGGGAATTTTTAAAGGATGGACTTTTTCTAAAAAATATGGTCTAAGAATTTTTGTGGGAAGTTCTGGGGCCTGTGCTATACAGGAGGTCAGATTAGATGATCACGAAGGGCCCTTCTGGCCGTGGTATCTATGAATGTGTCCCTCATTTTTCCCTTTTGGTTTTCTGCTTTTCCTCAAACTCAGCAGGATTCTCGCCATTGATGTCTAGAACATTCCATGAAGTTTTGGAATTGATCAGTTGCAGAATTTAAAAGTTATTGTATTACAGATAGATGGAAAATTGCCATCCAATTGAATGTATGGTCTCTCAAGCTCAGCCAATTACTCCATCAATATCCTGTTAGAGTTACAAGTACATGTTGGTTGTTCAAATGGAAATAACACATTAATTGATAGCTTGCTATGAAACTAAATATTTTCTGACTTTCTAAAATGTGGGTATTAAAGTATACTCACGGGGACATATTTCCTGTAACATTTAGAAAATATCCTTCAGTTGCAAAGGACTGGAATTAAGATTTTCTCCTGTCTGTGGTGACTGGGGATGAACTTCAGATGCAGAATTTAATTATCATCACTTATGACCTCTACGTTTATAGAAAGCTTAAACAAGGTTTCACCTTGATTGTATCATAGCTTTCCTTCCCATTGCACCTAAGAGAGACACAGTGATTAGGGCGCTGATCCAGTAAATTGCTTAAATCTGTCCTTAAATTTAAGAACACAAGTAGTCCTATTGAAGTTACTGAGACTGCCCATGTGATTAAAATTAATCATATGCTTAATTACTTTGCTGGATCAGTGCCTAAATGTAATAGTGGGTCACACTTGAAATGGAGTTCAGACCAGAAACATGCTTAATTGTCAAATCGTCTGTCACAAAGGAGAGTGTTTCTGTCAGAGATCTGCTCTTCCTCAGTGCAATAAACCAATGTGTACGTGTATACACACCCACACATTAATGTCCAGGCTTTTGTGAGCTTAAATCACAATTGTAATGTTCTACCGATGTAGTATTTTGGCTTTGATATCACACAGAAGCTTTATCACATTTAAAAACATACTTTAATCTTTTTTTCAAATATGGAGATTATTTCTAATCAATTAACTCAAAGTGTGAAGATCTTAAGATGCAGATCCCTTATTTACTTATGGGTTATTCAGGGGCTGGCTCATGTACACAAGCATGGGATGTACCGCTGAATGCTGGATGCACCATCATTTAAGTCAGATCAATCATGAAAATGCGGCTTGCCCCACAACACTGTAAACAACCAAAAGGAATGCGGAAGTGATTTAACATCAGACTACTTCAAAATCACACCAGTCATGAGAGTCTTCAGCAGAGTATTTCCCTTACCTTGGTAGCCACCTCTCCCAGACAGCCAATCTTGATGTGGAGATTGAACATAGCATCTGTTGTGCCATTGTATCCTTTGGAAAGTTGCTCCATCATGTCTTTATTGACAGAGATCTGTTGATGGAAACTAAGATCCTGGTCTACAATGCAATAGTCATCCCCCACTCTTCTTTATGAGTATGAGACATGGCCATCATATCAAAGCCATCTTAAGTGTCTAGAGTGGTACCAATAGTGCTGCCTTAGGAAGAATCTCTATATCAGATAGGAAGACCGTCAAAGCAATGCCAGCGTTCTTTCTGTAGCTGGCATCACTAGTGTTGAAGGGAAGACTACGAACCAGCAGCTTTGCTGGACTGGTCATTGTGTGCAGATGGCTGATACTTGTCTTCTGAAGCAAGTCCTGTTTTTTCAGCTTAGTCGTGGTAATAGGACCTGCGGAGGACAGAGGAAACAATACAAGGACACCCTGAAAGTATTTCTTAAGAAGGGAGGCATTGACCCCACGAACTGGGAAGGGTTGGCTGGCAACAGACTGTAATGGTGTTGCATCATACATCAAGCCTCAGCCCGTTTTGAAGAGAATTGCTTTTCTCAAAAGGCTGAGAACAAGCAGAAGAGGAAGTCCAGGATACAGCATCCCGGCCAGCAGTGGTGCTCTCTCCAAAAGCCCACTTGTCACATATGTAGAAAATCCTCTAGAGCATGAAGCAGACTTCTCAGACATCTTAAGTCCCAACGGTGATGTTTTCCCCTGGCAGACATCATCCTTGTTTCGAGGGATAGCCAGCAAACACGGGGCGACAAAAAAAATTACTTTGCTGAAGTGTGTTTGAGCTAAAATAAAATATTTTCTACTCTACTGCTTATTGTAGATTGAAGTATGCTAAATAGGCTAAAAATTTTGTTTGCCCTTTTTAAACAAAATCTGTGTGGCAGCTACTGTGACAAAACGGAATATACTAAATACATTTTGCACCTAGTAGTAACTAGTTTCTGATCAGAGAAACTAGCACACTTTTCAGGAATGTTTCAGCCTCTAACTAATTTGCTATAATTTGTGGTGATAGCTGTTACCCTAGTCCTGCCTAATCTAATACTTTTACCTGTGAAATGAGAGCTCTTGAATTGTAGAGTCATTAGCACGTAGGCTGCAATGAACATTTTTCCAGCAATTAAAATTTTGGTAGCACATTCTCTGTACTCTCAAATTAGAAACATGTTTAATATCCTTGTTCATCTCTAAGGCTTGTGTCCAGAGAGCCCATCTTTTCCAGGCAAAGTTTATCCAGTCTCTACAGCTCAGTTGCCAGAGTGAAAATGAGACTGCAGATGTAACTGAGCTCTTTCTGCTCTGAAACATATAAAATGTGTGCAAAAGACCAGCAATCTGCTGGAAGAAAAGCACTGAAAAGTCACCCCAGCACATGTATGATACTTGGGTCTTACTAACATGAGACAATCACATAACACTAAGCAATGTGACATAGTATTTGGCAGTAAACTATGACAGAAAGGAAACACACCTTCTATTGTGTTACTCCATCATTAACACTATAGAGAAGTTAAATTATGCACTGGGGGTGTTTAAAATACATGTTCTTTAATTTTATATTGATATAAAATAAAATTTTGACAGTAAACTGGGGAAAGCAACCAGAACTCGCTAGAGGTTGTATCAGCCCCTCCATCGTTAGGTGGTGAATGGCCATTATGATTCAGATTGCAGCAGTGCTGAAAAGTGTGTCCAGCTTTGCTCCATGCAGTACATGTGCGATCTTTTCAGATGTGGACTGTGCTGTGCTTCTCCATATTTTTTGTCACCTTGAGACTAGATTACTCTAATGTGACCTGTCTGGAGCTACACCTCAAGGATGTGGCGGCTCAAGTCAATGGAATTTTTGCTTGGGATACATACCACTGCTGACTCTGCAAGCTGCACTGGCTATTTATGGGCTCTGTGGTGAAATCCAAAGAGGTGGTTTTGAAGTCCTAAATGGTTATTTAGCCGAGGGCCACCTTTTTCCATAATACCATCGCTGTGATTAATGGAGGCGCTAGAGCTGGAGAATCCTTACTATAGGGAAGGATGCTGCCAAGGTGCTCTCTGGGAGGGCTCCTACTCTACATAGGTTCTTATAATGCACTAACCACCATATTAGCTGAGCACCATCAAGTAATGTCTTAAGCAACATGACCAATATTTGCCACATATGCTTTGTTCTCTTATCCTCTCATCAGAGGTAGAACTGTGTGTGCAGTGAAATGGTTTATTTTCATAGGGCTTTGTGTGAAGAGGCGGGGGGTTGTGTAATAATGGTTGTTATGTGTTTATATTGGAGAATGCTCCTTGCTCTTGAGCTGGAAGGTGATGAGGTTTGAGATGGTCTTTGGCTTCTATGGTAGTTTGTTCCACAGTCTTGGGCCAGCCTCCAAGAAAGGTCTGTCTCCTGCAGTGATGAAATGTTGTCTACAGCCGTTGCCCTGGAGCTTTAGGCAATCTTTTAAATACCCTGGGCTCAGGCCATTGAGCACTTTGAAAATAAGAACTGAGGCCTTGAACTTGACTTGATATTCTATGGGAAAACAGTGCAGGGAGCAGAGGACAAAATATTTGATGTATCCCACAGTAACACAGTATCCCATGTTGGTGAGGAGATGTGCTGCAGTGTTTCGTACCAGTTGGAGTTTCTAAATGTAGAAGGATTCATGCCCAGGTATGTCTCAATTCTGTAGTCCAGAGAGAAGGTGGCGAAGGCATGAATTACAGAAATCAAATCAAATCTGCCAGAAGGAGATGGAGTCTCCGAGCCATCTGGAGATGGTAGAAAGCTTTAACTTTGGATGTTACTATGTGAGAGCTTAGTATCTGCGAGGAATCAAGGGAGCACTCCTAAACTATGGACTGAATTGACCAGTTGCAGGTGTGTGCCTTCAACCAAAGGATATTGTGCTGTGGCCGCAAACTCATCAAAATGCTTTCCACCGCCCACCTGCTCTGGTTCAGCTTCAACCAGCTGTTCTTCATCCATGAGCTGATCTCATCCAAGCACATGGTCATCTTGGTGGCAGTGGCATGGTTATAGGTGGACAAGGATTCCTAGACTACAAGGCCAGAAGGGACCATTGAGATCATCTAGTCTGACCTCCTGTAAAATACAGGACAAAGAACTTTCCCAAGATAATTCCTAGAGCAGATCTTTTAGAAAACATCCAGTCTTGATTTAAAAATTACTAGTGATAAAGAATGCACTGCAACACTTTGTAGAATGTTCCAATGGTTACTATCTCTGTTAAAAATGTACACCTTATTTCCAGTCTAAATTTGCGTAGCTTCACCTGGATCCTGTTACACACTTCTCTGCTGGATTGAAGACCCCATTATTAAATATTTGTTCCTCATTTAGATGCTTATAGCCTGCAATCAAGTCAGCCCATAGGAAAGAGAAAGTTAAGCTAAACAGATTGGGCTCCTCGAGTCTACTGCTATAAGGCATATTTTCTAATCCTTTAATTATTTTCCTGGCTCTTCTCTGAACATTCTTCAATTTATCAACATCCTTCCTCAATTCTGGGCACCATACTGGACACAGTATTACAGTAGCAGTTGCACCAGTGCCAAAGATAGAGCTAAAAAAACTCTCTATTCCTACCTCATGATTGCCCTGTTTTATTCGCATTAGCTCTTTGGGCATAGCGTCACAATGGAAGCTCAAGTTCAGCTGGTTATCCACCATCATCCCAAAAGGATAAGTAGAAGTGAGTTCCATTTGCATATAGCTGGCACTTGAGTCCATGTCATCTGAGCAGTTCATATAGTGGCTGCTTGTAGATATTGAATAGGACCGGCAAAAGAGTTGATCCTTGCGTGGCTTTGCAAGTAAAAGAATATTTTGTATTTGTTTAGCAATGGAGGTGCTGTTTCTGATCATTATTCATTGGGTGCATCTCTCCAGGGAGGATTAAAACCATTTTAACACATTCTCCTAGACCCATGCCACCTCTCTCAGGTGGGACAGCAGTATCACATGGTTGATGGTGATGAATGTTGCAGATTGGTCCAGGAGTATGATGATGAATGTCTGCTCTTCATCCATTGATAGTAGGAAATCATTCATCAGTGTCACTAAAGAGGTTTAGGACCCATATTTTGGCATGAGGCAGACTGTGCACCCTTGGCTAGCTTCTCTGGGAGATTGCTTGGGAACAGGGGTTTTGATAGTGGGTGGTTGCTGGCTAGAACCTATCTTTCCAATATCGGTTTCTTCACTGTTGGGTCAGGCTATTGAATGTTTGATGGATAAAAGGAAGGTTCCTTTCCTGTCTAAGGCATTGGCAATTTTGGTCATGAGTGACACTGATTACTTTTGATTCAATTTCACAAGAAAGTAATGGTATGGGTCAGATTCACAGGCCTTTGGTTGAGACTTTTAGGAGGTTCAGTACTTGCTGACGAGTAAAGGTACTGCACTCCTGAGATGCAGACATGCTGATGTTGCTGGGTACCTCAAATCTGTAAGGTTTCTTCTTCCCCCCAATTCATTCCAGCCTTTAAGACATATTACAATGCAGCTGTATGGTCTCTACGTGCTCTGTGGATTCTCCATGCCTGCGATACCCCCAACTCTGGAGATACAGCCAATCTTCATTCCCTTTTTCCCACTGTGGGTAAAAGATTCAATCTCTAGTTATCCCCTTTTCATGCCCATGCCACTCCTGATAACCCTCAGATGGACCATGGAAAGGGTTTGTGTGGAATTAACACCAGTTTGTGATGTCGAGTGTGGAACTTGCACCTGTTCGTATCCAGTTCCTGTTCCTGAAAACCTCATCATGTCCCTTCAGTAGAGTTATGGAAGTAAGGGCTGCAAGGTCAGGAGCTGTGTTTGTAAGACTAAATTGTTCACAGTGAAGAGTCGTGATAGATCCAGAGCAGAGGATGTGTAATAGATTTCCATGTACTCTACAGTCCTCATTTCTTTCCCTCCACCACACAACCAAAATTATGTGCGTTTGGAGGTTAGCTCCCTCAAGGAAAAGCACTCTTTTGACAAGGCGCCATACATAATAAATGGGAGGGTTTTAATTCCAAGAGCATGTTGCTACTAGAAACCTGCTCTAAAATTATACTTTACAAACATTTACTTTTAAAAGATGCACAGAATGCTTCCTATAATGTGAGTCAGAAGAAATCAGTTCAAGTGAATAGTTAGCACGGGAGTTTCTACCCCAGAGGGACTGCATTTCAGAGGCAGGTGAATGAAGTCTATCAAAACCTGCAAAGCTTATTGAGGATGAAAGGTGCTGTGCAAATACAAAGTGGTACTAAAGCCACGGAGATGGTGCGGCGGAGAGAAAAATCAGTCTGTGTAACGGCAGTGTTTTCGGAGCAAGGCAGGTTTTTTTTTTTTCCTCTTGCTTTTGCAAGTAGGAAATCTGCTGAATAATTCATGAGGAGTGGAAGGGCTGAATTTTCCCCGAGTGATGTATAGTGAACGTACTGGAGTGCAGAGAAAAGCTGCAAGGCTTCATATCAGCCGCTGCCGCTCTTGTTGCTATTGATTTCAGAGTGCTGCTTTTCTTGGTATTTTCACAGCTGGAGTATCCTTGCTGCTGCTGCCTGCCCTGACCCATCCCTGCTCAGTGCATGCTCTGAGCCATCCCTGCTAGCTGCTGCCCTGGACTTACTGATTGCCTACTCTGGACCACCCATTGTGGGCTGCCTGCTTTGGACGCTGCTAGCTGCCGGCTCTGAAAGATGCCTACTACCTGCTGTGGATCCTCCTAACTGAATGCTCTGGCTTCTCTCTGCTGCACGGTCTGTGTCTCTGCTTTACAGTCTCCTGACCAGGGAAGGATGGGATTTGCCCAGAGGAGTCAAAGCTGAGTTGCATTCAACAAGATGCCCAACTTTTCATCCTCTTCTGTCTGGAGTGCGGGCTCGTCTCTGCTGCTGCTGTGTGAAGAATCTTCGGGGACCAAAATCTCTTTGTCTTTCATCTACTCGCTGTTGGCCATCCTGGGGAGCTTATCCAACGTGATGGTCATCTACGTGGTCTTCTCCTTCAAGAAGCTGCAGACCACCAGCAACGCCTTCATCGTGAACGGCTGCGTGGCTGACCTGAGTGTCTGTGCCCTCTGGATGCCACAGGAAGTGGTGCTGAGGCTCTTGCCCCCTGGATCCTCTTCTGCACATTCAGCAGGGTACCAGCTGCTGCGGGATGGGCTCCTGGGCCTTGGCCTCACCGTGTCCCTGCTTTCCCACCTACTGGTGGCCCTCAACCGGTATGTGCTGATCACCAAGGCACCCAGCACGTACCAGGCACTCTACCAGCAGAGGCACACTGGCTGGATGATCGGACTTTCCTGGGGCCTTGCCCTGCTCTTGGCCCTACTGCTGCCTGGACTCTGGACACAGTGGCTCTCCCAGCAGTCATCCCGCCAGGACATCAGCAGTGTCAGCAGCATGTCACACTACGTTGCCCTGCTGGTAGCACTGGCCATCCTCAGCCAGACAGCGTTGCTGCTCCACTTCTACCTGGGCATCATGAGACGGGTGCGGGTCAGCGTCAAGCGGGTCAGCGTCCTCAACTTCCACCTCCTGCACCAGCTGCCCTTCCCTGCTGCCCCGCAGCCCGTCCGCCGGGTTCAGCGGCGCCTCAACAGCGTCTCTGTGCTGCTGCTCTGCTGCGTCTTCCTCCTGGACACCCAGCCCCTGGTGTGGGTAAGCTTGCTGGGGTTTTTCCTGCAGCCCGTGCCCCAGGCACTACAGGTCACCAGCTGGCTGCTCTTCTGCTCACTGTCTGCATTCAACCCATTGCTCTACACCTGGAAGAATGAGGAATTCAGGCGCTCGGTGCGCTCAGTGCTGCCCAGAGGAGAGACCCCAGCTGTAACTGTGGTTGCAGCAGCAGCCGCTGCCGCCCTCCCCACGGTGTCACTGCCTTGCCAGGAGCAGCCACAGCTGGGTACCAATGTAGAGAGCCTGGGCAACCTAGTGTTGCAGTGATCTGCTAGGGGAATGCATACACTTCCAGTGGTAGCATCTGACACATTTGGGATAAGTACGGGAGCAGATGACTCACTAAACTGCAGAGCAGAATTTTCCACTCCCCACGGGAAAGTCATTGAACGCTGCCTTTCAGACACAGCCAGGTTAAAATGTACATCAGACCAATTTCCTTCCCTGTGTAATTGACGTCGCCTGGGATTACACAAGATGGAAGCATTTTATACCTCTAAAGCCCCTGTCTCATGTTGTTGGTTTCTCTTTTGCATTTCTCTCAGCTTGGACAGTGCTACTAAACTTGTTTACAGTCGATTTCACTTCAGTCTCTGCGTCTTTTACTTTAGCAGGATGCTTCCATGTTGGGGTTTCAAACACAGTCTGGTAAACCGTTGCCAGGGAGTCTCTTCTACAGGGTGTGGGGCTGGTCAAAGCCCCTCACCAGAGCATGGTGCTTCAATGCTGGTGCATCAATGCTGGTGCATCGTAGGTGTATTTAAATGAGGGCCTCAGTGCTTGGGGTTCTAGACAGACACCCAGAACTTGGGATACTGATGCAAACTTGGGGTGGCCCCCATGCCCGTCCCCACAAACCACCTCCCACACAACAGGCTTTCTCACCTGGGCATGGCTGCTTGGGCAGACGCCCCCTGAAATCTGTTTGGAGAAGGGAATCAGACTCACTCCTCCATTTGTATCTGAAGGAGAGGATGCTAGGCCTGCTCGCTCTCCTCCCATTTCTCCCCTTTCCCTGCAACTATCCCTGAAGGTCTGTGAGGCTTCTCCATCTTTCTCTCCTCACCCATCCCTTTGAGAGTCCCTCTCTCCCTTGCTATTGAAATCCTGCTTCTCTCCTCTTTTTAACCCCCTTCTTTTGTGAATTAAGTGTTTTCTTTCACTCCTTCTCTGACCCCTCATTTTAACCCCTTTTTGTGCCTCCAATTTGCCCTCTCTCCCCAGTTTTGCCCCCTTCCTGCCCCCTCTTTTTTACTGCAGCAGTGGAGATACTGAGAGTCTCTGGCCAGCACAGGCAGGGTATTGGAGGAAAGAGATGGGGAGCTGGTGTTCTTCACACCCGCTGCGTAGCCTGGAGCTTCTCGCCCCTGCCTCAGCCTCTCCTGCTGGTGCCATCAGTGCACAGAGGCAGACAAGCCCTCAGCCCCGGGCTGCAGCCGGCAATCTCTGCACAGCACTATCTAGTGGAAGGAACATTGCTACCATTTTTTTTCAAATTGCTTGTCTGGTCCACTGGCCAGACGCCAGAGCCTGCAGGACTGGGTATAGAAACAGAACAGTCCCGGCCAAATTGGGATCATTGATAAATAGACCTGGGCATATTATTCTTTTCTTAAAAAACAAAACAACCACAAAACCCCAATGCTTTCCACTGAAATAAAACACCTCATGGGAGGATCAGCTTTGCAAAAGTTTTATAGAATATAAAGAACTCACGAGTCGTGCGGCTATACTGAGGAAGACAGCAGCAAAAGGGTAAGACATTGGGGAAGGGGTGGAGACATCCTCGTTTCCAGTGGCTGTGGCTACAGCAACCCTAAAAGTTTATCATTTACAAAGCTGCATGCACTTTGCTTCCCTCATCTCAGAAGGTTTGCTTTGCATCACCCTGGAATGGTGCCCTCTGCTACAGCAAGTGCCATGGTGTGTATCCTGTCCTCAGCTGAACGACTAAACAGATGGATATGGGGCCAATACGGAGCCTTTCAGGGAAGAATAAGAGGGAGCAGGGAAGGGGATCTTTGAGGTTGTTCCTACCACACAAAATGTGTCACTTGGTTTCTGTGGGAAAAGGAAGAGTGAGAACTGTGTGAAATGGGAGATCAAAGGAGACTCTGTTTTAGCTAACAACTGATCTGTATGTGACTATTAGCACTGTTAGAAAGGACGTTTTTGGGCGAGACCAGAGCACTCCTCTGACAGACTCAGTGCGAGTAGGACAGTAAAGTAACATGAATGTAGAATGTCTGCATTTCACCGTCACTATTTCCATCTTTTCAGCACTATCTCTGGGGGAGCAGGAGATCCACTGTGCCAAATCTGTCACCATCCTTGCTAGGGAGGGCTGGGAGGAATCATTCTGTGGAGCTGGTCGATATCCATTCTATGCCCATCCCAAAGGTTACTCTTGAGCACTGCCATGTTCTCTGCCACTGTAAAACAAACCTAGAGCTCAAACTCACAAGAGCTGGGTAGCTTCAATTCCCACTGAATCCACGGGACCTGAAGGCACGCAGCACCTTGCAGTACTGGGCCCAAAAGTAGAAGAGCAAATCTTAAACTAATAAACAAATCAGCCAACAGAATCCAAATACTCTATTAACAAAGGAAGATAGCTCTCTTGTGTTTAAAGCAGCACCATATTTGGGCTCAAACATCCAAGCACAAGAAAAATTTGAGGCATCTGACTTTGCTCTCTTCTGGAACGATGCTGCAGATTAAATCTAAAATACTTGTTTATTTTCATATTTGAAACCCAAGTTTATTTAATTTACATTTTAAATTAATGTTGTCATGCACAGAACTCATATTCCTAAGTGCTGGTCTTGGTATTTTTCCAGATATATGTTCTATATATTAAATAATACAGCACAGTTGGAAAGCCTTTGGAAACTTCTGAGGCAATTACATTTGATTGCTAATCTTCGAGGGTGAGTCTTTAGACAACCAGGTGACTAGAAAATAATAGATGACAATTTTGTTCTGTACAAAAAAATTGCTATAGAATAATTGTTTTAATTTCATATCTTTCCTCCTCCTGTGAAATTACTGTTCAGAAAGATCATGTATTCCTTGATCTAGAGCTGAGCTCTTTGTCTTCCTACAGTATAAATAACCCATGGCCAGTGACAGTGTGAGCTTCCCAACACAGGGCCAGCATTACAGTCAGGTGAGCAGGTTGGTTGCTTTGGTTGCCAACTTCTAAGGAAGCCACATTGTTGTTCTCCCACCTGGCTGTGTTAGGTTTTTTGCTTAGCTGGTCAGGGGTGGGCAAAGCATTGAAAATGTTTTCCGTTCTGGGTAGCAAAAAATGGTGAAACACCTAAGGCCAGTCCTGCTAGCAGACCAGTGTACTCTAGCGCTCGAGTCACCACCTCTGGGATGAGAAAGTATATCAAACTCCCATTCACTCCTTGGCATCTCTGTTTACAGCTGTATCCAACTTCATGGACTCCACCAACCAGCTGTTAGGTGGTAATGACTTTTGTTCACTACTGACCTGCCTGTGTCACATTCAAACTACTCACAGGTGAAAGGCTTTCAGAGCGGATTACTGATCCAAATTTCTGAGCCATCTAGTCCTCCAAGATGTGTCATTTAATGTGGTGGGGAATCCCAGCAGGTAGCCAGGCAAAGTTCTCCTGCGCTGTGACATATCATGGCCCAAAAGTGGGTTTGGAACTTAGCCAAAGGAATCCTACCACTGATTCAGAAGCACCATTTTTGGTTTGGCCATTCAGGAGCATACCCTCTCTCCTAGGGACCCTGCTCTTTGGAGATGGCTAGAATTGTGATGGGACAGTGTGATGCCAGAGACTAGAGCCAGGGCTGCTCTGTGAATCAGCTGGAAGGGGATGTTCTTGTGAACAGCCATCCCCAACCCCATGGAGACTAAGTGCCGCAACTCTACTTTCATAAGGAGCTAGTGAGAGGCCCCAGTTCACCCCTTGACTCAGGTAGCTGCCAGCACAATATGAGCTTTGCTCGCAAGCTGCCTAACTGATGCTATTTTTAAAACATTCCCATACAGATTAATTTCAAATTAAGCAGTTGAAGTGCAGCATCTTGTTAAGGAAAAATTGCAAATAAAAATGACAACATATAATTTCCCTTTCCCTTTCATCTGAAAATGTGCAAGTAGATTATTGCAGCTTCAGTTAAAGTCAAAAGTCCTATCTCCAAGTGGCAGAAACAAACGGCTTTTCTCGTCGCTATCGTCTAATTTATAAAAAACTGTTCTATTTTTGCTCTTTGACTCCATTCTTTCCCAGGCATTATGTTTTATGGTTATTCTACCATACTCTCCCACGCCACCTCTTTATTTCTTTTCCAGATCATTAAAGGCTTTACTGCAAGTTTCTACTCTTAGAAAAAGCATTTGTTTGTATGCTCAGGGGTCTTAGATGAGGCTGTTTGTAATGACTGAATGTTGGAAGAGCGACATGCACATGATAAATAAGGAACTAAAAGACAAATCCTAGATCCATGGATGTATAAACAGGGGATTAGGAAGGTGATTTTACCTCTGTATGCAGCACTGGTGAGATCAGTACTAAAATACTGTGTCCCCTCCTGGTGCCCACATTTTAAAAAGGATACTGACAGGTGCAGAAAAGAGCCACACAAATTATTCAAGAGTTGAAGAAAATTCCTTACAAAGAGAAACTTAAACAGTGCAATCTGTTTAGCTCACCAGAAAGAAAACTGAGAGGTGTCTTGATTACTGTGTATAAGTGCCTTCACAGGGAGAAAATACAGGGTACTAAAGGGCTCTTTAAGCCAATGGAAGAATCAGTGGCTGGAAGTTGAACCCAGACACATTCAAATTAAAAAAAAAGGCACCATTTTTTAACAGAGTGATTAACTATTGGAACAGACCACCAAGGGCAATGGTGCATTCATGATCTGTTGATGTGTTCAGGTCAGAACTAGAGGCATTTCTGGAAGATAGGCTGTAGTTGAACACAAGTCACGCAGGCTCAGTACGGGGGGCAACTTGGTGATATTCTGCAGCCTGTGTTATACAAGAGGTTAGATTAGATGATCTAATGGTTCCCTCTAGCCTTAAAATCTATTTTAAAAGTCCTGCATTGTGGGTGTGGCCCGCCCTTAGCAATGGAAGAAGTATAGTTCTGCTATGTAAGGGTAGGCAAGAATTTTGGGGAACAGGGTTTATGTAACCCCTTGTGTAGCCCACAGTTCATCTCAGTGGGTTTCCCTGAACATCCATGCACAATATGTGGTAGGCAAAGATGTGGAGCAGTATAGGGGTGGGGTGAGAGGATGTGATAATACGTCGATTTGCCAGTAGGGCCATGAAGACTACTGCAGTATTGGGGCTGCTATTTTGGCTGTGGGGCAGCTCCATGCCCGAGGGGAGGTTTTTATCCAGGCATTACACTACCAATGGAGATGCCCAGCCCAGCCAGGTATTCAGGCCAGGCATGGGATGAGGAGGTACGGAAAAGGAAAAACAATTTTTAATAAAATGTTGGGTTTTTTAAGAAAAGGAGCCTCAGGGCTGACCCTGCAATAATTCCCGGCTTTGCCCCTTGAGTTTCAGCACAGAGAAAGCCCCTCCAGCGTACAACATACTATGACTACATCCTGCAGCTCCATGAAAAAAACCACTAAAAATATGGTGCTTTGCCTTTGAGAGCTGTGTTCCCGAGGGAGAGGGGCCTCGCTGAGAGGAGGGGATGATCTATTGCGGGGGAGCTCAGGCAAAGCAAGAGAACCTGAAAGAATAAAATTCTTTTATTGGGCTTATTTTAACTGCCTCATGGACTGGAGTTACTGTCACTGTGAAAGATTTAGACAGGAGTTACCAAAACAGGCATGTTAATGGTACCAAGGAGCAACCCTGTAAAAGGGGACAGCCCCTGGACTACAGTGATGAATAGATATGGTAGGGAAGTACAACCTCCGAATCTTCTCAAATGGAGGTACTGAGACCCCTGTTTTATGAACAGTCAGTGTAGCGGGGTGGCAATTTGCTTGAAACACCTCATTGTTAGAAGGTGTTGATTATCCTAGAAAATGGTTATGTGGGATCTGGTGGTTCAGTGAGGGAGGTGATTTATTACCCCATCTGGACAGAGAGGCAGGGGAAGTGGTTCTCTGGAGGAAGACCTCTAGGAGCAGCCGAAGCTGGAAGAAAGATCTGATCTTTATTATTTTATTGTCAATGAAGCTAAGCTCCAGAGCCGTGTCTGTGACGCAGCTTTGGAAATATGCCTGCTCTCACTTGGCTCCTGAAAAATGTAGGGGCCCTCCCTGCCATGGGAGCCACTCATTAGAGAGCAGGTCAACAGTGTTACAGAGAGATAAATACAAACATGGCCGAGGCAAGAACCATAATGATCTTGTCTGAAGGCGGTTATGAGGTGGAGCTATAATGCCCCGCGTAGAGTGGCCGAATTGTGAATTTAATAATGTATTAATGAGAAATAATGTTGCTGAGGGCAGGCGGCAGCCAAATTCATTAAGTCGCAGACTGACAGTTTGCACCACGCTCCTCTTGTGATCTACCTTGGTCACACAATTAATGACAATTCTGCTTTCTTCTCCCACTCTTGAATCTGTGCCTTCTTCTCTGCTGCTCCCTATTCCTGGAACCCCTCTTCCTCTCCTTGCCCAGCATGTCTCTATCTCTCCTTCACGTCTTTCCTTAAAACACCTCTTCCACAGTCCTATAAACCTGACTCTCCATTCGAAGAGTTGACATCATGGTTCAACTACTTTGATTTCTGCTGCATCTCAGATCTTTGTCAGATTAGATACCTTTCCAAGCCGGTGCCTTGGCTTCTGCAAAGTGCCTACCTCAGTTTTGTGCTATAAAAATAATAATAAATGCTTTTATTTATTAAATAAATAAAAGGAGAATGGGAAGATCTTACAGGAGTTGAAATACTGGTCAGGTCCCATTGGAACTTGCTCAAGGTTTTTATATTTTCATTCTGGACCGGGCATGTTTGAGGTGACTCTGCTCTCTGAACAAGCTTCTCCCCTGGTACTGTGGGAAGGATTCTCATAGTCAATCTATACTTGCTGGAGATAATTATTATATATTGCCAAAGCCAGTAAGCAGCTTCTGTTTATGAACTGGACAGTGCTGTGTATGATACCAGGCAGAGCAATGTACATCCACTGAACAAATGAACAATGTACAGCCCTATTTTTCCTCCACTCAGCCACCTTCCTTTCCCCTGACTTGGTATTTTCCAGTCTGTGTTATTGCACTCCCGCACACAGCGGGGGTTGGTAAAATCTGACAGTGGGTAGGCAGTAATACTGACATGTAATGGTACAGGCTCAGCACTGCATAACGGGGCCTTATTTCATTGTGTTGACTCCCGCAGAAGATTAAAGGACTGGCGACAGCGAGCTGCAGCACCCAGATGTTTTGCACAGATTTAAGGCCAGAGAGTGTAGTAGTTGCTGTGACACATTGAAGGTAACATAACAGGAACATGGTCTGACCAGTAAAAGAAGTACAGTATCAAGTGATGAGGAAAAGTAAGTTTTCCCTGCAGGATTCTGCAGCAGAAGATCTTTTTTTGGCTCTTTGCCGTACGTCACAACTGTCATGTGTTATTAATAGAAACAGGCAAGCGACACTAAAACACGACACTGCAGGATTCGTGTGAGCTGAACTAGACAGGCACAAATGCTTTTCTTCCATTTCTTGTGTCATCATCATATATGCTACTGTCCACTCTAATTTTCTTCTGTTAGCAACTACCATAGTTACGGTAATGTCAGAACTCCCATTATAATCTCCTGTTGTCATGTGCTCATAACATGCTAGAAAATGCACAAAACTTTCCATGCTTCATCTCAATCCAGAGGTGAATAATTATGGGAAAGTTTGAGGAAAACATTCTCTCTGCTGTTTCTGAGTTATTGGAGATTCACGAAAAATTAGAAATGTCAGCCTTTTGAGACTGCTTTTCGTTCCTTAACAACTGAAATGAACATCAACCCTCCACACTGTACACATGAATAGTCTCTTCTGAGGACTCCCAGCCCTCTTCTGCGTTTTGGAATTGAAGAATAAAAAAGAAAGATTGAAAAAAGTAACTTCTGAGCATGCTCAACAGCATGCGCTAAAGTGTGGGTTAGCTGGATGAAGCCCTGCCCTTTTGTGCACAATTGCCCAGAGGTAACAATAACCCCTGGAGTCAGTAGATACTGAAATTCCTGATGTGGCAGAGGATAGTGGCCTTTGTTCCCGTGCTCCAGAGCAGTTGTCTGGTGCCAGGAAATAAAGTTCAGCCAATAGTTCCAGGAGTCATGCTTGTATTAGACCATGGACTCCTGTCAGCAATTTACAGGAAGGAAAATTGCCACAGAATCTTTCTAAAGATATAAATTCGGGGCACGAACCTATTCTTGTAGAAGTTGACAGTAGAACTCGCTGACATTCAAAGACAACAGGATGAAGACATTAAAATTTACCTTTCTTCTGATCTGTTGCCATCATCTGTTCCTTTTTTATATATATGTGGCAGCCTTATTCGTCCAGCACCGAAGAACAATCTTTCTTGTTGTTTTCTTATAAATAAACCAGCCAACCAAAAACCTATAAGGAAATTAAATGCAAAAACCTATGTGAATGCAACACTGAGGGCAGCATTTAAATACAGATAGCTGCTGAAAGTAAAAGTTAGGGTTTTCAGAATAACAATTTTCCCGCTTAGTGCACATATAACGTTTAAGATTCCTTGTTAGTGTAGACATTCAGCTATTGCATTAGTAGCCTATGTGCAATGTGAGACGTTAATTTGACTAGGAGCTCTTTAACTTCAACACATTTCAGATCAGTGCCATCAGAGTAGAATTGCAGATGCAGATTGTTGTGTTGCAATGTGACAGTAGCAGCCATGCTGGGCTAATAGTTCTGTTTCCTGCCCTTATCCCCTGTGGAACACATCACGCATTTGCACACTGCTCTGTGCTGATCGATTTTTGCAAACACCTTTTACCCTGCAGAAGGTCAGAAAGTTGGCTAGTTATCATTCTAATAGGGTTGCTGATAACATTTTGACCATCAACATTTGGTTTCAAACATAAGCATAGAAAGCGTAACCTCAACCCAATTATTCCCAGGTGTGATCATGGTTTTGTGACATAGACACCAGTCCACTGGGTCGGCACTGAGGCTCCATTTCACACAGGCCTTGGATGAGCCATCAGCACATATTTTTCTATTAAAAAATGTTCATTTAATGATAGGGCCAGGTTGTCCTTAGCGGCAGGACAAGTGCATAAGAACGCGGACAGTGCAAGCAGTTTTCAGCAGTGTCCCATCCCTGCAGAGGGACCGTTCTCTCTGCAAGCTTTGTAGGGAAGAGAGAAGGCTGGCTGCAGCCCACATCCTCACTGACCTTTTAGCCAGGCACAGAAACGAAAGCCGACTGAACCATCCACCGGCAGGCCTTTTAAAAGCTGCACACGCTGCATTCTGATATCCTTATTCTCATTGAGTGGCACCTTACTCCTCTAGTAGTTCCACTACTGATTTCAAGAGGAGTATGTGAGGAGTAAGATCTTTTCAACATGGATAAGGGTGGTGGAATCTGGCTCCTAGCTGTTTGGTTGATACAGGATTTTGAACACTTCCCCACCCCTACAACAGCTTTGCAGTTCTGCTTAGATACTAAGTGGCTGGTAGAAATCCAAGGGAAATCTGGCAGTTTCAAATTAAGTCTGTCACCAGCTGAGGCCTGATTGGCCAGTAGCAGAGAGAGGCTAATTATAATCACATGGTGGTGCCACTGTGTAGCCAACGGATCCTGTTCTGTGATGAGACACAGCAGGAAACTTCCCTCCACGTCAGAAAGAGCACCCCAATAGATGATGACAGTAAAATGGATGTTATTTATTCTTGGCCCAAGGGAGTACTTTGGGTGGGGAGCAGTAAGGCAGGCCCAGACTTGTAAAGAATTTATCTACTCTTGTACTATCATTCTTTGAAATTGGGAGCGGGCTTCATCAAAAGGGCTGGATTTGCTGTTGTGCAGGTGAGAATAGGCAGGCCTCGGACATGTTCCAAAGACTAATGAGGCAAAGATAGTTTCTGTTCCCTACCAGCACAGTTCTGAATGTATTTCAGACTCTTGCTGAATGTAGAAAGTCATTACACAAAAAGGGTTCCCATCTTGGCTTATTCCAGGGAGATATTGTAGGTTCACTTGGTAACAGTTTGCTCAGCACCCATCTTACAGGTATCTGGGTGAGGAGGGGAAGAGACAGATTTCACAAAAACACAGTAGGGCACTACAGTGAGAGGTCTTGTAATGTCCTGTTAGCTCACGCTGGTCCTCACTCTCGTTCTTGCTCTGTAGGAAGATTTGCATAATCTCTTCAGTGAGGCCCCTTCGGGACAGGAAGCACTTTTTAAAGGAGAGCTTCAGGGACAAGAACTACCTGGTAATACCGCCTCAGTGGAGCCATGTTGCACATAAGCGATTGTTGGGCAATACTGGGGGGGGGGCAGTGCTATTTCAGAGGCACTGGGTCTCCCTGAGGATGTGCTAGGGGATCCATGTGAATCTCCAGTTCTTCATGTTGTGGAGGACAGCTCCTGTGGCCTGTTCCTGAGGGGAATAAACCTTTGTCTCCATGTCTCTGCCCTGAAGGGAATGTCAGAGGAGGAACTCCATGATGGGATCACTGTGGAGTTTCGTTGTCCTTAGGCCCCTTCTGTAGTTTATTCTTGATGTGAAGGAAGCATCTAGCTCTTCGTATGTGGGCAAATATGTCAGATCTATGTGACCACAGTACATTTAAGACTGGTCATAGGGAAATATTTCTTAAGACATGCAACTGTACAACTTTGCTGCACAGCCATAAAGAGAGAAGCTAGATGGTGCTGTGCTACAGGGAGATCACATACTTCAGGTAAGGCTCAAGCAGCGCTAACAGTGCCTTTAATTGATTTCAGCAAAAATCTGGACAAAATTATCAACGGTGAATTGGGAAAGTATAGGTGTTCAGCTGTAACTACACACTAGCTTCTTTTGTTTTAAAATCTGTAAAGTAAAGTTAATTATTCAAGAAACTGGCTAAGACACAGAAACCATAGAGTAGGAATAAGTGATTAGTTTTTCATCATGGCAAAAAAATTAGCCATCGGGTGTTCCAAGGTTCCATTAAAACCAGTGCTTAATGTATTTATTCCATTTTTAATTTTCTTTTTTTTAAAAAAACCCTGTATCTAAGAAGTTTTAACACATTTACAAATCTTTGCCATGAAAATATCAGAAACAAAACAATCATTACAACCATTAGCTTTTGTTTTAAAGAGACATTATACAGGAATATAGTAATCAGATCTTTCCATTTAACAGAGTGTTACCATATTATGGATTGAGCATCATTACAACACCAGTGTTGTTTCTAGTGACTTTTATTAAATTGAGTGAAATCTCTCTATACTCATATAACAGACCAGCTATGTCTATCAAATGTTAATATTCAACTACAATTAGACAGGTATGCTGGGTTTTTGTTTTATTTTGTTTACAGGTGAATTTACTTTGAGTAGTGAATAAAAGGTAACCCAATATCTAAGTAACTAGCTGTTCTCTGTCTATTTTGCTGAGGACATAACTGGTGTGTTAATTTTTCCATATAGAACCTCTCATATTTCGTGAACCATTCCTCAATGGTTAGACTATTTTTTTTCCAGTGAGAGGATAGCAATAACTAAGCAGCCACTAGCAAATGAGCAATTGTCCACGCAAGAGAAATTAATATATTAATGAGTGTTCTGGAAAAGGGGTTGAGCAGTGAGTTGGCAAACTTTGCAGGTAATACAAAATTATAGAAGTTAGTCATCCCTTGAGAAGCGTATGAGGAAATTCAGAGGGATCTAACAAAGGTGAGTGAATGACCAACACAATGAAATCAAAGGCCTAATATTGCACTTGATAGCGATATGTTCAGAATATGTATTTCAGATATAAAGGGTAATTCATGCTTTAAAAGGGCTATGAACCTTCATGCTTCTCGACATGAGCAAGCCAGTAACAGATGAAGATTAAGAAGAAACTTTCCCCTTGAGTAAATTATAAAAGACTATTAGAAAATCCTCCTATACCCTCAATAGAGTGGCCTGTTTCAAGAACTGTAGCTTCCTTCAAGGCCTTCTGGAAACACAACCTCCTTGCTTATCTACCCTAAGCTCATGTATACAGATATCCACCTGGTACCGATTGTAATCCAACTAGTTGTATCACCCATACATGCCAGAGTCTTGTCCTTAATTAAATCATGGACTGTTGACACTTTAGTAACCACTGATTTTAACAAATTTTAACAACATAAGACCATAGGGAAACTTGTCAACCTATTTCTTCCTCTGGGGCCAAACTCTGCAGTCTTTACTCTGCCAAAATTCCCACTGATTCCTGAGTAATGACTGCAAGATTCACCCTTTGTCTTTAGGCTCAGTCATGCTGCCAATGGAATAGCTGTGATATTGGAATTACAGTTATATAACTTCTGCATTTAGTTCAATCTCAGCAGGAAGAAGATGCACTTAAAGTAAAGAGAAAGTACATAAAGTACTTAGAACAGACTTTTTTTATATACTAAGATCTGTCAGACAAGCATTTTTTTTAAAAAAATTTGAGGAAGCTCCAAGTTCCTTGTTTCTGACTAGGTAGCAAGTCATTTTTAAATAGCCTGAATGTTGGCTGAACTGCTTACAGATCCTATGTATTAGTGGCTCAACTGAATGAAAGCCAGAACTACTGCTTACGGACATCAGAAACCTAAGGTCATGTTGTATATGGATCAAGGTAGATGTATAGTCGCAGGAGATACTATGGCTTACACAAACAATGGCTGGTGCCAATTTCTCAATTGTTAGGGATGCGAGGGTTTCCTTGTTATATCTGATATCTGTTTCCTGTAATGATAACTGTACAGCATGTTCCCTTCATATCTGCCTCAACTACTGGTATCCTTAAAATACATGATTTAGGTGTTTTTTTCAAAAATAACATTGTGTTTTTCTAGGAAATGCTGATGCCAAATAAAATACTAATAGTTTGGACCACAGCAACCCTCCAAAATGGGCAAACTCAGCAAGAATCCCAGTGCAATTTTTTGGAGGTTTACTGTTGTAGGTGATACTTATTGAAGAGAGCAGAACCTGATAAATTCAGTGCACTTTAGTTGTGGATGAATTCTGGAAAAAAAAGCCCTATGAATATTCATTTACATTTTCTAAAATGTATTAAGTTTGTTAAACCATATTCAAGTCCCATGTGTCAGAGGTTGTCTTGTGTTCATGTTCCATGAACATTCTAGTTAGTGGATTTCTCATGAAGGCTGGTCATCAACCCAACTAATTTTAAGTGAATTTTGCAGCATATTCATTCAATACAAAATTGGTAGTCACCTGTAATGTGTGTTGCACTCTAGGCTCATGGATAGTTCACAGAAGGTTTGAACAAAACCTGCTGAACTCAGTGGAAAGACTCAGGGGAGTTGGATCAGACCCAAAGACCCAAATTCATAAAGATACTTAAGCACCTCATTCCTGTTTGGAATCTATGGGAGCAATATGCCTACGTGCTGTTGTGAGTCTGGGACAGTGTCCACAAACATAGTGTGATTTTTCTTGAATGTGTTCATTATGCTGAATTAATGACGAATAACTTCATTCTAGAATTATTGTTCTGAAGCTGGTTTGTGAGCCATTTTTTGGTAGTGCTGGATATTAGAGATTTGTGATCTATGCTGCTTTGAATAGACACCTAAGCCACATGGTCTGCTTCTCTTCACTGACGGGATGAGAACAACTCTCACAGTTTCTGGTGTGAATACTCATTATTATACTCAGCTATGCTGCAATAGTCACTTCATATTCACTGTCTTGGTTAGGTTTTGCCAGTAAATAAGCTCACTTGAATATTTGTGGAAAGTGACTACAAGCGCATGCTCTCCCCACCTGCTAAGTGAATATGTTCAGTGAATATTCACAGCAATTTCTTGCAGTGTTCACCTCGCTCTATGTAACGTATACAGTTTTTACCTATTTCTGCTCTTTCCAATTAGCATCAACTACAGCAGTGAATCCAAAAATCACACTGGGACTCTGGTGGAGTTTGTTCACTCTGGGGGCTTATTTGTCATCCAGAGTGTTGTCCCAGCCACGCTACAAAGACAAACAGCGATAGAAAACAGACACCCCCAATGTGCTGGACAGCCAAGTCAGACTTGAAGTGGAGATGGACTCTAAGTTCCATCATGCTTGGAAGTCTTAAGAAGACTCTGTACTCGTAGTGCAGACACTGATCGGCTCTGTCAGTACCAGGGTATCTTGTTGCCCTTGTCTGAATTAAGCCCATAAAGCTGGCTCTTTCTCCTTTCTTTTCCTAGAAATAACAGCTATTACCATGGGAACTGATAAAAGCCCCGGAAGGTCAGCAGTATTTCTTCTGCAGCCTACCTAGTTCCTTTGCTTAAATTAATCCTGTACATTTAGGGCCAGAAGGGTCCAGTCACAAAATATACATGAACCCATTGCAGCCACACAACCTGTAAGGGAGATACAAATATTGCAGGTGCACCCATTATGCCGTCCATTAAAAATCTGGTCTTGTGTTGCCTGTTGTGTCTCTGAGTGTTGCTTTCAAGGAGAAAACATCAGAGCAACTGAAAACATAGAAGTAGCTTGTTTGTGGGTGGCCTGGATCCCAAATCACCTGACAGATCTTAACTGCCACTGCTCTCAGAGATACCAGAACCTAGATGGAGCGGCTCAGGTAACGTAGTGTTTCCCAATCTGTATTAGGGAGGAAGCAGGCCAGGGGAGAGGAGGTTTAGAGTGGATGAAGCAAGACTCTAGTAACATCTCCCTGTTCCTATTCACACACTATAAACCTCCTGCTGCATTGTGGAAGGACAGCACATTGAAAGTCACCCATCTCTCCTTTCTGCACCTGTTGAAGCTCTTAACATTGTTGGCTGTGGGAGCAGCTCACGTGCACAGGCCAGCCTGTCTGCCTGCCTATGCACCTCTTCTCTTTGCTCCTGTGGCGCCCATGGCAGCCTGCATGACACCAATGCATGTTCCTCAGATGCAGCACCGTGTAGCTTTGCCAGGATCAGTGGGAAGATTAAAAGGCACATTTAGGATGTGAGGTTTAAATCCCTGCTTTATCCTTCCTTGTGTGTCACTTTGTATTCACTCTTTTCTCTCTCTCTTCTATTTTCATTTTTGTCTTCTGCCTCAGTCTAAGCGTGGGCAGCCTTGAAATTAAATTTAACTACATGATATCCCCCTCGTTGGCATGGCAGGCTAAAGACAGCACGAGCAGCTTGTGCCCCAGCATGGAAGAGGACAGTGGGAAAAGCCCAGAGCATGCCAGTCAGATGGCATCCCCATGAAGCAAGCTGGAACCCACATATGAAAGCAAATCTATTTGTGACTGGCCTGTCTGCAGCATGGGAATGAGGCAGGCACCACTGAGATACTATGCCTTTTTTCTCCTTTCTGAAACAATAGAAACGTTCTTAACAAAAATCAATACCAAGCCAAAATCCAAGCGTGGATTGTCTCATCCTTTTCCACAGGAAAGAATCTTGGTACCAGCAGGAAACTTTTCAAATGACATTGTCTCCTCTGAAGGGCTTTATTAAATATAAAATTGATAAGAGAAACTTTCCCTATATGCGTACTTATTTCACTTCTGAATACCCAGGATTTTAACTTCCATTGTGTTACAACTGTGGTTATTTTGCCTACTTCCTCCTTTTGCTAGGCAATTTCCACCTCTTCAGAAGCCCACACGTGCTGTGTATGTTTTGCAAGTGTTCAGACTAGTTATGATGTGGCTGCTATGTTAAAAGTAGGACAGCTTTCTTTTACACAAAACCCACAACACTTTTTTTTTTATGTTGTAACAGCATAGGGAAGATTCTGCTAGCACCTTAAAACCATCACCTCATCATCACAATATTAAGTCCTCTTTCAGCAAAGTGCATAAGCAGCTGCAAAACTATACATACATAAGTAATTGGAACTACTCGTACTAAACATTATACATGCAAGTCAAGGATCGGTCTCCATCAGAACACCCCCTTTGGACGTTACACGGAAAGTGCTCTCACACTAATCCACTCCTTTCAGCAGAAGCATTCAATGTCTGTCTCATAATGGCAGGTTCTCAGCCCTCCAGCCAAGGCCTTCTGGCTATTTCGCCCGTTCTTAGAGTTCCAAGTGAAACAACAATCCAAGGTGAGCAAACGAGATTAAACAAAGGGGCAAAGGAAAAATAAAACTTCTTGGCATCTCTAGCTAAGATATTTGGCCTCTCTTTGGGCCCAAGGTTCACTGGGTCTCCAGCACAAGTTATAGGATACAGTCTCTTTTCTCCTTTTTAGTCCAGGGGTTGTATGTTACTTTCCCACAAGGGCAGAGGCTCTGCTAGATACCAGGCCTCTTCCTAGGAAACTCAACAGCCTCAGAAGGCTGGAAAAAAGAAATATTTTGCTGTGCGGCAACTGAACCAGAAGGAACTATGGTCTGCTTTAAGGGTCGTTTTCTCATTTTGAGAGCCTTGAACATGTTGAGCTTAGTGTGTGAATGAAACTGTTAAAAGGATTCAGAAACAATTAGTGATCTGAGAAGGTTTTATTTCTTGTTTTATTTCAGGCGTGATGAGCATTTTTATTTTTAAGCACTTGTTTTTTGTGTCTTCTCTTCTCGTCTCACTTTCTTCTTTTTGCTTCTTTTCTTTTGAGCTTTGCAGTTTTGGTAACTTTTAAACATTTTTCAGCATTTGATGTAGTTATGTGTGGGGCATTCTAACAACGTGGTGCAAAAGAAAAAGTAGCAAGAATAGGACTCAAGGGCAGGCAACAGCTCTGCTGTAACATCAAGGTGCAAGAGAGGGAGCTTACTCATTTCTAATTCTACTCTTGCTGTATTAATAGAACCAACTGACTGAAAGGCTCAGGAATCAGGCAATAATTTGTTATCAAAAGAACAATAACATGGTTACATAAGAACCTTCCACGTGATGCTGAGCTAGACATAAGGAGAACTTGGAACTGAGGGATTTGATACCTCAGAATTACACTACTTTGGAAAGGTATCAGAAATGTAACAAAGCAAAGCATCTTGTGCACATTTGGACTCTGTGGCAGCTAACAGTTGTTTTATTGGTTTAAATTATCAGAGAAAATTGCAGGCTGTTTTCAGGACTGGATGGTCTATTTGAGCTATGCAGTCAGTTGCACAATCTTGTGGCCTTCTTACAGGTAGAAATAAGGGAATGTGTGCAAAAGAAGAGGAGAGAGTTGCACTGAAAAAGGCAAAAGAAGGTTTAGTTGCAATTCTAAGAACAGAAACTGGGATTTTCTAATAGATATATTGAAAAGGGAAAAAGAAGCTCACCTTGTAAACCTGGGGTGGTGGAGGGAAAGGAACTAGGGTAGTGTGCTGTGATGGAAGAGAATGTGACCTGTTGTTCCAACAGAATGCAATTTTGTGAGGGAAAAATGAAGAGTGTTTGAAGCTGATGTATGCAGAATTGGAAAGGGAGAATGAAATATGTAAATGCTGTGGGTAAAGATTTGGTAATAAAGGGGAGCAGTGATCTAGCTGGTCTCCCATGTTTAAGAAAGATTAATTCAAATTGGAACAGGTGCAGAGAAGGGCTACTAAGATGATCCAATAAATGGAAAATCTACTTTATGAGATGAGACCCAAAGAGGTTGGTTTGTTTAGCCTAACCAAAAGAAGGCTGAGGGGAGATATGATTGCTTTCTATAAATACATCAGGGAAATAAATACCAGTGAGGGAGAGGAGTTATTTAAGTTAAGCAACAACGTGGAAACAAGAACAAATGGATATAAACTGGCCATCAGCAAGGTTAGGCTTGAAATTAGATGAAAGTTTCTAAACATAAGAAGAGTGAAGGGAAGCCTTTCAAGGGAAGCAGTGGGGGGAAAAAATCTAATGGCTTCAAGACTAAGCTTGATTGGCAGAGCCTCTGGGAATTTTTCACCTTCCTTTGCAGAATGGGGCACAGGACACTTGCAGGAGTGTAAATTTCAGCTTCTCTGTGACTTGAAGTCTGAGGACTTCATTAACTCAGCCAGTGGTTATGGGTTTATTATGGGAGTGGGTGGGCAAGGTCCTGTGACCTGCAATTTGCAGGAGGTCAGACTAGATGATCACGATGATCGTTTCTGACTTTAAAGTCTATGAGTCTATGAATTGAAAGAATAGGAAGGTGAGCTGAAGAATGTATTAGTAGGAGGAAAAGGTCACAAGAATCTCTGTCTTCTTGATGGATGAAAGGGAAATTAGAGTGGAGAATAGGGCAGACACTTCTGTAGGAACCAAGAAGGAATGTTACACAAAAAGCAGCTTAGCATGGATTCCATCTGAAGGGACTAGAAAGCGAGATTGGGTTGATAGCGAGTGTGATTTTGTTACCTAATTAATGTGGATAGATTGCTGGAAATCTTGAAAGGTCAGTAAAGAGATTGGATAGCTAAGTGAGACTAGAAAAGTTTAATGTAACTGATGTGAATATTGATGCTCGCCAGTTTTAGCAATCATTCTAAGGAACTGGATGGTAGAAGTTTAGTTCTAATGGATCTGGATGAGATCATATTGTTGGAACAGACATCTTGTCAGCAGATTTCCAGCATATTTTAGGCTACTAGTGTTTGCTTTGAGAAAAGCATTCAGCATTATGATATTAAACAGGAAACTAATTTGAGTTTCTTTGATTTCTGTGAATAGTTTTGCAGATCTGGAGAACTGTGAGGAGTTTAACGTCCAGGTTCTTTTTATTAGCAGACTGAACACATGGATTCAGGATCTGTCATCTGGCCTGGTGAATGGAGAAGAAAATTCCATGAGTGAAATGCTGAGCCATGCTAAAGAAATCTGGGAAAGCTAAGAGTTTCTTTTTAGAATTTAATATCGCCTTCCTCCTGCAAAAATATATATACTTTTTAGCCCCACATACATGTAGGATGATTTGTCTGTTGTGGCTGCTATAGTGATCCAAATTATGGACATATAAGAGGAAAAGTAAACTGTGAACCATATGAAGCGATGGCTCTCATAATTCGAAAAAGAAAGTGAACATAAATTCTGTAACAGAAGTTGGAGGCAAAATGTTGCCTTTGGAGGGTGCCCATATGAAGAAACCTACCGCAGAATCCCGTGGGTTAGTAATTGAGTACAAACGTGAATGCTCTTAGTCAGATCCAAAGGATAAAATGCCTGATTGAATGGGCCTGAGCTAATGGGAGTTCATATGGAGGGCTTGTGAGGGCTATACAATTGGGTCAGTTTGCTGTTTGGTGTCCCTAGTATAGCAGTTCCTTGACCTGTTTTATTTTGTGCTATCTAACCTTTCAGGAGAAAGACCTCTGAACTCATCTCAGTCCCTGAACTCAGACATTGGTACATATAAAAGCAGTTCAGCTCACCTCTAATTCTCAAGTCTGATTTGGAGATGCACAGGCTGCATGACACAGGAGTCATGTAGTTTTTTTTGTTTTGTTTTGTTTTGTTTTTAATTGGGTATGTCTACACTGTTGGTGGCAAATTCGCCACCATCAGTTCGATTTATCCAGATTAACTGAGAAAAAGTGAAGACCCGCTCAATCGATCTGGAAGTCAATTTAATAAAACCATCTCCCCAAAAAGTGTAGTGGTGCATCAACAGGTATGCATTTCCCGTCAGGGCAGCGCAGTGGAGACAGCGCACTAAGAAGAAGTTACGAAGTCGACAGGCGTTATGCAAGCTACTCTACGTAGCTTGCGTAACTCCCATCAACTACTACCGAGTTTTGCTGGCAGTGTAGACCAGGCCATTGATTGTCAATGCGAATGCCAAATGACTTTTTTTCATGTCTTGTGTAATCTGCTTCCAAGTCTTTAAGTATATGAATATGCTGACCTCAATTTCCCAGATGAATCATGGTGATCATCTAATCTGATCTCCTTTATAACACAGGAGAGAGAACATTCCTACCATAATTCATAGAGCATTTCTTTTAGAAAAAACCACCAGTCTTGATTTTAAAATTGTCAGTGACGGAGAATCCACCACAATTCTTGGTAAATTGTTCCAATGCTTAATTACGCTCACTGTTAAAAATATATCTTTTGATGATGATGGCTTTGTGAAGCTTTTGAGACCTAGAGATTGAAATGGATATATAGGTTATAAATAACTTTAGTGAAGGTTATTATTAATTATGTGAAGTAATCTAAATCCAAGCTTTCTTAGTGTAGCCTTTAGGGTCTAGTCAGAACAAAGGTTTTAACTCTCTTTGAAACTCTTATATGATCAGTAAGTTTGTGGGCAATTTATTTCTTATGGGTAGGGTTTTCAAAAGCCCCTAAAGGAATAAAGTGCCCTGCTCTGGGAATGAGTCAAACACATATAGTCTACCAAGAACTGTTGCACCAACTAAAGTGTCTACAGTTGATGGTGTTGCACCAGGCGTCATGTAGGAAAGTTCCCAGATCTGGTTCAATCCTGCAAATCCACAAATCTCTGGGGAAACTCCATGGGCATGCACCCTTTAGCACAGCTATGGAAAGTTTGAGAGCAGCTATTCAGTATTTTGTTGTTTCCTTATTGTTCAATATGTGGCCCCATGCCTTATTTACTGCACACTGTTCAAACCCTGCACTGCAGATAGATTTATTAATTTCCTCATGGGTTTTTCTGTGGTGCTCATCACTTTAGTATCTGATCACAAATATTAATCTTCAAAACACCACTGTGAGGTCAAGAGGTATTTTCCCCATTTTACAGATAGGAATTTGAAGCCCAAGAGAGATTCAGGTGAAAAGTATCCACTAATTTTGGGTGTCCAATTTGAGATGCCTAGGACTTGATTTTTTCAGTGTATTTAGCATTATATAGCACTTTCTATATTCAAGCTACACAACTGCAGCTATAAATTCTCAGCACTTCTGCAAATCAGACCCTTGGGTCTCGAGTTGGCAGACACCCAACATGAAAAATTTCAGACAAAATAAATGTAGAATCATAGAGTTAGAAGGGACTGCAAGGGTCATCTAGTCTAACCCCTTGCAAAGATGAAGAATTTGATGTGTCTAAACCATCCAAAACAGATGGCTATCCAGCCTCATTTTGAAAACCTCCAGTGAAGGAGCTTCTACAACCTCTCAAGGCAGTCTGTTCTATTGTCTTACTGTTCTTACAGTTAGAAAGTTTTTCCTGAGATTTAATCTAAATCTGCTCTGCTGTAGTTTGAACCCATTGACTCTTGTCCTGCCTTCTATGGCAAGAGAGAACAATTTGTCTCCATCTTTTTTATGGCAGCCTTTCAAGTATTTGAAGACCGCTATCACGTTAAAAGTTTCACAAAGCTATAAGCAAGAAATCAGAGACTTATAGGAAGTGTCAGGTGACTTTGGTAGTTGTTGGTATTAATATGGGTGTACATATTATATACAAAAAAGCCAAGTCAAAAAAACTTCTTATATAAGGGTCAGATACATGATGAAGTGCACTGGGGGGCTTTCCTGTTTCAAATATATTTTACATGGAAGTCACTCAGACATTATGGTGACAGAAGGCAGTATAAAATCCTTGTCTATATTATATATAGATAAGATATATAAGGGGAAGAACACAAAACAGTGTTTTCTACTATATGTATGTGTATGAATGCAAATATACACACAGAGATATTCATATCCATGTACATCTAATCTCATTTATATCACGCCAAAGTGCTTTACAGATATAAGCTTTATGTATAAAATATCAAACCTGAATTTGTGGAATCTCTCTTGGGCAATGATCCCACAAATATAAAGTGTATTGCTGTTACTAAGATTTTCAGAAGTGCAGAAATCCCACTGAAGTTAATGAGAAGCTGCAGATGCTGTGAAAATTGGGTCATAAATTCTAAGAACTAACGGGTTTAATTTGGAAGTACGGTTATTTCCATAAGCCTACATTTCCTCATCTACTATAGAAGAATATCCTGGAGAAGGTGGAGACTGGGAATCTCTCCCATGTTGTTCAAAGTTTCTCAGGTCTGTACTAATCTTAAAACTGACACTTTTATTTTTCCTTGGAATCTTGTGTTGAGGTCTGAGAATCAGAAGGGCATTCAAAAAAAGGTTAGACCTCTTGAGAATTCATGCTGCTGCATGCTATAATCTGAATTACTAGAAAATAATAAACTATAGGGACAAGGCCAAGATGTCAGATATTGACCAGTACTTAGAGGCTTCCTGTTAAGCAATGTTCTCAGCCAACTTGGCAATGTTTCTGAGGTGATTAAAATAGAACCTTGAGAAATTATAAACATAACCATTGAATGATTGACTCAAAACTAATGACCTCAGATCAGTCAAGAGAGTTAGTAATTTTGTCAGTTGTGACTTGTAAATGTGGAACATTTTTCAAAGATGTCTAAGCTCAAGCCCCAAAGCAGGACTTTGACACATACTTTATGACCCTGTATCTCAATACTAAGAAGAGACCTGCATTGTAATGGAATATGACCTTTAATGAGCTGGTGGGAAAAAATATTTTGTACTGTAATTTCATCTATTTAGACTCACAAAAGATTAGAAAATAAGAGAGATCAGAAGAACTAAATGCAAAATAATTACCAAGAATCAGGATGAAATTAAAAGAAAATAAAAGCCTGCATTTTATTTCTATTAAATCTGTTATTTGTAGTATCAGCATTTTGGAACTCCATGGAAGGTTTACAGGGAAGAGATGTGTTTTTATCAGTTAGAACAAATATTAAAAAACCAAACATTCCTCCCCACCAAAAACCCAAAATAAACAAACAAAAACTTTCATTGCAGCAGGTGACTGGGCAACAAAATGGCAGATGAAATTCAACATTGGTAAGTGCAAAATAATGCCCAGTGGAAAAAATAATCCCAACTATACATATATAATGATGGGTACCAAATTAGCTTTTACAGCTCAAGAAAGAGAACTTGGACTCATTGTGCATAGCACGCTGAAATGTTCATCCCAGTACACAGCAATGGTAAAAAGGCTAACAGAGCGTTAGGAACTACTAGGAAAAGGATAGATAAGACAGGAAACATAACACCACTATATAAATCTCCGTCACTTTACAATCTAAGCTCCTGATCTGGCACTGAGCTCTGCAGGAATGACCCACCTAGCTTTACTGAATGCAATGACCTTCCTGCGCAGAATTCGTTGCGAGAGCATGGCCAGGGGTTACAGAGTGGCACAAGGGTTGCAATAAGATGGGCTGCATTTGATGCAAATTTTATCTCCAAAATTCATTGCAAAACTTTAAAAATCAGGATGTTGTTTAAGGGTGGGATTTTCTAAGGTGCATAAGGGAGTTAGGCTCCTAATTCCCATTGACTTAACTCCCTTAGACTCTTTTGAAAAACCCACATTAATGGTTTAAATTTCAACTGCCATTTTTGGAATTTTTTCTCTTTTTCATTTTTTCAATTCTTTCACACTTCTCCTGATGTCAGCAAGTACGTGCCTAGTGCCTCCTCCCAAATGGACCATTTCACACTAAATAAATTGAAACCCAAAGATTAGGTTTGGCAGAGCATTTGAAAACAAGGTGGTGCGACAAGCTGCTGGCTTCCCCCTGGTGGGTCTCATGCTTTACCATTCTTCCCAGGCCAGGGCTACCCCATCTCTCCTGGCTGTAGAGGAGCTTCATCTCCTGGTCTGGGAGGGAACCTTCTTCTCCAGCCGCCACAAGCCTTCTGGCAGCTTCCTCCTGATTGTTCCCTCCTCCCTTCTTGGGAAGGCAGAGTTTAAATACACCAGGCATCGCCCTTCATTGGGTCCAGGTGTCTCTAATTGCCCTGCTGCAGTCTCCTCTGCCTGCAGGGCGAAGGGCCTTTAACCCTTTAGGGCCCACATACCGGCCCTGCTATACCCTCTGGGAGCCCTCTGGCCTGACTTTACCACAGTGGACGTAACACATGGATAAAATCCATCTTGTTCCCTTTACAGCGTACACTCCATCAACAATCAGTACAGGGGAAGATTAATTTAAGCTAGGAAATCAGGAAAATAACCTTTAATCTTAAAAGCAGTATTGAAGCCAAAAGTCCAGTCGTTCTAGAACAGAGTGCAATGTGTTTGTCCTCCAATTATCATTAGGAGGATGACTCAATTGCCCCTGAGGCTTTTGTATTATTTTTGTTTAATGGAGAGCTATTTCCTTTCAGGATAACTAGTAAGGCCAAGAAAACAGTGCTTTCCTCGTTCTTTTTTTCATTCTGTTCTTTTTGTGTGGTGTCACAGGGTGACATGTCACCTTTATGGGGAGATGGGCCAAACTCGCCTGTGACTAATCTGAGGCTATGGGACTAGGGGTCACCTAGTAGCCTGAAGGGCTACCAAGAACTCAGTTGATGGGCTGAACTGCAAGAACCAGGTAAGCACTGGGGTAGGAGCATGGGAAGGACCCAGCTGCCTCCCAGGCAGAAGGCCTAGTGAGTGAGAACTGCAGGGAGCAGGAAGGCTCCAGCAGGAGTTCTTGGGTTAGGGCAATGACACAGAGGAGCCAGGAAAAGTGAGGGAAAAGCATCTGGGAGCTGTAGCCCCGTTGGACAGAGGAACAACTTTATTTTGATATTTTACCTAAGTTTGTGGTTAACCAGTGAATTGGGCCCTGATAAAAGGGCCTGACCCAGCTGCTGGCATGGCACTGATTCTTCCCTGGCTGGTGAGAGATCCCACTGGCTTGCACACGTGGCTGAGCCTCTAGCACACTGCAGTGAATTCTAGATTATTCCTAAACAATTCTGGCCAAAATCTGAGCCAGTCCCAAGCCATCTAGATTGAGTTGGCTGAACATTGTGAACTGAAATCAATAGAGCTGTACTGTTGCACGTCGCAACACTGATATTGTCAAGACAAGATGTCAACACAGAAGAACATCTAAAGGAGCTGCTGCCATCTTGGAACATGGCATGTTTCTGTGAACCATCACTGAAGTACATGGACCACAGAAATGGGGGATGCTGTCTTAGATCAATGTTCATTTGCCTTTCATGATCTGACATTTCTACATTATTTTAGGACTATTATTTGGAGGTTGCTACATCATCCCTTTTTCAGAACTTGCTCAGACTGAAGTTTACATAGTTGACGACAGCCATTGGATTTAGGAAAATGTTACATTCCGTCAGACATGTTAGTAGGTAAAACCTTCTAGACTGAGTCTGATGTATGTCTTCAGCCCATTCTGATCTGTTTTCAAATGGTAAAATTGTATACTGAAAAAGTGGCTTCTTGAAACAACACACGTGGGCTTTTATTTTCAGGTTACGTTGAACTTGCTGACAAAGGCCTCCATGGTCAAGCTAAAAGATTATTTGAAAGACAGCAGCCACCATTTGTCTCTGTGAAGCCTTCTTGAAAGTTCCCACAATCAGAAGCATATCTCAACTTGCACAAATTGCCAATTGTCTTTGAAAAGGAAGATTTTCATTAGAATTGGCATTACTGAGCCACTTGCTCAGTATTGTTCCCCAAAGTAACATGGTTGATGTGTCAGGATGCCAGCAATAAACCAGCCCAGTGCTACACAGAACTAACCAGTTTCCAGTCATTTTAGCATTGATTTCCCAATTTTTAAAATATGCTTTTGACATTAGATGTTTCACTTAAGCTGTTAAGTGCCTTAATTGATTTTTTTCACTATTCAGGTAGAAGGCACAAACATAGAAAAGTCCCTGTATGAAATTCCTCACAGGGAAAATTCCAGTGATCTAATACATTGTCTTAACACTAATTCTTCTGGCAAAGGATTATTTCTGTTGGCAATCACTTGAGATTTTGATGTCCGACTACACAGGAAGGCAAGGCTCCATCCTCTTTTAATTCATCTGTATAATCCTTGACCAAAAGGAATCCAAATTCAATGGTTACTTCAGAAAAAAAATCTCTGTTGCAATTCTTGGCAAAGAGTGGGATTTGCAGGACCTACACAAAGAGAATCTAATTCTGCTGTGTCCACTTCCTCCTTTGATCTTCTCATGTTCCCCCACAGAGAGATAGGCACAGAAAAGGGAGCAACGCTTCTTCTTGCCTTGGTGCTGCTATTTCCATTTGGGAAACACGCCTGTTATAATAATATTAATAACACTGGGCCTTTATTCCATAGCAACACTACTCCTTTAATTCCTCAAAAAAAAGCCAAAAGGCTAGTTTCCATTGCCATCTAACATCTATATTAGAAAATAAATTAAAACCAACCAGAGAATTTGGAACTATGGATATTTAGCCAAGGTTTGTTATTGAGGCAAATCCTTAGTATTGTTTGTTTGCTTAAAGGATTGGGCATTTATAGAAATAAGAATAGCAACTACCTACCAGGTAGGATGAAATTACAAGGGGGAACTACTGTATATTTCACTACATAAAGTGGACTACAGCATCAATTATTTATGAAAAGGTATTCAAGGTAATGATGCATGTGCCCCAGAGAAGTTTTGGGATGCTTTATATGTCCTGCAAGTGAGCAAAGAAGATAGTTATGTCAAAATCAAGATAGCTGGTGGTGGTGGTGATGTGGTTTTTTGGGGGGGGTGTGTGGGGGGGAGTTTGGCTAAAACATTTAAATTTTGATATTTATTTTTAACATCTATTTTGACAGGAATTTTCCAGTTTTTCAACAAAAGAACAAAAATGGTTCCTTTTTTATTTTTACCTTTTGTAGTGGAATCCAGGCACACTGTAGGGCAGAAAGTACCTCTGCCCATTGGCATAATTATGTGTCTTTGTACAGCCAAAGCATCTAATGAAGATTTTTTTTTATCCCAGCTAGAACAGTGTCCCATACGCTCAATGAGTTTGCTAGAAGAACTTAGATTAACAAATTCCATCAGGATAAGGAGTCCGTAGTATCCCTTTGGCGTGTGACACACTCAAAATCCATTACTGTTAATGGCAGTTACCTCTGTAACTCAAAGACGGAATAAACCTTTAAAAAATAATTATTTATGAGATCAAATGACAGTAAAGTGGGGACTGCGTAATTGCAGGTTTTCTAATCTCAGGAGTGAGCAGTCTAATGCCATGTTGAAGCTCATCAGGATTCTCTCTTCCCTACACATTTAGTATTGATTATATAGTCACATATATGATACTACTCAGGGCAGTTCTACATACACGCACATCACACTGCAATGCCCCATCAGCCTATCTTTGAGGATACATTTTACTTACTTCCAAGATCTGATAAAATAATGTCCTTTCTGTTACAATGCACAGAGTTCAAGTAGAAATTTGCAATACATAAATTGAAATACGCTACCATAAAACAAACGAAAGATGATGATAAAATAACTTATCTGCTTTTTTAAATTCTCTCTCCTGTTTTGCAAACTGGTCCTAGTTTGGCATGCACATGATGCAGACAATAATGATATGTACACAGCAGTGTGTATGTATCATGTAAGGCAGACAATTATTTTCTTAATTATGCAACCAGCTAGTAGAATGAAACATTTTGGGTATTAGAAAGAGAGGCTTAAACAACAAGACTGGCTAGAATGGGTTTTAATAAACTGTAACTGGGAAATAAAATCCTAGAAGAGTCTAACAAGGATTAATAATGTCTGATGACAACAATGCTAATGGCAAAGAAAATATCTGATAGTGGTGATCCTAAACCTGTGTGCTTTCAAGTTCTGTGTGTTTTCTCTTTTGGGTTCTCACAAAGTCTCTGTATGTAGTCTTCATAACACTGTGGTGATTGTCTCCCCGGGGTGTGTGTGTGTGTGTGTGTGTGATGTCAATTTAAAAGAAAACACAGTCAATTACAGTGGCATTCACTTGAGTAAAATCTGTTTGTGCTTGTAGATTACTAAAGTACTTCTGCTTTGATGTTTTATAATGACTCATTCTAGCCTCAGTTCTTTTGATGAATGTATTAACTATAATTTACGAACATTTTTTACATTTAATCTGCTATTATTGTATGCCTCCATTTGATGACAGAGGTTCTTCTCTTGTTAAAGGTTCAGTAATACACTCTAGACTACAGACATAAACTGAGTTTATTTGTAACATACAATAAGAGGATCATTAGTTTCTGCATGGCCGTTATTGCAACTTCTAGACTAGTACAAATCTCAGCGCTTCATTTCTTATGAGTTTGGCTTTTTCATTTATTTCCTTCTTTCTTCTTGTAAATCACTGATTCAAAAGTCAGATACTTAGCTCAAATTCAAAGTACAGAATATTCCAACATGTACTAAATGCAACCATAGATGCAATTTTTTTATCAGAAAAAGAAAAGCAAACATCTTTCTTCTGCCAAAAAAAACCTTTCTCTCATTTCTAATCAGTTCACATTGTATTCCTTGAATGAAATAGTTTCTATTTCATAACATCTGGATTTGGTATTGTTTCAAGTTATTTCTCCGCTGATACTGATGTTTTTAGCAAAAAATCGGTTTCATGTCACACTTGGGAGACTTCCCGATTTATTTATTTTTAAAGACAAAATGGTGAAGCTTTATACAGAATTACTTATTTCTATATTTAATACGAAGTGTAATCAGTTCTCATTATGCACATCTTTTTCATTGGCGAGGAAAGAAAAATTAGTGGCGAAATAAACTAAGAAATGGAAAGAAAATCAAATCTCACGCCCAGGGACATAAATCTGTCTAGATGAGGAAATAATTCCTAGCATTGCACAGTAAATTAAGTCCTTTATGTGAAGCCTTCAACTTCCTCTGAGCACTACCTGTTGACCATTGCTAGAAGCAGGATATAGGACGAATGGTCAGTTTGCTGATGTGGCAAATCATGTGTTCTGCAGACAAACCCTGCCAGATAGCACTATAGTATGACAGAACTGATTTGAGTGCTAATATATTTCTTTGTCCTTGAGGAAGTATATGTGGGGAAGGAGGTCTCCCTTCCAAAGGATATTCACCTTTTGTCATAAATATGCCCGGTGATAGACAATGCTGAAGAATAAATCAGCCAGGAAAACAAAACAGCCTCAGAAAATATGATGGCAAAGGAAAAAAACAATAAGAATATTGTATATGTCAGGACTTTGATTGCTGCTTCATAAACAAACTTCTTCCCATTGTTGTATATTTTACTTGGACATCCTGTCTCTTTCGTTGTGCCCTGTGTGACCGTAAGATTTTGAAAAGGACAAAAGCCATGGAAAAGGTTTCACATATGATATATTTGGAAAACAAAAAGTCTTCTGCTGAAGTCTAAAAATGCTTAAAAGTGATAATGGAGCCCACTGAAATATTAATTGGCATCTTTTGCCATATGTGCATAACAGGAAGAACTGTCGGGAAGGAAGAGTGTTTCCTTAGACATGCCTCAGAGAGTTAACATTCTGTATATTCAATCTGAAAGTTCCCTGTATTCTGTGAGATTGGTTATAAAAATATAAATTTCCTAGTTATATTGCAATGCCAACATTCACTACTTAGCTAAAGATTTAAGTCCCATGTGTAACAAAGTATACAAGCCCTTCTGTGCTTTGTGAGAGACTCTCCTGGACTAAAACATACCCATCCCAGAGCAAATCTCAAGTGTTGAGTGGCTAAATGTATTGAAAGGCCACCTTAACATTAAGTTTTCCTTAAGCTTCACCACCAGTTGGGAATGAGAGCACTGAATGTGTTCGCAACTTTATGAAATTTTAAACAGGATTCCTAGAGCTCTGGAAGTTAATGACAAAGTAAAAGCTCTACGGCTGATCAAGAGTTGGCCAGTGGTGAGCAACTTGGCAGAAGCAGAAATACAAAATAGGGAGACTGAGACAAGGTCATCTGAGGTGGCTTTGCAATAGTAGCATCTAGGACAGATTCAGTGGGTGGCTGAGCTTGTTTTGCAACAGCATGGAGGTAGAAATTAGGAGGCGGCAAAAGTAGCTTTGCAGCAGTGGTCCAGAGGCAGGATCTGGGGTGGGGAGCAACTGAGTTGGTTTTGCACTGGCCTAATGGCAAATGGGCGATCCTTGAATTCTAGATGAATTGGCATTGTGGAGGTCACTTATTTTTATAAGCTACTTTGGGGAAATTTCAAAAGCAGCAAGGAGATTTCGGAGCACAAATCACGAAAGTCAATGTTATTTGTGGTTCCTAATTCCCTGGGGCACTTTTGAAAATCTTCCTGTGAGTGAATTTCAGCCAGATCTAAAAGCAATAAAATCCAGCCCATAGAAATGCCCACTGATGCTTTTTCTCTTTTGCCTTTCAGACCCTGGTTCCTCTCAATCCTACAGTTTCTCACAGACTTCTCTGTCCTGGGAAATTGGGCACAGTGGGTCAAAAGCCACAAACAGACAGACAATAGTACTTTGAGCTAATCCCCTTAAATGCCATGGTGGGAGATGAATTGATTCCATTTCTGGGCACAAGGCATCCTTTGGTTCTTTCTCGATGGTACTTAAATAATGCCTTCTGCTTTAAATCAAAGCTACTATGTTTTTATTACAATACATCAATTAGCATGCAGTTTATGATGTCATAAATGGAGCATTCTAAATCAAGGACAGAAATAGGCAGCCAGCAACTGTAGGACTTGTAAAGAGCCAAGAACCCTTTTTCATTCAAGTATCCCTAATCAGAATATATAAGGGCAGAACTGCAACCCCAGAACATATCCGACAGATCAGAAGAAGTGTTTCTAAATATAATGTTTTCCATCATCAGGTCTTTAAATTTGAAGTGGCAGCAGCATTTGATCTTCCCAAAGATCAAATTTTAAAATGCTTGTTTAAAATGTTTTTTCTGATTGATTTCAGCCAGAGCCCTTGTTTATTCCTGAAACATATCCCCTCTCTGGTCTCTTCCTCCCTTAGCATTATTTATTATGACATGTGGAGCATTTGTAAATTATATTCCTGACCACAATGCTGAGATTTACTGGAAACATCTGGAGCAGTTGTGGAAAAGAGTGACTCTATTTGTATAAGAATACTTGGTATTTTGTTTCTGCAGAATTTTTTCCTGCCTTTCTTTCTCCGTGCACCAGGAACTAAGCCACAGAGAGTAAGCCAAATCTCTCACTCCTGATTAACTTCAGGGGGAATTTTGCCTGAGTAATTGGCAATGAGCAGAATTGGCTCCAACACATGGATTGATTTATATCCATTTGGCTAGATTTTGACTCAGGCTGAGCACCTGAAGGAAGTACGAGGAAGTACGACCCCCCATGCGTCCTTGCATAGACTACTCAGACCTTTGCTCTGGGTGCGAAGGAGTACACAGAGCTAAGTGCCACTTATTCGGGTAGGTGGGCAGGGAAGGGTGGAAAATGGGCAGAGCTTTGGCTCCATCCTGACCAATTGCTGGTGAGAGTGAGCCTGCCTAAGGTGAGGGGTGTAATTTGCTGCTGGATGGTGCCGACAATGAGTTGCTAACCATGCATTCCGGAGCCGGGGAGAGAAGGAAAGACGCAGGGGAGGAATTATGACTCACAGGTTTTTTTCTAAGGGCTTGTCTAGCCTTACGGCCCTGGAGCAGCTCCACTGTAGTGCTGTGGGACCGTTTCTCTCGTGCCCCTAGGTACTCCACCTGCCCAAGAGGTGGTAGCTATGTCAACGGCAGGAGCCCTCCCGGCGACGCAGCGCTCACCCCTCAGCAGCATAGTTATACTGTCACAAATCTGGAGTGTAGGCAGGCCTGAGCCACGGTGTCTCCGGGGGCGGGACAGCCGTATTACTGATGGCGGCCCAAGGCTCTCCTAAAAATCGTTATTTGGGCCTATGTTCTTTTTGTGATTTGCATTATAATTTGCTAACTATGAGCCCAGTTCTGCCAGGTGCTGAGTGCCCGCAACTCGCAGAGCTTGAATGGAATGGGAATTGAAAGCACTCTGTGCTCTTCAGGGGGTGCCAAGAGCCACAGGAGATCGGCATGTGTACTACAGTGCTGTCTGCCTTAGTCCTCAGCTCGGAGAGCACTGTGTGGCTGGCTGCTCACCGTCCCCATCCTAGGAATTTTACAAATAAACAAGGCCCAGATTCTGCCACCTAGACTCACACTGAACAGTACCTCACACTGCGAGGAGCCTGGGGAGCGCCCCATGGAGTAAGGTGCCACTCAATATGAACAAGGATGGAAGAATCTGGCCCTTAACACATTAAGGCTGAGATTTTCAGAGGCTCCGAAGGGATTTGGATACATATTTCCCATTAATTTCACAATTTCAGCCTCCACCTCTAACCACTTTCACTGAGCACTTATACATGTTGTAAACCCAGGTGTGACAGTGTCAGTTCTATTCTGTTTCATTCCAGCCATCTCCTTTACAACATGACAGCGCTCTCTCCATAATCTACATTTCTTGTCTTTTGAGGGAGGCAGAGCAATTAAAGCCAAGATAAACCTGCAAGGGATCTAGCACATAGTAAGGCAGACTTTCATCTGGTTCACCTTCAATGACCTTACACAGCAACAAATTACATTTAGTTACTAACCACCCATTTCCTTAGCAATTTCAGATGCCTCTTTGAAGATTATCCTGCAGAGTGGACCTCCTACAGTTTCCAGGTATTCACCATCCTTTCTCTGAGATTGTACACATGCCAGTAAAGTGCTATTTACAGTCACAAATGATCAAACTGTTGGGGGGGGCGGGTTGGGGCACTGCACTAGGTAATTCAGGTTAATGGAAGGCCACAAGGTGCCGATGAAGTTTTCCTGTGCTAGGCCCTACCCCCCCGACTTCCCCCCTCTTCTCTCACCCCCTCCCCTGTCTTCCCCTCCTTCTCTCATCCTCTGGGTCACGCTGACACTGTTTCGTTACCATAAGCTAAATTAAATTGGCTTGTACTAGAATTATTTGGGTTTGCTTATCAGTGTAAGAGGTGTTATATGCTGTTTGCAGCTCTAGTGCGTGCTTGCCGCATGATCAAAGTACCCATTGGCTACCCCTACCCCTGCTAGCCAATCACGGGGCCGGTTGCAAGGCGTGATCAGTCGGTCCACCACAAAGCAAAAGCATGTAATGGTTATAGCTGCTTGAAGGGGGGGGAAGAGCCCCCTGTTGAAATTAAGTAAGGTATAAATAAAGTTGTGGCTTGCTGCTTTGGCATGCTTGATTTGAGACAGACAGTCTCCCTGTGCCATTTGGGATCCTGAATGAACAACTTATACAAGGATTTCTCCATCTCGGTGTCTAATTGGGCTAATTGCACACCGGGCTCGAACCCAGACTGCTGGGGCCTCGGCTAAGGGTCCTCCAGGATCACCAACAAAACTGTAAAAACAAATCTGATGAGGGAATATTTTATCAGCCAAAGTACTGAATTTTGTTTACTCTCACATGAGTATGCAGATGTCCTCCATGTACATATGAAAAGATTTGCTAAATTTCATAGCCAAAAAGGTGTATCAACATTTTGTTATTTTTTATTCTCTTGTTAAAAAAGTTTCAGTCGTTCAATTAGGGAGCAGGAAACGTACCATATGACCAGATATCCAATCATACAACATGAATACTGAACAATCTATGCAAAAACCTACAACCTTTAGACTGAAAAATCATCTGTCAAAGCTATTTGTCTAATTATTAAGAACAAAAAGATCCATGTAAAGAAAACCAAGTTCAATTCACAAATGAGTCATTAACCAAAAATGGGGCTAACATTGTAATGAATATTACCCAAAATGAAAAATTCAATCAGCTTTATGTATAATGATAATCTCCAATTTTTTTCTATATTAATAATCCTTTCAAAAAAATTGAAGCAAGTCAAATGCTATCTACTCATTCTGATTCCATGACATAAAATGCTGACATTGCCTGTGTTATAAAGGAGGTAGGACTAGAGGATCACAAGGGTCCCTTCTGGCCTCAGAATCTATGACTCTAGAGATAGGCGAAATCTTTGACCAAAGGTTTTTCAGGTGAAAAATAGATACTTGAGTTGACTGAAACATTTCACCAATTCACATCAAATTAGCCAAATTGCTTTGTATGGGAAAAAGAATTCTGAATTTTTTTTAAAAAAATTTTTGTTTCAGCATTTTCAAAACAAAACATTTCAGTTTTCTGATTTGAAAGAACTTTTTTTCAAATTCTACCTCAATTGTATTTTTAAAAGAGGTTAACTGGATAATTAAATTAAACATTTTGTTTCAGTTTGAACCGCATTGAAACAATTATTTTTTTCAGTTTTTCAGTTGAGCCAGTGAACCAAAAGATCAGTTATTCACACAGCTAGAGTTATGACCTATAATATAAAGAAAATGCTTGTTTTGTTTATTAGTTAATATGCTTTTGCTTCCTGTTCCTGCAATCATCCTCTATAGTGTATTCAATGACAGAAGACAGGGAAAGGCAATACAGACCACAGTAATCTGTCCTCATTCACATTACATATAACAATCTTCTACTAGTATTCTTTAGCATAATTTTATTATCAGCAATTTCCAGTATGAAGGGGAACTGAAATACTTTATCAAATAAAACCATTTTTTCAAAACTGTCAGACTCAGAACCATTAATCAGATGTATTTGTAGATTAAAAAATTATACACAGGCAGAAGTTAAGGCAGTGGTTCTCAACCAATTTGCCATTCTGGGTCACCTATGTAGCTCTGTATGTGTTATGTGGGTTGCATATATATATACACACACTACCTGTATAGCCCTGAGGATGTCACATTGGCCGGAACTATGTGTTGATTGGGCCACAAGCAACCTGTGGGCCATGGGTTGAGAACCACTGGGGTAAGGCCTTACCAAAAATCTAACTGTGCTGAAGTTCTCTATATGATAGCTATAAATATTAATAAAATAACTGCAGATTAATTCTTTTCAATGTGATAAGTTTATGGTGCAATCATTCAAGAAAAGTAAGTTAAATTGGATGAACTTAGAACACTGCGTTAGATGAATTCACCCATGGATATTAAAACAGGCTGCCAAATGACACCTCAAATGGCCACCGGGTTTGGTGGTCTTACGGATATCAAGTCGTCATAGCAGATAGTTGTTAAATGCACAAAGAACATTACAGAAATATGGTTGCAAGATCAAGTTAATATGCCTTGTAACAAAACGTAACTGTATTTGGAGGCTGTCTCAGGTGTTACCATTTAGCACATCCCCTTAAGGAAATGGACAAATCTGCAATCATTTAAACTGATAGACAGCCAGAGTAACTCCGTTAACTTCAGTAGAACCACTTGGAATTTACCAGGGTGTCAGTGAAGGCAGAATTTGTCCTACTAACTGGATCTTCAGACCAATCTGTTCTTTAAGAATTAACTTTACAAAAGCATTTTGAGAAACTTCCTTTGCTAAGAATCATGGTGATTTTAAAAGTCAGACACTTCTTTTTAATTAATTCAGAACAAAGCCTCACAGTGCCTGACAGCAATTTCATACATGCATCGCCTTTCTCAAGTTACCTCTCTTATCGCTTAAAGAGTACCATGGCCTCTGATAGAGGGTGACATAGCCATGAAAGTCATTCTTGCTTGACTGTCTATCTCTAGCAACAAGGACTCTTGGCTTTGATGCCTGGCCAAATAATTCTCTTGACAGGGAGAATAAATCCCAACAATTCATATCTCAATGAACTTGGCTTGTCTGTGAGACACAGCCCACAGTTCTTATCAGGCTAGCTACTCAGACCTCAGTGTGTGCTTGCTACTCAAGCGCTAACAGAGCAAGGTGCTGGGATGAGGCTTCTGTCTGACAAATGCATAGACATTAGATTAGATTAAAATATGGCATTTTGTTGCCTTTAAAACTAATACCATGATGATTATACAGAAAAAGTGCCAAGCGGGTCATAGACAGCATCTGGCTTTTAAAATGGCTATACTTTTATGATACATATAGTAACATAATGCACTTGCAATGGTGTTATCTCTTTGGTGTTTGGGTCTTTGGAGTGGCTTGGCTGAGACAAAAACAAATATGTTTCTTTTCTGTTTCTATTTGAAGTGGGTTTCTTTCCTGGAACGAGGTTTCCAGCTCATTCCCTCAAGAGAAAAGAGAAAGTGCTCAGCAGATCAAAGAATAGTCCTATTCACCTAATTGAGAAGGTGGGGGAACACAAACCAGGGAAGTGTGCCATCCTCCAGTTTTCATCCTGAACTTACATAAGACTAAACCATTTGAAAGTTTCTGAACTCACGCAGGGCTAAACCATTCCATCTCCCTATGCTTATTGGCATAAATATATATGACACCTCTGCATATTGCTGTGTCAGTGCATTATGGGACTTCTAAGATAACTATCCACCCATCCCAGAACAGCTTTCCAGAGCAGGGGCATTATAAAAAAATGAAGAACATAGTGTATGGACCGTAGGTGGAAGGATACTTGTATAATCTGGCATTTTGTATGTTGTTTGGTTTTCATAAATCAGAATGTCATTCATGTAGTAAATGAAAGCGTAACTGGAAGGGTCAGCATAGGATTTTTTTTAACCTATTTCTATTATGTGAGGTTTGACTTGAAGTGTAACACCAACAGTTTGTTACAATGAATGCTCTCAATAATTGCCTTTGTCCTGGTTGTGGATCCACATGTTTCTTGGAGAGCAGTGCCCTTGCACTGTCACAGGTGAGCAAGGTCACAAAGCTCACCTGCACCGTCTCCTTGATTGACTCTACTTCTGAAGACCAGAGGTGAAATGGCAAAAGTCCTACTGACCACCGTTGGGCCAGCATTGTACACTAAGGCTCTATCTACTTCAGTGAGAACCGCCACATGTGGGTGCTGGCGCTCAAAGACATAAGCAGCTTGTTTCTAATTCCTTGTTACTTGTTTGCAGCTTGAATTATTTTTGTTGTTGCACATGTTCTGAGTGCAGGCTGCCCCAGGCCGAAGTCCAATGCATCCAGACCAAAGTCCAACAGATATACAAATAAAAACAAAAAAAGGAATTCAAACCAAGTGTCGTCTTTTAGTTTATAATTCTAAGGGCTTTCACTTGGGTTGTGGACAGGTGCTTTTGACATGTTGGAATATATATGGCTCACAAACAAAAATGTAGAAGTAGAGCTAGGCTCAAGCTGCACGTTTTGAACATCACAGAGTTTAGCTGTGTTTGGATTTGGACCTTTCTGAAGACAGGGGCCATTTGCAAAATTCAGGTCTGAATGTGGGTGTCAGATTTTACCTCACCCAGAATTTAGGAAATGTTTGAATCCAGGGCTTTGCTTCTAGCCCAGCCTTACTTATCAGTAGAGATCCAGGTTTTCTAATAATTTATCTGGCAAATTTTGCAATATTTTCCATATCAATTTCTTCATACAGTTTTTTGTCTATTAGGAACCCAGTTTTAACTATAAGCCATTGGAAATGACATAGTTGCATGTCCGATACCGCTGTTGCTTTTTAACATGCACTTGTTATAGAAATCAAGATAGAACTGTATGAACACAGAACACATGCTTGCTAAATACATCCCCCCTCCCATTTTTGAATCTTTAAATATTTGTAATTTAAAAAAACAAAACAAAAGCCTTTTTATTCCACCGATATAGAGAATGGAATTTAAACTGTTCAAATTTATCCTGGCAATGTGTGATTAGAGACAGGATATGCACCAGAAGTGCAATGTCAGATATAGCATTATTAACGAAAGTCATTGCTTTCTCATTTTGATACTTAATACGTGGAATTTCCACAGCTTGCATTCTCTGCCAACAACAATATGGTTAGATGAAAATCAGGGAATGTTTTGTGTTGGCTGGAGGGTTTATTTATTTTGCATGTAAACATCAGGAAACTTTTAACCAAATAAATGATATCTCTATTCAGAAGCTAATTACACCTTATCTGAATGAATTATCAGAATCTTTGCAAATGCGTAACATTTATTTTAGTTTTTTTTCCTGAGTCTGGATGCCTTCAGAGATTTTTCTGTGGAATAACTCTGTTGTTTCAGTGAGGATGATGTATGAGTCAGCTATGCCACTTCTACCTACCTGGGAATTTCCAGGGGGAGCAAAGGGAGTGAAGTGGGCCAGAAAAAGTGTTCTCAGAATTGTTTTACGTTGATGATAGCTTACATCTTGGAATAAAAATTCTACAATAAGGGGTGGATTTCATGTGCGTAAGAACAGAGTTAAGGTTGTCCAAGTCACCTAATTAGATCTACATATAGCTCTCAGCAGAAATGGGAGGTGAAAGGGGACTAATTGATTTAACAGCAGTGTACCGCACTTCCCCTTCTTGGAACCATCTAGAGAACAATATCAGGCTCTGGGAGCGGGGAAAAGTGAGTACTAGATGGAGCCAGGAGAGAACTCAATGTTGGAAGGCATCAGGACTGGGAAGGATGGCACATCATCCACACAACAAAAATAGCGCAGCTACAATGCTGACATTGAGGCTGGGGTTGGTGGGGTAGAAGCACCAATGGATGACGTCAATGAAACAGTATAGGGATTTACAGTTATGTATATGCATAAATGCTTTGCTGGATTGGAGCTTTATGTGATAATATAGTTAACTATTTCAATGCCAGGCATTTTTAGCAGAAATATCAAGGGGATGCACTTATGCCTTGTTGGTGGATGTCGGGCCTCATGCTGGAGTGGGGTGCAGCAGGGCAGCTAGTGGCTGTCAAAGGCTGCTGAAGGGAAAATAAGGAATTAAAACTCAATGCACACCTCTCATATTTGAAGTCACTTCAATCCCTGGCAAATAGCGTGTGTGTGCATTTGTGAGAAAGAGAGCGAGAGAGGCTAATCTGCTCCCCAGTCCTAAAAATCTCAGCTGTCTCCTGGACACTGAAACACAAAACCAAACCCTCCAGCTTTCTCTTGAAACCTTCCAAAAGGCAACAATAGGTTACAATACAAAGCTCTGCAGCACACTGAAAATGTAAGGACAGAGTAAAATACATTAGATTTAATGTTAAATTAAGTCAGTAACTCATCAGCACTGAACTGACTGAACTGGAGTGGGCATTGACAGGGAGAAGACCTGCAAAAGGATGGGGAGTGCAGCATTACCAGCCCAAATTTTCAAAAATTATGAGTCAGCCCCACAAAAAAAGAACAGATGTTGAGTTCTTTTTCTTTGCCTTCTGTTTAAGAATCATCAGAGTGCAAATGAGTCACATTTTTAGGCTTTTCTCCACAACCATGATGGATAGAAACAAATAAAAAAAATCTGAGATTCTCATGTCACTTGACTCCAGATGCTGGAGCTTAAATAAAACACGAACTGTCTTGAGAGCTGTGATAAAATTGGGAGAGCTGTGAACATGGGGAGTGCCATATAATCCCATGGTCTCCATCCAATAGGATTTGAGCCGTTAGTTATGATGACTAATTCTGAACTGCTAAGACAAAAATAAAGGGACTTGCCCACTTTTCATGCAGATTACAAGAATATTTGATCAAATAAATCAGTATCGTGTGATTTTTTTTAATGTCTTGAGCAAATTGGCCTCTTGAACTCCACCAGCAAAGTTATAGAAGCATGAATTAATGCCAATGCTGAACCTTTGCTATAGAAGCAACTTTGCTTTCCTTTCTCTTCACGTGCCAGAAAAATCTCACGGCAGTTTCAGTTTCAGTTTCCTGCAAATCAGCTTTATGTCCTGTTCTCAGGTCAGATGTAAAACTCCTAAGTCTATTGCAGGTAAACTGCTTTCTGAGTCATCTGGAATTCAGCCATCCAGCAGTCTGGAATTCCCCTCCAAACTTAAATAAAGTGAATTTCAGTTATTGGAAACAGTGGAAAGATAGCTCAACCCTGGCTTTTAACTCTTTCAGGTCTTTGTCCATGCAGCTTCCTAGTAAGAGGATGGGGAGAAGGGAAATCCAGCAAACTGATGTGAAGAACTGAAATCATGTGCCACATTGCTAGTCCTCAGATTTGCAACAGGCTGTTGAAAATGTTTTCAGATGAAGTAGTGTCTCAAGCTTTTTTTTGCAGTGCCACAACCTTCCTGCATTCCATTCCTGGCCTCCTGCTCTAGCTTTGATCCCAAAATCTGCTGCAGTTGTAACAAAGAGAATCTTCCACAAAAGCTTAGAACGTTTAGACTGATCTTATTTCTCAGCTGGCCATCTTGCATGATATTGCTGACCATGGGCCCATATACAAGGAGAACTCTGCCTTTTGACACAGAGTTAAAAGCTGCATAGGAGAATGTAAAGAGCAGTGCACAACGAAGCCATCTGTAGTGCACAAGTTCTATTGGTCCTATAAAACTCAGGAACAATCCTGCATATTCTTGAACATTATCTACTGTCCCTTTTATTTCTTAACTAACCATAATAATATATATGCTGACATCTTTTATACTGCACTCCTGTAACACTTAGCACAGGGCCTCATTATACTCTGCCTGCTGCATGTCAGAATCTCTGCCAATGTCTTCTGTGCAGTTCATCTTCATTGAACATTGAGCCTTCTCTTTTTTACCTCCCCACGTGTCATTTGAATTAAAATCTGGGGTATCTGTACCTTTGAGGTCTATGCCTAATACTGTCAGCTGTTCTCTATCTGCTTCCATAGAGATCCAATCCTGGGAACAAGCAAAAGTGAAGCTCCCTTATCCCTGGTGTGCACATGGCAGGCACAGTGCTGGGGATGGCAGAGGCAGCAAGAAAGTACCATTTCTTTTTAAAATAGGAACCAGAAAGGCTCAGATGGAAGTCAAGATCTTCCTGTATTGAGGAGCCACTGCCTCTGGTGAGCCCTGCACTTCCTCTAACAATATGTAAAACTGGCACTTCTCTGATACCAGCAACATATTTGTCCAGATAGAAGTACAGTTACCTTTACAGTCTGTGCTAAATATACGGCTGATGTCTAGCTGGCTCACGGCCTGTCATACCAGCTCAGGGCCTGACCCAGCTCCCAACAAAGTCAATGGAAAGTGGACCACTGAGCTGAATGGCAGTTGACCAGACTGACATTTCCCTTTCCTTGTTATCTGATGAAAGAACCCACTGCATTTGTAGCTTTCCAGTGCGATGCTCTCAGGGTGCAGACATGCCCTACTACTTTTATGCTGTCTCATTCCTGAGGAAATCTAAATTAGAAATATCTGGAGAATCCAAACTTTGGAAGCACCATCTATGATCTCTCTCCTCTCTTGTGATGACAAAGCATTTATCAGCAACTTTAGTAAGAAGGGGAATTTTACTTCCTCTTCAAAAAAAAATGTCTTTTGTTGAGTCAAATCACCATTACCCAGGCTGTACACTGCACAGATTCTGTGCTCTTTGATTTGAGGGGTTTCAAGTACGTGTGGAGTCCTCTCCATAACATTCTCTTCTTCCATTTTCTGAGGGGATTTTTCTTCTTTTGTCCTCAGTGACAAACTCTATGGCCTTCACTTCAGGTAAGGGCTTCTGAGCTGCCTCTGTTTTGTGGTCTTGGTAATTCATGGATTGGGGTTCCTTCACCTTTCTAACCTGGATGTCCATTTTCTATTTGGGGCTTCAATTTTTGCTTCCCAACACTTAATATTTTGTGCTGGTGAGTTTATTATCTGTGATGTTTATATACATTGTCCCTGTTGTCCCTTATTGGATGTGCTATTGGGCTTCTTATTGGGACTTTTGCATTTATTACAATGTTCAGTCATTTTAGCGGACGGTTGTCAACCATCTGAAAATTTACAGACAGTCAGTAAAAAATGTACAGTTTTGACACTGTCCGTAAATCCGTAAATAAATTAATATGTCCATCAAATTGGGTAGAAATAAAACATGTATTTTGACATTGATTGTCATTGTTCTGAATCACTTCTTGTATCATAAAACTACACTGATCACGACTGTATCAATTTCCTGTTTTCTATTATTGCACACGCCCAAGGAACCCAGCTGATCAATTAACTGCAGCTAAAACAATTGCATAATTCCCAATTCCTGTGTACAGAATATTGCAAGTGAGTACACACTTTTGTGGCATTATTGTATTGTTTATGGTATTTTTAGTGATGTCAGTAAAAAGTTTACCATGTCAGTAAGAAAAATAAACTTCAGATCTTCATGTCAATAAAAAGTAAAACACAAGGAAACGAAAGCTGCAAGATGTCAATTTAAATTGGTTTTAATTTAAAAATACACACCTTTAAAAAAAATCCCCATATAGTTTAACAGCCTGAAATTTTTCAGCTGTTCTGATTCCATTATTTAAATAGGACAATGTAAGATTGCACAACTAGATCAACAATCTAGGGCAAAAATAAATCAATGGTATCCCAGAAAAAAGAGCCATTTGAGAGGCAATTGCCTTTTAACTGCCATGAAAAATAAGAAACTTGTTCACTTGCCTTAGTGGAATCAGCAGATTTAGTCCAATGCTAAAATAACTAATTTTCATCTTGGGCTTAAAAAGATGTTTCTCATCTGAACTGGTCTTGATATTCTCCAACTCTGATATAGTTATTTTGCTAGTTCAGTTTTGGAATTTGCTTTTAAAAGAAACATTGGAGTCCTGTATCTGAAAGCAGAAGAGGGCGCTGAAACCACACCCTACAGGAGGACTTTCCCTAACTGCACTGTGGATTTCCCCATCCAGGCATTTCCTACTCTCCACCCCAACCAGAACCATTATAAAGAGCTAAGTAACTGTTACAACTATCATTTTCAGAGCTGCAGACTCACGCCTTGTTTCTTCAGAGAGAACATAGATCCAGGATTTAGAGCTTGCTTTCTTTTCATAATAATATCAACTGCAAAAATTTAGACAAATGGGAAGAATAATTCCATCAGTGACCATGCTTTTTCTGGTGTTCGGGACTTGTGAGTTTCTGTTTTGTTCCTAATTAATTTGCATTTTACTTTTTAAAATAATCATTTCTCTTTACTGAAATGATTTTACATTTCAGTAAATAAAAGGCTGGTAATGTCAGTTAAGATGTTTTCTTTAAATAGCATGAAAAATGTATTTAGCATGGAGTATTCAGTAGTAATAGTCATTCTGTAAATCACCTCCCTAAGAAATGTATTGCACTATAGAATCATAGAGCGGTTTAGGTTAGAACAGATCTCTAGCACATCACTGTAGGTTTGATTTTATAATCCCTGAAGCATCCCTGATAGGTATCAGTCAAGTATAGCACTAAATACCTGCAGGGAAGGTGATTCTACAACCTCTCTTGGTAATTTATTCACCTACTAGTCAGCTGCAAAGTATTAGAGACAAATTCCAACTGGTATAAACTAGCATGGCTCCATTGACTTCAATGGATTTACATTGTTCACCAGTTAAAGAACCGACCTATAGTGTCATTTGAATCTTAATCCTCGTTTTAAAGAATAATTAGTTGATGTTTGCGGAGTATTTTGGAGATGTAAAGCACTGTGTAAGTGATGAGTATAATTAGCTTAACTTTCCCTACACAGCTATTAGTTTAAAAACAACCAAACAAGAGGCAAGCTTTAATAATCTCATATACTAGATATATTATGTATGCTAGATTGTTGGTGCAGGAGACTATGGGCAACAAGAATGCTGCTGAGTTTGCCTTTTACTTCCTTTTTCAGCTAAAGCTTTTGACGTTGAGATTGCACCTGCACACAGAATTGCTGCTCAGATTGGAGATAAGCTTGTGCTGACCTGTAGTGCTACTGACTGTAAGACCCCAGACTTCGCTTGGAGAGCCCAGCTGGACAAGCCTCTATGTGGGACAGTGAACAGTAAGGGGAACAGCTCCATCTTGACTATGGATCCTGTTGGCTTGGTGAATGAGCAGGATTATCTCTGCAGTGTAATTTGTGGCAAAGGGAAAAAAGAAAAGAACATCAGGGTTGATGTTTACTGTAAGTCATTTATTCCTTTTTGATGTGACATTGGTGCAATGCTAATTCATAATAAATGTGATTAATCATTCCTACGACTGCAGTGGAGGGTCTATTGAAACCCCTAGCATAGCGATTCTGCTATGCTTTAAACATGTGTTGCCTGGTAGGGGTCATAGATTGGTGCAGGGATTTCTTATTATGCATCTTCTAACCAGCTACCTGGAGTAAATTTAGCCGTACTGGTTTTATTTGCTCTTGGTATATTCCTCAAAATATATGAAAGCCAGAAAATAGTTCCCTTGAAGTGTTCAAAAAGCTGAAAAAAATATGCTCTGGGTGGAAATGTTTGGGGAAAATTTGAGTTAAAAGGGCCTGATTCAAAGCCCACTGAAGTCAATGGAAATCTTTCTGTTGACTCGGTGGGTACAGCATCCAGCCCCTAGGACCAAATCCTGTTCACCTGACTGACGCAAATTGTTCCATTGACCACAAGAGACCTACTTTTGTGAAGTGAGCAGGAGTTGGCCCATGTTACAGGGATTTTGCAAATTCACTCTGCATGCCACTAGATTAGCTGTTGGTACAAGGCATACTTCTACACCATCAAAATCAATGGAAGTGTAGCTACTGAGTTCACTGGGAAAAAATCAGTCCCATGTACCTTAATATCTTGGCTTGGTCGGGAAGGTATTTATATTTAACGGTAGCTACCATCATTTGGAAAAGTCATTATTTTTCTACCTTTCATAAAACGCCATGATGTTTTTAACATGGACATGTATAAAAAGCAAAGATGAAGCAAGTCCATACCCCAGATCCTAAAACCTCCAGCTTTATGTGTGTGTGTATGCGTATGCGTGTATGTGAAAAGGGTCTTGGAGGATCAAAAAACCCAAAATACGGATCCAAATTTCATGATTGGCACCTATTTCTCAATGAGCTTAAGGAAAAGTGAAGTCATGACCATATGTGAACTTGAGGGTGTTTGGTGTCTGGCTCTAGTTCCAAAGCCAGTTCCTTTGGCCCGTCTCTAGTAAAAAGTAATTGGTGTTGTTCTTTTAGCTTTTCCTAGTGATCCAGTCCTTGAAATCAGCACACCACTGAATGTTGGGGAAAAAGCCAGTGTCACCTGTATGGTTGCCAAAGTATATCCTTCTGAGCGACTGGAGATGCAGCTGGAGAAAGATGGATCTGTTCTTGCCAGCAAAGAGTTTTATGAGGAAATGAGCAACACTACTCAGACAAAAAGTCTGACAGTGACTTTTATCCCCACCTTTGACGACATTGGGAAAGAAATTACTTGTGTGGCTGAATTACCAGTTACTGAAATGGAATTTGAACCCAAGAAAAGACAAACTTCACAGAGATTGAGCATAAACTGTAAGTATATTTATATTAGGAGTTTCAAACAAAATTCAATTTTACACTAGGATTCCTGGGCCGGGGCTACAAATTTAGGGATATAAACAAAAGTACTCCTGATCTCCCGCTGATGTGAATGACTGTATTGCACAAAGATCAAGGACAACGCCATGGCTTTTAGGTAGTATCATCTCTAGGCACAGTCTTGTAATCCCTTCGTGTGATGAATAACAGGAGCGCCCTGGGATATTAAAGTTAACTGTTGCATTCAGTAACAGTGAAAAAACAAAACACGTGAACCTTGAGAACCACCTTTATGGCTCATTCCTCCCTCCTTTTATTTGGCAGCTGGTGTAGAACTCAATCAGAGGGCAAAGGCGTATAGTCTGAGTCAGAGAGAGCAATAACTACATGAGTGGAGGTGTTTTTTTGAAAAATTGCCCTTGAATGCCCATGTAATTCCCAGTTTAGTCAATGGGATCCACAAGCATGCATATAGGGCAGCATTTAGCTCTAAGCAGTTTATCTTGGAAAACCTCTAGTGTTGATTCCTCAATGAGCTTTCTAGGAAAATTGTTCCATTGTTGACATCACTGTTTTGAAATGTTTCCCAATATCTGAAGTGTTTCCTTGAGTCATTTAGCCTTGGACATGGGCATCAGGTCTCATTAATTTAACTCATTGAGCTTTTCTCTTTTGTTTCCTTCAAGTTGGTCCACAAAATACTAACATCACTGTGTCTCCAAGCAACACAATCAGGGAGGGCGACACGCTGATGCTCACTTGTAGGAGTGAAAGTAATCCACCAGCAAGGATTGTATGGGGAAAAGAGCTGGAGAATTCAAATGTTCAGCGTGTTATAGACAATGACACCCTTATCATTCCACATGCCCAGATGAGTGATTCAGGGCTGTTCATCTGTGAAGCCAGGAATGACGCAATGAATAAAACAAAGAGAACAACAGTGGCCATTTCTGTAGAAGGTATGAGTCTGCATGACTTTGACTTGGCTGGTTCTATGAAGCACAGAATTTCAACTAATCTACAGATGACTCCTGAATGAACAAGAGAGTGGGGACCCTGAAATAATGAAACTGGGACATTTCAGGGTCTTCACTATTGTATATTCAGGAGTTGACTGTAGGTACGCTACTGCTATTCAGAAGTCATGTTTGTCAATGCGGTGTCTGATTTTTTTGGTATTACAATGCCTGATGTTTAATAGCCTGAAGTAAGGAGAGAAGCAAAGATAAACATATACATAGCTCCTCCAGTCAGTGGCCCAGTCTGGGTAAGTTTCCCCCATATCCTCAGTGTAATTTACCCCAGCCTACATTTAATCCTGCTCTGCAAAACAGGCACTTACCAGCTTCTCTAGCACCATGTGAATATGTCATTCACCTTAAATGTGTAAGGAAAAATAACCTTCTTTAAAACTGCAATGCCACTGCTCAAGTAGCTGTGTGCTGCACGTTTCTCAGGTGCCCTGTGTTTCTCCTCAAATCTGCCACCTAATTATGTTTCCCGGTGGATTATGTATGGAGTCAGGCTGCCGACATATGTGACTTTGTATTATGAAACCTCGTAAGCCATCTGATATTTAAATAAATGTTGTGTCTGATGTTATCTTTGAAATATCTTAATTTCTGATCTCAGAATGGTCTTTTAGCAAAACTTAAAATATGCTGAATTATAGATGTCAGTAGAACTACTAAATGCCTATAAAACCATATAATGTCTAGTTATTAGAGATAGTGTATAGAACTCATTAACCAAAGGCCTCTTAAAAGGGAACGAATGACCAGCTATAGATTAGTGTGCCTGAAAAAACAACTAGAGGCCTCTTAAAGGGGAACAAAAACCCGATCCAAATGTATGGACTTGAAACTATTAATAGTGTATCTTACTGACAAGGGTTGATGATTTCTCGGGAGTAGGTAGATCAAGAAATGGAAAGGTGGCGTTTGATAGTAATTGTTGGGAGGGGTGGTTATTTTTATTATCAAAGGATAGTTTAATAGAAAATTCTAGTTTTGGGGACTGGGGATGAAAGTTTAAATTTTTCTCTTTTGAGTATTCCTGGAAGATAGTATTCTTCATTTTTGGTCTACAAGAGCAATGTTTTGGGGTTAAACTACTGGAATATTAGTTAAGTATTTTGTTTGCAATTAGGCTTGTCAGGGGCATAATGATAAGGATAATTGTGAAGTACAAGATAGAGGCTACTTGTCCAAAGAGAATGAAGGGGTCTGGCCTGCAATTCAGGTCAGAATAAGCAGGTCAGCGACTAGGGATCAAAATAGGATTTATGCCATGGGGCGGAATATAGTGGTTCGTTGTTTTGATAGGTGTAGGGTTGGTATTAGGAGTAGGATGAGGATGGAGAATAGTAGTGCTAATACACCACCAAGTTTGTTAGGGATTGATCTTAGAATAGCGTAGGCTAATAAGAAGTATCATTCTGGTTTGATGTGTGGTGGAGTAACTAATGGATTAGCTGGCGTGAAGTTGTCTGTGTCACCTAGTAAGTTTGGTGAGAATAGGTCTAGGATGAGTAGGCATACTATTATTAGGAAGAAGCCGAATAGGTCTTTGTAAGAAAAGTATGGATGGAATGGGATTTTGTCACAGTCTGAGTTTAATCTGGTGGGATTGTTTGAGCCTGTTTCATGTAGGAAAAAGAGGTGTACTATTGTTAATCCTGTGATAATGAATGGAATAAGAAAGTGGAATGTGAAGAATCAGGTTAGGGTGGCATTAGCTACTGAGAAGCTGCCTCAGATTCATTGTACTAGAGTGTGCCCGATATATGGAATAGCTGAAAGAAAGTTAGTGATGACTGTGGCCCCTCAGGATGATATTTGGCCTCATGATAAGAGCTGCTTCATTGAGTACTTCTTTGAAATCTCACCTAAAACTTATCTTCTCACCTTGCCTATGCCTTTTAATTATTTTCTTTTTCTTATTGTAATTATATTATATAATTCTGTTGTTAAAGGCCCAATCCTGTAGGTCCTGCCTTTGGCAAAACTCAAATTCAGATTCAGTCTCTGAAAAAGAACTGCAGGATCATTCCCTATATTATTTGTTTCTTTATTTATAATGTAAGACTGTTGCCAAGACTCGTACATGCCTTGTATCAATAAAAACAACCAGTCAATGACAAGTCAGAGTCCCTTCCTTCACCAGTATTTTTTATTTCATTTTTCAACCCTATACAACACTATTAGGAAATTTTGTAATGTGATTTGCTTGTATGACAGGGGGTGTATACAATAACATTGTCCCTATAATTAATCCAGTTTAATTGCATTTGGATAGCATCTTCACAGAAACAAACAAACAGTAGAATTCATGGCCAAAGTTCCAAAAGGGTGTCATTTTAGCTTCTAAGGCCCCGATCCTGTATTGAACGTCCCTGGACAGATCCCTGCATCCTTTTGGAGCTTGTTGGAGGATCAGGGCCCAGTTTAGAACCTGCAATTGACTGCAGGCACAAATGTGACACTATAGGGGTCTGCTACCTCACTTACAGGCACAAATCAAATGTATCAAGATCCAACTTCTATTTGTGTCCACAAATCTAGGGATTTCAATATCCAAATTTAACACTTCTGCCCACAGTTAATTCTGTGTACAACATTAGAAATTTTCTTTAAAAAAAAAATAGCTGTGCATGTAAAAATTCATATGTATGAAAATGATATTAATCATAGATTCTATATTGATAATTATAGGCACTCAATAAGGTGCAACTTGGTCATTTCATTTTTCCTTTTCAATTCACTCAGGTATGAACCTACCCATACAGCAGATTCTCAGACACCGCTTATCTCTTTGGATTGGTAGTGTTAGGCGTATACAATTGTACAATTTGTTATTAGTATATGGGTAGTCCCCTAGGAGCTCATTCTGGATCAAGGAACAAAAGAAATGCAAAATGGTTCTTCAGGCCTCACCCATATTCTTAAGACCCAGTACACTTTGGAAACTATTTCTTCTTTAATAGAAAGGCCTTCCCTCTTTTCACACAGGGGTGCCAAGAATTACAGAGTTCTCCATACAACCTTCCACAGCTGTTCAAGAAGGAGATAATGTTACCATTATATGTTCTGTTGAAAGCAACCCGGCTGCCAGGATTGTCTTAAGGAGAAAATCAGACAGTGAAGACACTGTACTTTATAGCAAGGATGGAATTGTCCATGTCCCAAGTGTGACATTCTTAAATGCTGGAAACTATGAATGTGAAGCAGAGAATGCACTGGGGAAAAGCAAAATGGCAGCAGCACTTAAAGTGGAATGTAAGTGTATATTGTGCATTTCCTATGACCCAACAAAATAGTTCTTTCTGTGAACTGCTCATCAGTTACTTTGGTCTGGTTATAATCCTCTAAACAAAACCATGACTAAGAAATGAACTGTGCTTGTTAGGAGCAGCCCATAATAAGGGGAGATCTGGAGCAGCCCATTATCTCTTTAAGACAAAATGCCTTCTGGAACTTCACAGTTGAACTGGGAGGGGTACCATCATTTGGTTGCACGTACTCCTCCCTCTGTGTGTGGCTGGCTAGCATGAAGTGCAGAACAGACCCATCGTTCTGCCTCCTCTCTTGTCTATCCCACACACTTTTTGGTGAATTGCTTCCTGAGGAGGAGTAATACAGTAATTCCTCTACAGTCCCCTGAGCACAGAGGCTGTGATTATGAGTGAGTGGCTGTAATAGGAGCTGTACAAAAGGTGAGGGGAGTCCTTTCAATGAGCAGTGTGTAAAGGCTAGTCCCCATTTAGCCCTCAGAGCAATGGCAGTCTCAGATCAAGACTTAATAGGGATTGAAACTGAACTGCCCTCTCATCCATATATGCAGAACCTCTTGGCCAGGTCTGAAACACATTGGCTAAGGAAGGCTTGCACTGAAACTCAGAAGCGATCTGTGCTGTATTTGATTTGAGGATAAATAGAGGATTTCAGTGTCCAGGGATGACACTCTAGCACCTAATAAAGAACACTATCATTGCTCATGTTACTGAAAACTAACCATGGATCCTTCATTTTAGATGGCCCAAGAAATATGACGGTCTCTGTCAGCCCCTCTGCCACTGTGCGAGAAGGGGAAGCTGTGACAATGACATGTACTAGCTATGGCAATCCATCTCCAAAGATCTCCTGGATAAAGCATTTGATCAATGGAGAGTCTCAGTTTCTTTCTGAAAATGCAACTTTAACTATAAATAATATAAAGGCTGAGGATTTGGGGGTTTATGAGTGTGAAGGAGCTAACCAGTTGGGAAGAGAGAGAAAAGCTGTGGAATTAATTGTTCAAGGCTAGTACAACACTATAGATTGTAAGCCTTGCTTTGAAATTTTAGGGCTAATCTTGCTCAAATTGAAGTCTGTGAGAATTTTGCCTATGACTTCTGTGAGAATGGCCCTTAGTCATTAAAGGTAAAATGTACCCAGTGCAGATAGCTCATGCAGAGCTCTTGAGCTCTCTGGATCACGTGATCCCCATAGGGTATGTCTACACAGCCAGTGGCAGCCTGGCTCATGGGGCTTGAGCTACTGCATTAAAAATAGCTGTGTAGGCAGCATGTTTACGTTGTGGTTTGGCCGGAAGCTCAGGCTCTGAACCCTAGGGCAGGAGGTGGGCTTCAGAGACCAAGCTCCAGCGCAAGCCACAAGATCTACACAGTGATTTTTAATAGGTAGCACAAGCTCCACAAGCCAGAAGCTCAAAGGCTCTCTGCCATGGGATGTATAGACATAGCCACAGTGCCTCTGCCTTAGGAGCTGTGGTTGTGTTGAGCAGTCACACAGGGGAGCTTCCACATCCCTGCACACAGGGATGCTGGATTGGCTTCAAGAGTCCACGCATAAAAAGTGCAGAGGGGATGCTGGTTCTAAATGTCCAGTCTGGAAGGAGTGCCCGTCGTGGATTGGGGTTGTGACTCCTATTCTCCCATGCCCTGCTTCATTTCACACTGAAAACTTGGCTACCTGGGCTTTTGTGCAGAGAAAGATTGATTTCACCTTTAGGGAATATTATTCTTTTGGTTACCTCTTGGAATTGGGGAACCCATTTGAGGAAAACAAGATCTGAACTTGACCGTCATCAGAAACTCAAAGCAAACCAAACCTGAACCTTCTTCAGGTTTAAAAAAAAAATCTTTTAACTAGATAGCTCTACTTACAACAACTTGTTGATGGATAGGGAGGTAGAGAGAGACACACACCCTTCCCCCCAATATAACTTTGATGAGCTTAGTGTACCTGAAAGGTGCCAAATTGAAAGCATAGCTATATGTGTATGGTATTGTTGTTTATTATTAATTAATAAAATATTAATTATTGTATTACTATATTATTAGCCATTTACATAAAAAAGTCACGTGGACTACAAGTAATATGTGGATTTCTCTGCCTTTGCTCTTCTACTTGTATTTACTGTACAGTGATGCTATGTTGCACAGGGATCGCTTCTGTTACTAATCTGCATTCTCTTTATTCTTTATTTTTTTGCAGTTCCACCCAAAGACACAACGCTTTTAGTTTTTCCTTCAGACACTGTCAGAGAAGGAGACAGTGTTACCTTCTCTTGCACTTCTAAGGGTATTCCAGTTGTTCAGATCATCTTGAAAAAGAAAACAGGAGGTGTGGACCCAGTGATTGTGTCTGAAAATGGCAGCTATACCATATATGGGGCTCAGCAAGAGGATGGAGGAATGTATGAATGTGAATCCAGAAATGAGCTCGGACAGCAATTTCAAAACATAATAATTGATGTCAAAGGTCAGTTAAAATAATGTTCTGTATGTTAATAAAGTGGGGGGGGTTTCTGTTGGAGAGGTAAAACATGATCTAAAATATCAGCCAGTTTCTTCATACTCTAGGTTTTGGGGTCATTCCCTGGGGTTTTAATTTTTTTCCCTTTTTTTTTTTTTTAATTGTGTGGGGAGTTAGCCAGGGTTTTGTCATAAATAATTGATTGGAACAGAGCACCAGCAAGGACTGTTCTCCAGAAAGATACAGATATCAGAAAAAATTGTTCTTCAAAATATTTAACAGTCCCTCAAAACAAGGTTCCATATTGTGGAATCCTAATGACTTTTTCAGAGAAAGGTCACATGTCTGAAGGCTGGGCAAACATGCTCTTTTTTAGGACTTTGATCCTTTGTCTTTGCCCTTGCTGTATCCGTTTTACAGAATGAAGACTTCAGAAGCCAGGGCCTCCTTTCATGAACATAAATAATCACTTTAAATTTAAAAAAAGAAAAAAAGTTCTGCATAAAGAGAAGGGTACTAAGTCCATCAATGAATAAAATAGCCTTCCTTCCAGTAGCTGTTGCCTGTACTGTGTGAAGACTAGAGAGAGAGTACCATTAGCTAGTGATCAAGTAGATTCTAAAGAAAAGATTCTGATGAATCTGTCAACTGAGTTATAGTCCTGAGAGCCAGCTGTAGATTGTCAGCCTCTACATTTGCATTTAAATCTTACCCTACATTTTCCTTCTTTTAGCTCCTCCTCGAAACACTGCAAAGTTAATACATCCATCAGACGATGTTGATGAAGGGGAAAATGTCACTATTACGAGTACAACCTATAGTTATCCACCTTCACAGATTGTCCTGCAAAAGGTCCATCCAAGCAACATAACCATCAGAGTCATCAAAAATTACACAGGCACATTCCCAGTTGCTGTTTACAATGAGGCTAGAAATAACACTGAAGTGATTGAGATAGCTGTTGTAGGTAGGCAGATATATTGCTTTGAATTTACTTGTATTGTTACCTTCTAATGAATGAAAGATTACTGTTAGCAAAGATAGTGTACTGTTCACCCATGCATAGATATCCCATGGTTAGTGGTGAAAAATTCAGACTTAATGATAAAACAGTTCACAAATGAATATCAGTAATGTAATAACCTCCTATACAGCACTGATATTATTAGCTTTACTACCCCAAGATGGCACAGTGGCTCAAGGGAGGTGGGGAGAAGGCTGGCATTGTCCCACTTTCTCTATGCACCAGTCTGCAGAGTGAGATTGGCACACAGGGAGGAGCAATCTGTACCTCACAAAAGGGGATAGAAGGGTGCCCCGTTGTGCACTGAGGAGCTGCTGGATTCATTCTGTCTCCATGAGGAGAATGCCTCCTGATTCTCCCTGAGGCAGTCTGCTTACAACACCCTTTATTGTGTACTAGGCCAAAGAGGCCTGAACTTACGTAGGACTAACAAACCCAAGACACTGGATAACGATTAAGTTGACTAGGAAGAGTGTTTATTGAAGAAGAGAATGAAAGGCAGCTTGCTTGAAGAAGAGGGTTTTCAGAAAGAATTGGAAGGAGGAAGGCAGATGAGAACAGGGAAGATGTTCCAGATGAAAGCAATAGGGTCTGTCCCGTTGTAACAGCTGGGGCACTGCTCCACTCAGAAAAATAGGAAACTAAAAGCATCATAAAGTAAATTCACCCGTTTGTAGCTGTTAACGTTAGAGAAGAGCTCTTTCAGAGCAGGATTCACGTGGTACAGCTGCTCCAGTGCCCTGGGCTATATCATGCACATATTCACATTCATTTTGGAGCTCCAGAGGAGAACATCATGGGGCAGCCAAAGCAGCTAGAGCACAGCACTGAGGGGCACTTTCTAAGACATCCTGAATTAGTGAGTATAAGTAGAGCTCAGGAAAGCTAGAGTTCCCCTATAAAAATCTTTGTCCTATAGACACTACTGGGCATAGGGAACTGTATTATAATCAGTGTGAACCCAGTGTGGGAGGAGAGAATGGCAACAGAAATATGGAAAGATTGGGAAAAGGGTAAAGAGAGGAATAGGGGGAAATAGGTCAGAGGTGCAGATGTGCCAAGATTACAAGGCCTTGTACATGCGGACAAGACCTTGAGTATCATGCAGCAAAGGGACAGGAATCCAGTGAAAGAATTCAAAGGGATCAGGCAGTATGCTCAAAGCCGGAGGAGAGGAAAATGACGTAACAGTAGCATACATACAGTGTTGTGGATACATCTACCTGTAGCAGTTTTTAATCAGCTTCTCTGTCTTCTCTTTTTTTTTTCTGTTTTTCAGCAGGTGTGAAAAAACCAGATTTCATGATTGCTGTGATTGTTATGGTCTCTTGTTTATCAACAATGGCAATTCCTGTACTTGCAATATTGATTTATGTGTCAAGGAAAACAAGGATAAATGGATCCTACCATCTTGCAGATGCATTGAAACCCAATGTTTAATCAAGTGACTAACCGTCTTCATTTCATAACATAATATGACATGCAAATGACTTTTTATAACACTGTCATATGAAAAACATAAAAACATCTGTACTTTCATAAGTACTACAGTCTTTAAGTTAAAGAGAAAAAGTAAGATACTGCCTTAGAAACAGGCAAATTGCTTCCCAATTAGATGCTCAGCAAGAGTTCTTTAAAGTGCTAATTTTGTAGATAGTGTATCATTTGCTGTATATATGTATTATAAACACATTCAAGTGAACATCAGTTTGGAAATTCCAATATCCTATTGCAGCTGTACATAGAAATGTTGTTCTTTGAGATATAAATCAAAACTGTTTGAACTGATTAGCCTTTTTTGGTATTATTAAATAGTTTTAAATATAATTTATATAAATATTTGTTGGTGGTACTGTCCTACTGCATGTAATGTGTTCCAGGTCCTCCTCTTATTTATGCTGGCATAACTCCACTGGCTCCAGTAAAACTGCACAGTATAAATGAGAAAAGAATTTGGCCTTATGTTTCTAATTAATTGTCACAAATTTAAATCCCTCAGAATCAATTTAAAACTTTTTCACTTCTATTTAATAAATGTGCCAAAGCTTCTGATAGGCATGTCCCAGTTATAAATGTTATTCATAGTATATGTTTGGGCATAAGGTACAATCAACTGTTGTAGCAATGGTATGATATTTATTTGGGGTCTGGGCACTTTAAAGTAAATAGCAAGATTTTTATTGATTTCACCCTGAGCAAAATCAGGCCCATAATTCAGACGGTTGCTGTAACTAGACATGCTTTATAGACTTTCACACTAACCTAAACCCACCTTTCGTTTATTGCTGTTAATCATAAATGGTAATAAGGTTCCAGTACACATATTCAGCTCTCATTGAATTGACACAGAATGTGATAGCTTCATCATAAAGAATTTGACCTAAAGGCTTTAGGTGAAGTTTCTAAATATTTCACCATCTCCTGTTCTTGGTACAGCATTTTTGTTCATAGAAATGTTTATTCAGTTAAAATGCCCAGCTGATGCCAATGTAATGGTAAAATGCAAAATGTATGTTTGCTATAGTCCCACTTTTTAATCCTTATTTTTGTGGATAGCCAAGTGGTCAAAACTCTGAAACTAGGTGGTGTATTTATTTGTTGTGAATATTATCATTTTCTTTCTTGTACGATATGTGTGGCAATAATGGGACCCAGGGCACAGACTGGCCTTTATGAGGGAAAACTCGAGGAGTTAATGCGCACATTTCTATAGAAGGCACCAACACAAAAGCAGTGGCAGTAGCAGACTCAGTAAGTATTATGGGCTAGTTGTCGCAAAGCAGTACATGGTCCCGGGTACTAGAAGTTTCTATCAGGAGAATAAGTGAAGAGATGCCATTCTGTTAATCTAAGTAAAAGGCACCCTGCATGCCGCTTCTGCCAATCCTGAAGAAAGAAAGATCTGCCCTAATTAAGGAAGCATGTTAAAAAGCATGTCTCAGAACCTGGAGCGCAACTCCAAGGGTATGAGAGGTCCGCCAGGGTCATCTCGTCTTAAAAATACTGAGCCTCTCAGAGATGAATTGTGCCCCCTAGAATGTCAGGTAGGTTCTCTCCTTCTGCATGGAAAGGGGGATCCACAGCTTCTGTGGTATCCTTGTGGCAGAGGCAGACCAGGTGCCAGCTCGTGCCAAGTCTTTAGGCCTCAGCTGAGCACTGACAAATTCATTGCTGGAAACCTGTCGGTTTCACCTGTGTGTTAGTATGGTTAAGATGGGTTTGAACTTATAGCAGTGTGGTTAGTGTTTAGACTTTATGAAGTTCTTGTAAATTGCGGCATGCATTAATATCACATATAATTTCTTTATCACATGCAATAATGTAATGTTTAAGTTTTTGCTTTGCAACTATAAAAAATGTTTGCTCTAAAACTGTGAGCCTAGTCAGGAGAGATCATGTCCTGCCTCTCAAGAAGACCTATCAAAACTTAAATGGGCTGTTGTGGAACATCACAAAGCAAAGACTTTGTTAATTATCCCCGTGCATCCATGAAGAGGCTATGTGCAAAAGTGCTTGTCCCATAAGCTTGTGTTCTGGACGAAGGAAATAAAAACAGCTGGCAAGAAAATGTTTTCGTCTCTTTTGCTGTTTGACTCTGACAGGGCCGGAGCTACAAAACAGAAGCAGAGCTCCCCAGGGTCAACCTGGGTTAGCCCTAAAAGCCATTCAGAGCTGACCGATCACGACCACTCTATCACCTTGTAAAACCAAAGACCAGGGGTGGCCAAACTTACTGACCGCTCAAGACCCACCCTCCCTGCTGGGCAGAATCCTCTAGCCCCACCATCCTGCTGCAGGGCAGAAACTCTGAGCTCCCCACCCCAGTCTGGTAGGTGGAGAATGGGGGAGGTGACATAGAGGGCTTTGCAGGCCACACTTTTAACTGTAAAAAAACGCATGTGGCTCACAAGCCACAGTTTGCCACTCCTGCCAAAGACACTACCTCATTTATATATATATATGCTTGCCTGCTTTAACTTTGTAATAACTCTCATTTATTTCCTTAATTAATAAATCCTTAGTTTACTATACGATTGGCTACAGTGTTGTCTTTGGTGTGAGAGCTAAGATACAAATTGACCTGGAGCAAGTGACTGGGAGTAACCTGAATATTTTGTGACCTTTGGTGTATACCAACCAATTATCATGAAGTCTAGCTAGCCTGGGTGGCAAGATAGACTGGAATGCCCAAGGGGACTGTTTGGGCCACCGAGATAAGACTCAGAGGGGTAGCCGCGTTAGTCTGTATGCAGCAAAAACAACGAGAGTGCTACAAGATAAGACAGTTACAGTGCTTTAGGGGTTAACATTTCTTACTGGGTGGGTGAAATCTAATTATAAAACACACAGCCAATTTGGGGCCTCTGATTCTTGACAGTCTGCCCTGAGGCTGGCATTCACCGTATCGAGCCACTCCAGACAGCATGACAATCATCATTTTTCCCTCCATTCTAGTAGAGGGGGTGGAGTCTGGTTGAGCTGGGATGAACAGAGGAGGAAACCTGTTATCTTTTCTGCAAACCCACCACAGGGCCATCTGTGACCCAAGGGGAGCTTCTGGTAGCTCAGGTCCAAAAGAGCTGCACTGCCAGGGAGCTTGGAAGCCATCAGGATTTTGAGCTTAGTCCTGCTTTGAGCAGGGGTTTGGACTAGATGACCTCCTGAGGTCCCTTCCAGATCTAATATTCTATGATTCATGCAGCTGCACAGACTGCAGCGTTGGTTAACTCACTGGGGATTGAACCAGGGATCACTGAAGCATAAAGCATAAACTGCTACAGCTTTAGCTAAAGAGCAACAGTTTTATAGGTGGGCATAATAACTCATATCCTCTGCGGATCAGATTAGCAGAGGGGGACAAGTAACACTCCCCTATACCCACCACCCCATATGTACACTGATGACTCTGGCCACACAGATTCCCTGGAATCTGCCAGTTTGAGGGGTGAGGCCTACTGCATTTTCTATGAAGGACAAACTGCCCCTATTGATGGATTAATGTAGGGAGATATTTATAAGGTGATTTCCTCCCCCAGAGCCTGCTCCTGTGAGTTTTTCATGGGACAGGATGATCTGGGCCATCATTTTTCACAGGAAGGGATGAAAGGTTCACAATCAAATAATTTCTCTCGTGATTTGTAGAATTTTGCAAATAAGGTGACAGCTCAGGCCAGCTCTAACTGTGGTAGGTAACATGGAGGAAAACTGCTGCCGCGGGGTGCAGACTTTCTGCCATACCTGGGCAAATAGGAACTCATGCTCACCTAGGACTCCTGGGAAGGACCATGCTCGCTACTCCTCTAGGAAGAGGAAGCAAGAATGTGCATGGGGAGAAGATGGGGTTGAATCCAAGGATATGGATCTAGGTAAGAAACCCTGAGCTGGCCATATTTGTGCATTTGTCTCTGACCAGCAGATAATGTTCTCTCTGGGACAGGGTTTCTGGCTGGATAAGGTTATGAACTGCTGCCAGCAAAATTTGCTACTGGTAGCATTTATGGCCATCTAGATATTCTTCTTTTGCTGCCCTGTCATAATTGGCTGCTTCCACCTTTCCCCATCTCATGGTCTAGAGGTAGCAAGTTGTGACAGATGGGGGCATTCCCATCACAATTCGCTTCTATTATGAAACCTCTCTTTTAAATTTGAACATAAAGAGGTGTTTTTTGAATTTGGAAAACTTTGTTATAGTAACAAGGTATAAAACCAAGAATCTTAGTTTACATTTCAACACTATTTCTGAAGCATCTAAACATTTTTAGAAACAGAACTAACGTTTATTTTCTTTCTTTAATGAGATGGACATTCAAATTGAAACCATTACTCATTTTCATCAGTACTTCAACTGCATAATTCCAAGAAAACCAAAATATTTAGCTTAACAAATATTTAGCTTAACAAAATAGTTATAAAATGTATATGTTTTGTAAACATCACAATTATATATAACCGTATGCAGTTATACTCTGTCTTATTGTTTTGGATGTCTTTATTGATTCTTGTACTATGCACAATCATATTCTGTTTAAATATCTGCTCACACATATGGTGTGTGTTTCTAACATAATTTTGTGTTTCTTGCCATAATGCAATCTCCATTTTCCAGTTTGCATATGACAAGGTTGCAGTAAAGGCAGTTGTCCTCCATGCTGTCTGGAAAAGCAATATCATTTAATAAAATGATGATGATCTACTGATCAAATTTATAGAAATCTTGACTAATTTGTGAATGTCATATATTTCAATAATTAAATGATTTGCAAATATGTTTCTTTTTGGGGGGGTCATATTTTAAATTCTAATTAGTATCCTCATCTATTTATATCAGTGTTAGATTAATGCTAGTAGATACAACTATTTCCAATTAGATTTCACTGCTCTTTCAATGTCACCTATTCTTTTTTTTCATTTTTCCCTGAACACTACTATTGGAATACCAAACTTGTGACAGATCCCACAGTACATGTACTGAGATATGACATTATTCCACTCCTCCTGTTATCTTTCCAAAGGCTTTGGTCTCACTAGGAAAATGTAACAAAGCTATTACCTGACTATCATAAAAAAACTGCTATTTTTCTTCTATATATAGTTATGGTCTCTCATATAGTTTCCACAGGACCAATGTCTTTATGCTCCAAATATGTTTCTGCAAACTAATACAACTTTTAATTAGAAAATGATCAAATCCTACCAATTCAGTCAATGTCCATTATTAAAAAGAGTAAGCACAAGTATGTGCTGTGTTCATGTTTATCTGTAGCTTTCAGGAACATATTCTCTTATATTACTGTTATATCACATTTATTGACAACGGCTTCAAATTAACACTTCATGTTAATTACAGAAATAAGTATCTTATATCACCTGTAGTAACTCAGCAAGTTTATTTCTCGTCTTGTCTCATCACAGAAGGGTTCAATTATTTCTTTTGTTTCCATTAATGTTATCTATAAGTGTAAATATATATACACACAGCTGTCACTGTTGATATGATAATTCCAACAATTTTAGAATTTTTCAGAACAATCAATATAGATAATCTCATTTGTAATTTCTCACCAATATCCATGAGAAAGTTTAGTCATTAAAACACTATAGTGTATAATTTTTTAAATATACATTATCAACACAATAATACATTCTTCAACCTAACATTTTATTTTTTAAACTGCAGTCCTCATAATGTCAAACCCTACTGTGAAGTTTATTTTTATTTGAATCTATTAAACGTCTTGAAAGCTTACAACAATAATTCAGGAAATAACATCACAGATACTAGGCTGTATTTGAATGTTATTATATAGTACTACATTAGTTGAGACAATTCCAAAGTATAAGAATGGAAAACATTTTGCCACAATAATCCAATCACCTGGTGCATTGTAAGGAAGCAGTAGGGTATCATTTTGCATAATTCTACTCTGTGTTCACTGAAAAAAAAAGAGAAAAAAATGCAGTTATATTTGTCAATTATGCAAACTATGCGGTTGAGATTATACTGTGTTTTCCAGTTTAAATAAACACCTAGGTACCTGCTTACCCTTTTTCATTCCCCTACATCAAATTGTATTTGCTGTTACTTAAGACTGTGCTTAACTGCCTTTATTAAAATGTGGTTTGTCCCGAGGTTGGGCATGAAAGATTGGTAATATTTACCTTTTCAGATTCATTTCTCTTGCCCTCCCACAGAATGCTAATGGAAACTACTGCAGAAATGGCTTGTACCTGTTGACGCATAAGCATGTACAAATGTATTAATCATTCTGGCATATAAAAGAGTTCATAAATACATATACAGATGGGATACTCACTGTTAAAAATAAGCTAGTATGGAACAGCGATTTCTTTATTTTTAAGACCCACGTCCTCTGTCTTTCTTGCTTTAAAAACTGACTAACCAGTGCACATACCAGTGTTGAAGTCATGCCCCCACTGAACTCTACAGCAAAACTAATGTTGACTCCAACATGTCAAGGACTGTACCTCAGGTATATAAATCAAAATACTATTGAATCCATGTTTGGCAGCAGGAAGTATAGCAAAATGCTGCAGCTATTGGTTTATATTCACACTTCCATGCTATTCGGACATGTTTTAAAACCATTTTTTGATGGTTCCTGGGTTAAGGTGTGCTCCCCACACTGACTCTGCAAGAGCTGAATTAGTCCAGGTGAGCCCAATCAGCTAATTAGGCTGCTGCTGAGAAACAGCAGTCACTCCCTGGGAAGAGGGAGGAGGGTTTGGAGCTCAGAATAGAGGGTGGGCCCGGGTTCCCCCTGCCTGTCACTGCAGAAGTGGCACTGTGAGGCAGCGAAGCAGAAGATTGCCTGAGACTGCATGGTACACTCTCTGTAGAAGGGGAGATTTTAGTAGTGGCCTGGCCAGCAGGCTGAGTCACAAAGAGGATGCCGTGGTTCCTGGAGTGAGAGAAGGGCTGTAGAGAAGAACCTGATATGGTGTAACTGCTGGAAGGGGCGTCGGCCTGACTGAGCTATTCCCCAGAATCACCAGGAGGTGGCACCAGCGATGAGTAGAGCAGACAGTCGCGGTTTCATTATTGCTATAATTAATATTTCCATGTAGTGTCACAAGAAGTCACCTACCTTTCTGCTTGCTTGCTCGACAACACATTCACATTTGCATTGATCACCTACATTAGATGATAAGGCCAAAGTTAACAGTTCAAAAATATTTGACAAATCAGTCCAGTCACCATCCCTGTTTACTCTTATTGAAATTTACCTCGTCACCCAGGCAGCTTCTGGGACACAAGAATGAGATGATATAGATTCAACAAGGTGTGAGCTGGAGGATATCACAGTGTACTCTAACAATAATTTTTCATTTCACATGTGATACGGTAAAAAGACTTTGACTTTGAAGATTTTTTACCAATATACAGTTTGTGGCATGGTCCCCTCTACTTATCTTTACCACTGGAAATTTTTTTCCTTAAAATTACCTTTGGGTGGGTTTGTTGGTGATTGGGATGTATAGGCTGAAGCTTCAGTCTATCTCCATTGCTTTCACAAAAGGCAAGATTACACTGAAAAGAATTTATGCTGTAAACTTTCTTTGGGAAATGGTTGCATTTATGTTCCTTCCCCTATTTCCCATTGATATTATATTACTGTGGTTTTAGTTTTACTACATGGAAGAATAAATATGTTGGTAAATCAAGTTGCTTTTTTTGTTTTGTTTTGGTTTGCTGTGTGAGGACACAGAAAAAGTTGTCAGCAACAATATTAAATTTTTAAAAAAACTGTCACAAAGACAATGAATCCAGTCTTCACCATTGAATATCTATGACCCGATTGTAGAGTTGAAGAAATAATGAAAACAATCTCAAAAATAAATCATTACCTCATTATTGAATTCAGAACTATGATCTGCCAGTATCTGCTCTAGACATTGAAATCAATTTATAGTTTTACAGATTTTCTTCACCACCTCATGTGCTGTCTTATTTCTGAGTAGAAATGCTTCCACCCATTTTGTAAGATGATCTATAGCTGTCAATATGCACTGGTTTCCTTTGTTTGTTGCTGGTAATGGGGCCATGAAATCTGTTCTTAGGGCATCTAGACCGATATGCAGGAGTATAGATTACACTTTGAATCTCTTCTATTATGTTTTCTTAATAAACCCATATGTAGTAAGCGGAATAAACACTGTGATGTGGTTTTCACAGTGTTTAAACAAGCACACAGCCAGAATCCACTTTACTTTAAAAAGTAAAGAAATGTATGCATAGGGATAGAAAAAGTCCTGCAAAAGTAAACCTGCATAAAAATGCTATGCCAGTGCAAAGAGCAATAGAGGTCATTGCTGCACAATGTCATGCCACTTGTATGTATTGCACTTGTGGCCAATTGGAGGCTGTATTGTGAAGCAATAATAAACACAAATACCAACAAACAGTTCCCTTGGACACCCCTTAAAAGCTTTCTTGCTGCTTTTTAGGGAAGTGAGTAAGGCTGTGTATATGTAATCTGCACTGAGAATGTTCCTAACGCATTGACAATGGAATGGATGCAAAAAAATTGTTTTGAAAGATAGGTAGTAGACATATGAGAATCCAAAATTCACCTTATAATTTTTCACAATGGTATCCAAATTTAATTTTTTTCTTACTTTCTGGTGATGAAGACATCTTTCACTTTGGTTTGGAAAGAATAATATAATGACATTAATATTCACGTATTAAAATATTATAGCAAGGGTATGGATTTACATTTTTACACCAATGGTTAATTATCTTTCTTTGCAGTATAAATTTCAAATTTGTATTTCCATTTAAATTAAAGGATTTTGTTTCATTACTTTACATACCCCCTCCTTGAAGTCTTTTGCCATTCCTGGCCAACAGTATTTTGGTGTCAGTGCAATTCTCATTTTGATTATTCCTTGATGTACTCCCATTTGACTGTCATTATACCATTCAAACAGTTGTAGGGGTTGTTTCATGTTGTGCACTATTTCAGCCTTTTTACCTTTTGCAGAATGGAAAAGTTTTCCCCCTGCTAGTCAAAGAAGATGCAGATACCAGGTATTGCAGTTAAGCAATTAGCACATATTTTTTAAAGAATCTATATAAAAGATATCTGTAAGGAGAATGAGCTGTGATGGCTTGAGAACGGAGGGGAGGAATTGTACTGTAGGGTTGTAATTGGATATTGAAAATTCTTAAACTCAGAAACCATTGCTCAGTGAAAATGTATGGATTATTATTGCTGTTTGTGGCTAGACTGCCGACCTAATTCGGAAATACAGTTGAATTATAGCATATTTTTATATATGCCTGGGCAAGGCAGGGCCAAGCTAAGGACAAAGCAGCCAGCACCTGGGAAGCCAAAAGAGGAGTACAGAAAGCTGAGCTGATCCACAGCAGCAGAGCCAGAGGGGCACCCCAGAGAGCTGAACAGAGCATAGCTGCACAGGGCAGAGCGAAGCTGGAGCTGTCTAGATGTGGAGGCCAGAGAAGGAGCCCAGGGAGCTGAGCTGAGCTGACTCAGAGCAGCGGAGCCAGAGGGGCATCCCAGAGAGCCAAGCTGAGCAGAGCAGAAGCTAGGGCCCTCTGGAGCTGGGTAGGGTGAGCAGCTGGGGCGAACGAAGGGGACCCTGGGGGTGTGCGGCTACTGCCAGAGCAAGTGATTGACTCTGCATCCCTGCAGCATAGCCAGGGCCTGGACAGTGAGCCTGTGACGTGTGATACAGACCGTGAACCCCTTTACACCCCCAAGGTGCTGTTTGTGATTCCCCTGCGCCAAGGGACAGTGTTGGGTCTTTCCCTTTAACCTTTCTCCTCTTTTCTTATTTTTGTTTGCTGTTCGTGTAATAAATTGTATTGCTTTTCACTGCATGCAAGGGTTAGTGGGGCAGGGAAGAACCCAGTGCAGAGTCAGTACCCTGGAGTAGGGACATTCCAGCCCCTGCCCTAAGGGACCATGGCAAGGTTGGGCATTGAGCCCCAGGAATCCTGGGCCCAACCTTGTCGGGGTTATAGGGACCCCACCACACAGGAGAGTGGGAGGGGAGCCCTCGAGGTCAGGTGGGCCTCTGGGTAAAGAGTGGGAGCAGGGAGTCAGATCCTTTTGCTAGCCAACTCTACTGGGGTAGTGCATGAGCAAGGGAAGTTCCCCACAATAGCGGGCCCATTTCCCCTCTTACAAATATAAGGAGAGAAAACAGGAAGCAAAGTCAGCTCAGGAGGGCACTCAGGAGGAGGTCAGAAGGAAGTTCAGAGGGCGAGCCCAGGCTCCGAAGTCAAGGCTGCAGGGAACTCTGTCCTTGCTAGAAGCCTATTGTTGTGATGAAAGAGGGAAACAAATGCAGATGTTGGTGAAGAATAAACAGCCTGGTGTGTGTTTGACTGCAAAACCACTTGAACTAGTCAGGCAGCAAGGTTCACTGGACAGTCATGGAGGTGCCCTCTGACGCCCCTGTAAAAAGGTTAATAATTAAGAGCATTAGGGGCAACATTCACTTTTTGCAGGCGCAAATCAGGTATTTAGCTATCTCAGAGCATGTCTACACTATGCTGTGGCTTGGTACAAGCCTCATAGGCCAGGTGGATCATGAACACATGCTAGCTTGGCTCAAGCTAATTTACTAAAAATAGCACTGTGGATGGTGCTGCATGGCAGCAGCTTGGGGTCTCAAGCCCACTCACCCCTGGGTCTGAGCTGGGAGTGCTAGCCTGAGTGTCCCAGAGCCGCAGCATCCACATTGCTATTTTCTAACACACTAGCTTGAGCCCTGCTGCCGTGCAGACACACCTTAAGTGCTAGGATTTGTGCCCTCCATTCATTGGGAGTTCAAAAATGTGGGTATAATTTTTGTGACATTTGTGTCAACCAAAGAGAGATGAGGGAGAGGCTCTGATCTCCTAGACCCATTGGAACTCCAGGAGTGTGTGTCCTGGCATGGATTAATCCAGTGTGGGACACACAGATAGGATGTAACTGAGTCACCCCTTCTGAGAACTTCACTAACGGCCAGCTACAGTTTATCTAATCCGAGTTCCTGCAGTGGAATAGTGGAAGCTATATACACGGGTTGTTGAAACCGAGAGAAACGTGCATAAACCACAGTGAGGGAGCCAGCTGGCACTGGATTTAACTGTGTGAAAGCAAAATAGTGTGAATTCTGAGAGCCAGTTCGTTCTGTCTGAGGGAGATCTTATCTTCCCTTTAAGTGGAAGCCAGTCCTGGTAGTCGGCAGAAATGATGCCAGTGCTGAGCTGATGGAACCCTCCTTCCCAATCCAGACATAAGGGTCAGGGCGCCTGCAAAAGCCAGGAGCCATTGAGTTTCTGCAGGTTATGGCAAGGTGTAGCAGGTACATCCCTCGGCTCCTTTCCTCAGCTGTAATGGAATCATGCATCAAAAGCACCCGCACAGGACTTGAGATCTGGCTTCAGTTCATGGCTCTAAACAATAGACTTCCAGTGTGACTCGACCTTGTCATGGCAATAGTAATATTTCAATACGTTGAGGCTCTATTATATGAAACATACACAAAGACTTCTTCAGAGGCAACGTGGGCTTTGTACGTATGTTTTAGGAGAGACGATAGGAAAGCTCCTTCCACTACGCACATACAAAGCACCAGTCCAGTGCCAAGTTGTTGTTGGGTATTTGTTTTGGTTTCTGCTCTGAATGAAGGCCTGGGTGCTGATAAGGAAGTGTGGTGGGGTAGGCAGTTAGATTCTCTTTGTGGTTGCCATAGGAACCCCTAGCTCTTATAAGTAAACAGAGTGACCTTGGCACAAACCACTTTTCCCAGTGATGTAAAATTAAATTAATGTGAATTCATTTTAAAAATTAATTAAATTAAGAATTAAAAAATCCGAGCTGAAAGGGGGAGCAGAGCCCGCCTGGACGCCTTGAACCAGCTGGGCTCCATGCCCCAGGCAGGGAGGGAGGGCACCCTTTGCTTTCTGAGGGCACAGCCCAGATCCTGCCCCCACTGGGCCCCACACTGCGTTCCCCGTGGCGTTGGAGAGCAGTAACTGCAGCACCAGGCCCGTCCTGGGCTGGGTCTGCCAGATGCAGAAGCAGCTGCTGTGGGGGGCGGGTCAGGCCAACTCATTCCATGGTGGCATGCGGTGAACAGGGGTGGAGCGTGGGCAAGGCAGAGAGGTGGAAGAGCTTCTAGGAGGCTTAGCCTATTATACCTACCACCTATGTATTCACACTCTTCCTTGGGGATCGGGTGGTAAGGGACACCAGACCTCTCCCTGGCCTGCCAGATATGCTAACCTGCTTAATCCAGTGTCTTACAGGCCTGTAGGTTCCTTGCATTACTGCTAAGTAAAATAAAAGGCTAAGATAGCTTTGTGGGCTACACCTCCATGCAACCTTATGGAAGCCCTTCAGGTGAATTTGGCATAGCTACTGATCTTTGTGTTTGGTGGAGGCAGGATTGACTGGAGAGAAAACAAGATTGAGGGAGGGCCACTGTATGGATCTGGCAACACCACTGGGATGTACTGGCAGAAATGAATGTGGCCTCTATATACATTCATTGCTCGGTTCCTGCCCCACAGTGGCAAACCTTCCTGTGTGTTTGGGGAGGGGCGGGTCCATGATGATGAGGTTTGGTGATGAGGCATCAGCTCCAGGGTTCTGGAAGGAGCCACATGTGAACTTGGCATTCCAGGAGGAATAAGGAACCAAAGGAGTTTACATAGAGATGCTGGTCCTATGTCCTGACACTCTGGATTCCTTTATGGCTTTGTGGACATCTGCAGGGCTGGAATGCCACATTTCCTGCTTATTCTAATGACAAGAAAATTCTGCTTCCCTGAGTGCAAACTCCATGAAAGTAGCGCTCAAGACTTTCTGAGTTTCACTTGCCTTGCTACAGGTTTTTCTACCAGAGTGGGATCTGCCCCAAAGGACTGTAAGTACCTAGACCCCAAGGTGTAGGGGTGTTTTTTGTTCTTCATTTCTGTAGGGTACCCGTCAGGGAAATAGAATGGTTGCTCCCAAAGTGAAGGCAACCATAAGGCAAAATTTCAAACAGCCTCTCACTGCTGAGCTGATGCGCTGGATTTCTAGCTAGGACATTGGACTGACAGAGAACGTGGTGTCAGGCAGTCTGAACAACATTGCTGCAACCTATCAGCAGGAGGAGGGAGGAGAATGGCAACGATCACATAAAAATGAAGTTATTGGACTGAATGTACTAACTATGGTAAAGACGATTCAAAATACAGTAAATGCAGATTGGCAATGACAGTATTTTGTTCTGGATAGTTAAGCAAAACCTCACTTTCAATTCTGAAAGACTTTCTAAGCAGTTTTTCATCCTTATGCATTTTTTAAGCGACAAATATTATCCTCATTGTCCAGCAAAAATGAAGACGAATTGTTTTAGTGTAATACTAGGTGTAGAGGAAAGAAAGCTTGAATTCTTATTTTAAAGGAAGATATTCAGTCTCCTAGGACAGCACTATTTCCGTTAAGGATTTACCCTTGAAACATAACTGAATATTTTTAAAAATATTGAGTACCAACATTGGTGGATGGCTAAAGATGTGGCCGTTTGAACAGAAATAATTGAGATAATTCAGTCGATCTCCAAAGAGCACCATTGGAATAAAAAGGAAATCCAGATTTGATCAAGATTTAATAATACAATAGGATCCTCAATGAGGACTTGCCTGATTTTTAAAAGTGCTGTGTGTCCTCATCCCCTATTAACATCAATGAGAAATTAGGGTTCTTCTTGTTATATGTTTGTACAGCACTTAGCGCAATGGAACCCTGACTTCTAAGTGCTACCCCAGTACTAATAAATAGGATATCTTGATCCATCTTTCCACTAACTCCCTCCACAAACACATGTGAGTTCTGTACTTCTGGACATGCATAACCCTGCTCCCATAGAACTGAGCCTCAGTCCAGCTGACATGACATAGAATTATAGGATGGATTTAGGGAGAAAATCATACACTGAAACTCGGGGCTTCCAGCTATTGCAGAGGGTAGGAAATCCAATGACTTTCCAGGGATCCAGATTTGCTTGAACCAGCTGTAGATAATGGAACTTTCTAAAGCTTTAGCGTACTAATGCTGAAATGGTGTAGCATCTATGAAAGTGTTGGGGAGGATGGGGGGTCAGGAGAAAGAGCAATGTTGGGGGAAAGAAGTGAATTTGGAAACATGGCAGAGATGATCAAAAAAAGGACCTGGAAGGATCACATAAAGGGGAGGACTAAATTATAAGACCTGATCCTGCTAGGTGAGAGCATTCCCAACTGCCATTGAGCCTCCCTTGCAGTAAATAGGAGTTAGTTTTCTTAGCACTTCACAGGACTGGGACTCTGGGACAGGGATAAAATGAAAGCGAGTGAAGAGTGACTGAACAGATGAAACAGTAGGGAAGAAAATGTTAGATCGGTAGAAGGAAAACGTGTAGTCCAGACCTGCTGAGTTATGGATTTTGCAATATGACCCTTAGTAGCGGAAACACAAAGTCATGCAGCAACATGTACAGTTTCTGCTGGCAGAGTTTTCTGGTGCTCTTTGGCTGAGTTCATCTCCTTATCCTGCAGTTGAGATCAGCATCAGACATAAACAATTTAGAAGTTATTGTGAAAAGGGGGAGCAGCTCCAGAAGAGATGCAGAAGGGATATTTCTATGATTATTTGTAGGAAAAAGAAAACTGCCCAAGGAAGGTTCCTAATGTTGCACCTCGTGATGTGCCTGGCTCATGTCTGAGGGCCTCAATCCAGACTCTAAAACTGACACTACAAATTTTGCAGTTAGGTTTTTTCTGAGGTAAATTATTATTATTAAAATTTGTATTATGGTGTCACCCAAAGACCACCTGCAAAAAAACCCAAACAAAAAACACCACGGTTCTTTCTTCATGAATTGATCTCAGTTGGCTGTATGAGTCACATTGGTTCTGGTTTCCCAAATGGTTGAATGTACTCTATGTAGTCAGGACAGCCGGTTGGGAATTTTTCAATGAAACCGCCCACCACCTGCCTTCCCCAAAAGTGCTGATTCATCAAAATGGAAACTCTTTGGGAAAACATCCCAGTTACGACAAAAGTTTAGTCAGGAAGGTTTTGGTGACTCGGGATGGAATTTCCAGTCAAAATAAGAGAGATCCCCCACCCCAGAACAGCCTAACAGTTAAAGCAGTAGTTCTCAACCAGGGGTACATGTCTTCCAGGGAAAGTTAGCGATTTTTCAGTAATAGCGTGCTGTGACACTTTGGTATTTTTATATCTGATTTTATAAGCATACAGTTTTTAGGTGAGGTGAAACTTGGAGGTACACAAGACAAGTCAGACTCCCAAAAGGGGTACACAAGTCTAGAAAGGTTGAGAGCCACAGAGTTAGGGCATTTTACTGGGATGTGAAAGAACAGCAGAGCAATGATTTGAACCAAGGTTGCTCACGTCCCAGACAAGTGCCATAACCACAGGGATATAGTCAGGCTCTCACTCCTGTTGGAGGTGTTCCTACCCAACTCTAGTAGTCAGGGGCATTGACAGAAACCACTGCAATGTGGATGGAGGAATGTATATTGTTTATTCATCCCCATCAGAAAGTACCTGCCTCCATTTTACAGGAAACCTGAACTTTACACAGTCACTTGATCCAATTGCAAAGTAGAGTAATTTTAATTGTCTTTTATTAATAAATAGGAATGAAACAGGAAGTAGCCAGCTAGTTGGTTGCTGACATATAGCTCAGTCGCAAACTTCCAAGTGGGACTCAAGGAAAACTGCCTGGGAACATGGATTCAAAACTATTTGTGGGGTTAAAGCATGTTAGCCTGAAATAATTTTAACCTTATCTCAGTAGATCAGTGTTTAACATTGTCTCAGATATCCAAGCTCCTGTCACAGAGCAGATGGAACCAGATATGTTCCTGATGTTTTATGTGGTTTTTGTAAAGTAAAGTGTATTATCTTATAAATATTTTAATTTCATTACCACTAACCAACAGGCACTCAGCCATTTCTTGAAAGCAAAAGTTTTTACAGCAGATAGAGACAAAGGAATGCAAACTAACCAAGCTTAGTGAAACAGTAAGACAAACATGCTAAAGCAATAAAGATGAAACAGTAAAGCCCCCATTTTCACACACAACTAGGCACCTGTGGCCTAATTTTCTGAGGTGTGGCACATCTGCACTTTCCATAGACTTCAAAGGAACTGCAAATGCTCAACACCTTGAAAAGTAGACACATTCAAATAGGCACATAAATATGGGTTCAGGATGGAATGTTCAAACACACTTAAGTGACTTGGGAGCATATGTCCTATTGAAAGTCAATAGAACTTGTATTCCTAAATCACTTCAGGACTCTGAAAAGCTGCCCACCTTAAGCAGCCACGTTTGAACATTTTGATCCAGAATCCAGATGCTGTTCAGGCTGAGTAGAATCAGCTGCTTTGAATGACGTCTTCAGATGGTAAGAGATGTCTTTCCCTAATCTTCCTGCACAAACAATTTCACAAATTGATCTTTCTCTTTCAAATTGCTCCTCGTCCAGCACTATGTACTGTTTTCAAAGGTCTTTGAAGCCAGAGGCCCTTCAATTTTGGAAAGGGGGGAAAGAAGCTTAATTAATTTGAGGAAGGTTTAGCAATTAAACAATAGTAAAGATGGTAAAATTAAAATGAATTGTGAACAGCACAATAGTTGATATAGCTGAAGGGTAACGGTTCAGTGTTGTGCTCCCTACTTGGGCAAAAGCTCCTGTTGCAGTTAATGGTAGTTTTGGCTCTGTAAATATGACAAAATCAGGCCCACTAACTATTAGTGAATATACTTGGCTTTTTGGAACACAATTTATTATATAATTCACGTTGTGAGCTCTGAGCATACATCCTCCTGTTACTGTTCCAGAATTTACAGATGATTTGCTATTCAGCAAATCTGTGCGGTGAGGTTGATCACAAAAATAACCCCCCAGCATAGAGGAGAATGCTAGAAATCTTGCTTCAGATAAGAGCTTTATACAACATCACCAGTCACTTAAACATATAGAGGCCATGTGGTTATCCTCAGTTCTCCACAATGACTAGCCCCACTTCTTTATCTAAGGTCTGTCAACACATGTCAATATTTCTTAATCGCTATGAGGCAGGAATCTTTAATTTATTTCCCATGTAATTTCAGAGTAATTCCACAGCGTTACTCTGGATGCAAAGAGGGAATGTATAGTGGACGTGACATACCCAGGGAGCAACCTAGACTACTTAGTATCTGTGTCACCCCTGCCCTCTGACCTGCTTTGTGGTTTTTGCCTCCACTCCTGAACTGCTCACAAACAGTCTCTAGCGTATAAGTCACTCCTAGAGTTGCTTGCGTAACTTATGTCAATGTCCTAACTTCTGTTCTACGCGCCGTCTCCACTATGCTGTGCCGACGGGAAACACGTACCCATCGACAAAGTGCTACATTTTTTCTGGAGGTAGTTTTAATAGATCAGCTTCTGGTTCGACTGAGTGGGTCTTCACTGCCGCTCAATCAAACCGGATAAATCGATCTGACGGTGGTGAATTTGCTGCTGTCAGTGTAGACATAGCCTCTGTGATTGGTCTGGAGTGTGCCAATGGCTCCTGGCCTAGAGAAAGAGCTCTGGTTGGTTCACAGCTCTGTCTCCACTTGCACACAACTCAGTATTCCTCTGTGCCACTGATGGTCCCAACTGGAGAGCACCTTATATGGAGATTTTTTTCAGACCTTTACAATGTGTTACTAAATAAAAGGAAGAATCAGCCCTTCTTTTCAACTGGTCTGAACACCTTACCTGCTTCTCAGGTATTAGTTTTATGCTTCAGGTTTCTATACCACATTCCTTTCAGTATCCTGTAAATTATTTCTGTGCATTTACTTTCTAACTCATTTTTAGTCAGAGAAGTAGCTCTGATTCTAAAATGTAACAAGGCGACCTTTCCATGGTTAAAGTTTCAAACTATTTGATTTTATCTGAGCATTTTTATAGACATAGCATTATTAATTATAATGTTTTATTTAATATACAGGTCATGTTAATAAACAAAACAAGTAATAGTTTTAAAAAAAAAGCATAACTTCTTTGCTGGAGCATTTCTTTGAAATTCTTTGATGCTCTCTTGGGCTTGATCAATAAGTTGCTTAGACATGATATTTATAAAGTGATCTCTTTAATTTAAACTACACTTAATACATTCATAATCTCTAACGCATAAAATGTTCAGTTCTGTTTTTGTAGAATCTCCATTCCAGTTTCATACTGTAATAATAACATGAACATCTGACAACCTCGTTTTTTATGTTTTATAATGTTGCTCCTCACCATGGTATTTGAAAATAAAACCAGTTCTGTTTCTACAAAAACCAGTTCTGTTTTTGTAGAATCTCCATTCCAGTTTCATACTGTAATAATAACATGAACATCTGACAACCTTGTTTTTTATAATGTTTTATAATGTTGCTCCTCACCATGATATTTGAGTGTCTAACGTTAATACTAGAATGAAATACCCAGGGTCAAGAGAAATACAAGTTACAAATATACCGAAGGAAAAAATATTGTTTCATAAGGGCATTTTCCAACCTTAAAAATCAGAGGGCCTGATTCATTATTGCATTACCCCCGTTTGGAGTTACACCATCAGAAAACTGGAATGACACAGCGGTGATTCGTACCCAGAAACAGGAAGATGGGCAACTTTGTGGACATACTAAGAAGGTGAAATCTAAACCAATATTAGCCAGGTTTAACCCAATAACTGTCCACACAAGGATTTGCACCTGTTTAACTAAATCAGTTTTTTTTTAGGTGATTTACATTCAACCTGTTGTAACAGGGTGAAAGCATGTTTGTACAGAACAGTGTATGCCCCGAGGCCATTTTGAGAGAAGTTACAGACCCATATGTGAAGTACTCAGGGACAGCAAAAGGCCTTGACCAAGGGTTAGCCGAACTGAAGTAAACCCAGTTAACTGAACTAAAGTAGACCACAAGATGAGAGAACCTTGCAAGCAAAACCGTTCCAGGCCCAAATACGGAAACTTGCAGTCGCTGCAAAATCAGCTTTGCAAGTCAGCAATAAACTTTTGCCTAGGGGGCTAGCTGATAAGATGGTAAAGGAAGTGTCCATAATTGGCTTGGCGGACGTATGGGCTGGAGTGGACATAAAAAGGGTTGTAAGACAAGAGCAAATTGGGGAGCCACACATCAAGAAGGGGGTGCACCAGAATCACGCTGCATAGAGGGTCTGATCAGCTGTCTTGCCTCCCTCCAGCCCATCACCTCAATGCTACCTCAAATAGTATAATGGGCATTAGAGCTGACAACCCATGGAACTTTGTTCTGTAGATGGTAACCTGGGTGTGAATACGATAGAGGTTCCACCTGGATGCAAACATAGCATAAAAGTAAGGAAAACTTGGTCATGACGTTTATTTTTGCTGCAGCTGAGTTTACTCATATATGTGGTGAGTAGTGAATGTGAATGTAAAACTAGTAATAATTCTATTTGTATTCCAGGAGTAACTGTCACTTTAACTGTTGTGGTAACTGTTTTGTGTACATGTATTATAGTAGTCAGTTGTTTTTTAAGCTTCATTTGCGTATTAAGAATCTGTAAAAGAATAAGGGAAGACAATTCACGGTAAAGTGTAACTCTTTTATGTTAATGTGTAACCCTTGTATTTAGATTATAAAAGATAAAGGGTATCCAAGCGAAAAGAAAATAATAAATAACCAAAATAAACCAAATGAAAGCACTCTTTCCTTTCCAAGCCTCCCTGAGATAAGAGCACTATTTCCTTTCCAAGCCTCCCCCGCCCATCTGAGGCGAGAAAAAATAAATGAGCCGCAAAAAAGTTTTAGCTCTCTGTCACCTCAAAACCCAGGCAACTCCTGTGTGTAAACTCTGAAAAATTTTAACATCAGGCTCTCAGGCAGGGACTTGTAACTCCTATTCAGAGGGCAAGATGAGAAAAAGGTTTAAAAATTTACTTCTCTTCTTGGAAGGGCTGAAATTTAATCGAAACTGGTTTTCATTATTTTCCAATTTGGGGAAAATTTTGTAACAGAGAGGCTGTATATAATATACTTGTTTTTTGGCTGAAGACTTCAGTTTCTACATCTTTCAATCCATTCTGACCACTAAATTCACTTAAAAATGTCATTCTTATCCAGTGGAAACTGGGTAGATAGGGCAATTAGGAGACAATTTGAGATGATTAATCACATCTGATTCCATTTGTGAATATAATCATATTAGCCTTAACTAAACAGTCACAGTGATGTTTTTATGTGAGACACTGATTTGCCCTAAATAACGTAAGAAAACTCAGGCTACTTTTACAGCAGGTGTGTGAACTTTCATCTTGTGCTGAACAAAAGGTTAATAAATTCCCTACAAATAGTTTATACTAGCCTTATCACTATCAGACAATGTATCTGATTTTAAGTTGGATATTAATGAAAGGTGAAAACTCCAGCTAAGCATGACAGTTACAAGTTCTGATTCACAAAAGTCAGAAAATTAGTTTATAACAACAAACTCACACACACTGCACCTGGAATTTTTTGACTAATTGTGCTGTGAAATGTAAACGTAAGTATGTAAAGCAAGTGTAATGTAGGACTGTTATTTACTAAGATAATTGCAACCCATGTTTTGACTTGTAAATTTAAATTCATATGCTAGCCCCATGGCCAGAAGATTTGGGATTTAAGGGCTGGAAACCTCTGTTGATGAGAAGGGGAAAAGTCATCTCAGGCCAGCTTAATTTACATATTGTAAATTACCACGTTTTTGTTGTCTTTGATTAAACTTTGTGTTAAATGCATGTCAAATGTAAATATCCATATTGCCTAAAGAAAGGGTATAAGAGCTGTGCTAACCATGCTTTGGGTGAAGAGGTCACCATAGGATACAAGATGTGAACTAAAGTTGGAAAATGAAGCTTGGGCCCAACAGGGTAGGGGAAAGGTCTTGTTCTAGGGGTAAAAGCTCTAGTTTAAGGAGTAGGGGCTTTACTGAAAAGTACAGTTGGCAGTGGATTCCCATCTGGAGACTTTTACGCTGTGAGGAAGAGCTTGTTGAGAAGGCTTGATCAGACTAGCAATGGACCGGGGGGTAAAGCTGACCCCTGACCTGCAACAGCCGCTGAGGGACAGAGTTCACTTCTTGTGAACACTGGCTGGACCAGCAGCAGAGGGAAACAAAAACCAGTGGAGTAGATTCCACAGCAGTTCTGGGAGAGGGAAGCTGAGCAGATTTTGCTGGGCCCTGACCCATTCAGTGCTGAAGCAAACCAAATCAGGAGCTGGCCCAGGTGGTCATGCTTCAGTGTGGAACCAGGCTGAGCAGCTCTGATGGGACTAGGGCTAGGTCAGCAGAGAACAGCCACACCAGATATCTCGGGCTACCACTTGTAACTGACTCAAGTTGTGAGCAGGGTTTCAGCTGGGTGGAATTGTGGATGGTCAGGGTGCTGGACTTCCAGCTATTGAACACTGATTGAGGCTGGTGGTAGTGATGGGTTTTAGATCAATTCCTAGTAATTTTGACATTGTTGGAACTTTCTTCCTATGTTTTTTTCCAAAACAAAATTCCCGTGAAATTGACTTGATTTTGCAAAACATTTTTGATTGCAATGAAACTGCACATTCCAGTGGAATATGGTTCCATCGACGTTTCTCCACCTAGTTCTATTCTTTTGTCTGTGATCCCTTTCCCCCTATTAAAATATTCCTTTGTTTTATATTCCAAACAGACTAAAGAATCCATGCAAGTGGGGACAGACCTCCTGCTAAAGGTGATCTGGAGAGATTATTTTACTTTTCTCAGACTTGAAATCAAAGTCTCTGAGTGGGCACTCAAGTCGTTGTTTGTATTATTTTCTAAGAACCCTTACACGTTTTTGAACCCAGCCCTTGTTGCTGCCCTAGACACTGGTAGAAGGGATACACAGAGAATCAACGCCATGTTAATGTAGGTGTTTTGCACTGGAACATCCTTATTTTGATTTTAATCACAAAATATCTGTACTTAACATTAGCATTGCAGTGGCCCATAATGACTCTGAACACACCTCATGGCAATGAAGGCTGTGAAGAAAAGCGGTGAATTTCACATTTTGCTAAATTAATTTTTGTAAATGTTTTTGTGAAAACTATTTGGTGCTAAAATTAGCATACTACACAGAACACTATGTTCCCAATATCTCTTCGAATAGTACTATTTTTACAGTTAACTGTTTATTACTCTTCTATATGGGGCAAGTATATACCATTTCCAATTTGTAGATGAAAAAACAAGAGGCAGAGAGACATGATTTGTCCAAAACCATGGAGGGGGCAAGAGACAGAACTAGGATTAGCTGACTCACAGTCCCAGGTTTTAAAACCATACCTTTCTTGATTAAAAAAAAACCTATTTTGTTCAATTTGCTAGTACATGTCAGGGGGCAAAAGGCAATGGAGCTATGACAATTTACACCTGAACATCTGGCTTAAGAGTGTGTTTTTTAATCGTATCCATGCTACCTTTACTGCAGTGTGTGTTACATACACATTCAAAAGAATATAAAGGGCTACATAAATCTAAAAGATGTAGATTTATTTACCAATGCTTTCATTTATAGGCTTTTCTTAACATTAAAGAGGTTAACTCTGTTGGTTCAGTCAATCTTTCAAATGTCTAAGAATTAACATATCCTAAGTATGATTGTTGCCTAATGGATTCTTTGTGGTTGCAAAGTAAGACATTCCTCTTTGATTGTTAAAATGCAGCAGTGACAATAGGGCAACAAAGACAGTATTTAAAAGATTTTCTATTGGAGGGATTTTTAATCTGAAGGGAAAGCATTAGATGCTGAACTGTAGTATGTGAAGCAAGCACCCCTGCTTCTTTGCAAGTAAACGTGGACATCTTGTAAAGAATGTCAGTGTAATTATCCTCTGTTAAGTGCATAAATTATACAAAGGTTTAAAGTGCTTAGCACTGAAATCTAAATTGGATTATTTGCATCCTAGGAGAGCTCCAAATTTGACTGATCAAGTCTTTGATAGGGTACTATTATAAAACCATTAATTCATTTATTATCCAGCAATTATACTGCCTTAGAAATCCTGTCTTTACATATATACATGACAGACTACATTTGAGGAGGCTTTTCTGCTTTGTTTCAAGCTTTTGAAACAATAGCATATGACAGTGACTAGAATTAAACTGTGTCATAATGGTCATAATTCTTGTTTTGGATTTTAGAGCAACTTAAATCTTGGCTCCAGTATGGCTGTTTGGTGCCAGTCTTCCAGAGCAAAGCAGCCCAAAAGCCAGCCACCTCAGGATTCTCCAGACGTAGAGAACTACCTAGGTAATGTAGAAGTGGCATAGATGATTCTTTGCCACCTTCTCTGGGCCTCCCAGCGTTGAACAGCTGAGCAGCTGGTATAATGGCTGTAACTAAGCCTAATTTATGGCAACTGTGACTTGAATCCAGGACCAAACTGACCCCAACATCAGGAAATGCATTGCCTCTTCTTATTCTCATGTTTTGAACTGACCCGAATAATTTAGTTTTAGTTACTTTTAGTTTAAACTGGATAGAGGTGCTCCCTGCCCCTAAGGTACACGTTAATATCTTCTGAGATGTGTCAAAATTAAAATGTCATCAGTTCTCTCTCTCTTTCATTGTCCTAAGTTTTTCTATAGCAGCTGCCACTGTAGAAAATAAGTGCTTAACTATTCACCAGGAAGCTGTCCATTAAAGGAAAATAAGGAATGTATACTAATCTCCTTGTAGTACAAATAAAAAAGAAATCCAAGTGAAGACTCTATTTAATGTCTCTGTTTTAGAGCAACATGTTTTGATGAAAGGAGATGTTAGCTGCATGTGCACTTCCCTTGAAGCTACTCCACTTCTTGATAAGTATTTTCTGTGTCTTTCATCTCCCCCGGCTAGCACTCAAAAGCAAAAGCCTGGAATGGTGTTTAAGGGTTAGGTGCTCCTGATATCAACTTCAAAACTAGATTTCAATTTATAGAACTGCTTTATGATGTTGCCTGCTGCCATCACCAGGCCATTCCTAATATTAAAAATACAAGCTTCTTAAAAGCTATTTTTCTTGGTTAAAAAATTAATCCTGTCCAATTTCTGTGCATGACATATTTCTGGGAGGAAAGGCATTCTAAGGAGAGCTAGACAGTTTTAACCAGACACATACTGAGCTATTTCTTAGCTTCAGTGTGCATTCTTCAGTCCTAAATTCAGGGCTGTAATTCCAATTAAAATGCACAATGAAGCAAGTGCAGCCAAGGATCTGAATGGACATAAGAGAAAGGAGAGTACTGCACCTGAGCTGCCGCTTAAAAATCAAGTACTAGGCACCCACTCTAGAGTAGGAAGACAGGCTTTTGGCACAGATTCTTGTTTGTGCTGCTGGAGATCTAGGTTCACTTCCTGCTTCTGCTAGAGTTTCTTGCATGACCGTGGGTAAGTCATTTCAGGTTAGATCTACAAAGGGATTTACATGCTTAAGGGACTCACTGGGGAGATCCTCAAAAATCCTTGTGTAGCTGCCGCCTAACGCTTTGGATGCCACATTTTCAGAACTGAGATTGTCAGTATTTTTTGTATAGAAGATACACACCATCTGCAGTTAAGTACTGCATATTTTCACCAAGATAAGTGATGTACCCGTTAGTTACAGTGATGAGTCTAATTTAGTGCTCAGATTCTATAAGGACAAGTGATAGTAAAAAACAAACAAACCCTAAAATAGAAATAAAAGGGGGCATCAGAAATGCATTAAGAGAACGTATGCATTTTACTTCAGACCCAGTCAGATTATTAGACAAATACTTTAAGCATAGTGACACGGGCTCAAAATAAACAGAGGAAAAAATAGGATATGGTATATAAGGTATATATAGGATACAAGATTTGTCTTGTATATTGCCAAGTTTCACCTCACTTAAACTTCCTGCTTACAAAACCAGACATAAAAATACCAAAAAGCGTCAGCACGCTATTGCTGAAGAATTGCTCACTTACTCATTTTTATCATATAATTATAAAATAAATCAATTGGAATATAAATATTGTACTTACATTTCAGTGTATAGCATAGAAAGCAGTATAAACAAGTCATTGTCTGCGTGAAATTTTAGTTTGTACTAACTTTGCTAGCACTTTTTATGTAGCCTGTTGTAAACCGAGACATCTAAATGAGTTGATGTGCCTCCTGGAAGACATCTGTATATGCCCAGGTGTATGTGCACCACTGGTTTAGAACCATTAGTGTACAGACACTGCATTTCCAGTGAGCCTGGGTATCAACAGTGGAGATGGTGTGGCAGTTTAGACAAGTACAGTGCCCTAGACACCTGAACCCTAGGGTATATCCCCTACATGGCACTTTATGTGCCTGACCTGTGCCTCCCATGTCTACACTGCTATTTTTAGCAGTGTTGTGTCCCGCTGCCTCCAGGTTGCCAAAGCCTTTCCTGGCCCCAGAGAAAGACTCCGGCAGGACAGAAAGGCTCTGGCAGGCGGGAGTCAGCAGGGAAAGGCTCCAGTAGTTCTCCACTGCTGGATATTTTCCTGGCTGCCTCCCAGCTGCCAGAGCCTTTCAATGCTATACCCTGCAGTGGATGTGAATGCAGCCTACCTACACACACCCTCACGCCGCTGCAATTGTAGGCAAAGTCATAAACGAAGACACGCTGGCATTGGAGAGAGCACTTTGTAGGAGAGGACTTGTAGAGTGATCCCAGTTGATGGGATTAATGCAAGGAAGATGATGACTTTAAGCACACAGTGTTTATGGTCCTTCCTGGATAACTGACAAGGCGCTCCTCCTAGAGGGTGTTTGCAAAAACTTATCTCACAACTACTGAATCTACCACACATTAACAAACTGCTGGTAAGATCATAAGCAAAGAACATCCAATGAATGTACACTGAAATTGCTTTATTTTTCCATATCAATTTCAGAAACAAGAATTTAGAGATACAGATTAACAGTTCATTTCTGTTCTTCTATTTCATAACAGAAATGTGTAAAGGATCCCATATGATAAACCTACATGCTGTAAGAGGAATGGCTGTGTCATTTAAGTAACTTAAAAGTTGAAATGGTAGTCGTCAACACGGGTGCATTCCTATTCTTAAAGCTACTCAACTTTAGTTTCAGCTCTCCCCAAACACTTGCATTTTATTCCATTTGATTTCTTGTCTGTACTCCTTTTGCAGGACAGGAAGAGCTCTCAGCATATCAAGAAATAACTACGTCATCCCTGAATTTAAATCAAACCAATTATTTATGATAAAGTAACCCCTGTTCCGCACTATGTAGTATGTCAACTGAAACGTAGTGAGATACATCAGATGTTTTTTCTTTAAAGAAAAATTACATATTTGTGTTTATCATCCCCATTCCTTGGCACTCAATAAGGTAGGTATCGTTAGTGGAATCTTCGTCTTCTGATTTTGTCACAGTAAATTTGGCCTGCAACAATGAGGATAAAGTATTAGAAAACTTAATGTACTTGGAACAGACCCTGAATATTAGATGTCTAATAATATTATCTATAACATAACTAAGTCCATGGATTGAACTCTAAACACACTGTCCTTTACTCATTACTTTTAAGGGTGTTTGCTAGTAATTAGTATGAACTGTGGTGTTGTGAACACCTGTATCACAAGACCAAACTCATTTCACATACCCTCTGATGCCTTTTTTGTGGTGTGACACTATAAAAGTGTATATATATTAAGGGCTTGTGTACACAGAGACTTAGTGCATGGCAAGCCAGGGTGTTAATGTACAGCGTCTGCTGTTAGCAGGTTCCACCCAGCGATTTAGGGCAGGTCCACACTTAAATGGTGCAGTGCTGCAGCTGCGCCGCTGTAGCACTTTAGTGTAGACGCTACCTGCGTTGTGTACCATCAGTGTACTTATTCCACCTCTGTGACAGGCAGTAGTTACGTCAACCAGAGAAGCCCTTCTGTCGACATAGCACTATCCACACGGGGCATTAGGTCGGTATATCTATGTTGCTCTGGGATGTGGCTTTTTCACATCCCTGCGCAATGTAGTTGTATCAATGTATGTTTACAGTATAGACCCGGCCTTAGTGTGCAGCAAGCTAGCGTGCTGTAAATTCATACTGTAGCTTGCTGGACACTAATCTATGTGTAGAAAAGACCTGAGCCACAGGATGAAGGCCCATTGATAGTACTCTTCTCCGGTCTTTGGACTCACCTTTGTTAGCTGCTCTGCAAAATGTATAGCAGTTTGAGTATGAAGCGTTATTGGTCCGCTTTTCACTTTAGATACCCCATTGGCTAATGCCATGAAAATGATCAGCTTAAGAGGAAAAGAAATAATTAGTTTTTAAATCATTACTACAACTCCACGAAAAAGAGTCAGAGCAGCACATACGTGGACTGAAAACAAGGAGGTCTGCTTCTTCTATGTATATTATAGAGCGGCAGCAGCCATTCCATAGTTAAGACTGCAACTGTGTTACCATTATAAACTTGACTCTGGCGCCCCCCCCTCCCAGATAAATTCCACAACAACACCCCACCCTCCCACCCCCACCCCCACACACCTGACTTTATATCTGGGGCTGAGCAGAATCTTAGGAATGCGGTTTCTGAAGGGCATTAGGAATGAGGTTTCTAAGAGGTAATCACCAGACACATAGTAGGTTGACATGAATTAGGAACATCACTCTGTCACGCTGATTGTCACACTGCATTTAGTGCATCAGAAGCTCTACAGGCCAGCATGCAACAGGAGAAAGCTGAGGGGGTTCTTCATTCCCCAGATCTCCTGAATGGAGCCAGGTGAGCAAGATGGAGAAAAATGCCCCCTTAGTCTGGTCTCCTCTGCTCTCACCAAATCCCCTCCTGAAGCACATGGGAAGGGAGCCCTGCTCTTGCACACTTTGATCTGTTGTGTGGAGGGGATCTAGAGGGAGGCTGGATGTAAGGAGCGTGGGAAGGAAATTCCCACCCCTTTCCTCTGGATTTACTGAGGTCTGCAGGAAGAGAATATTAGGATATTGTTACCTGGCAGCTCTGTGTTCTTGGGGAACCAGGGTGAAAAACC
>ML675646.1:24229689-24246133 GCA_007922155.1 Mesoclemmys tuberculata
TATGGGGTTTGCTTATCAAGGGGGTTACTGCTAGAACAATTGTGTTGTGAAGAGGCATATAAAGGGGGTAGCTGAAAAGTGCTGCTCTGCCTAGCCTACGGAGTCCAGGGGCGCATAAGGGTGACAGCTGAAAGTGCTGTTTGACCCAGCCTGATTGAGTCCAGGGGGCACATAAGGGGAACAGCTGAAAAGTGCTGTTTGGACCCAGCCTGCTCATAAGTGTGCTCCATTCTGGTGCGGTGCAACGGGCACATGAGGGTGACAGCTGACAGTGCTGTGTCACCCAGCCTGCTGAGTTCAGGGACGTATAAGGGGTCAGCTGAGAGTGCTGATAGCCCGGTCTGCTCAGACGCACTCGGTTCATCTGGAATGGTTGTGTGTATCTGTGGGGGGTTTATCTGAATCTGAAAACCTTAGGTCCTGCAGGATAGCTCCATTGGGAGGGGACTTGTAACCCTATGGACACACAAGTAACACAAGCAGCACATTAATAGAATCACACCCCCTTTTCCAGGAAAGTAACCCTAATAAATAAGCATACCCCAAAGTGACGGGCAAATCTGGTAACAATATTAGGTAATTTAGACTTGAAATTAGACGAAGGTTTCTAACCATTAGGGGAGTGAAGTTCTGGAACAGCCTTCCGAGGGAAGTAGTGGGGGCAAATGACTTATCTGGCTTTAAGACTAAGCTTGATAAGTATATGGAGGGGATGTTATGATGGGATAGTTTAATTTGAGCAATTGATTTGGATTATCGGCAGATAAGTCTGCTCAATGGCCTGTGGGACTGTTGGATGGGATGGGAACTGAGTTACTGCAGAGAATTCTTTTTGGGTGCTGGCTGGTGAGTCTTGCCCACATGCTCGGGGTTTAGCTGATCGCCATATTTGGGGTCGGGAAGGAATTTTCCTCCGGGGCGGATTGGCAGAGGCCCCGGAGGTTTTTCGCCTTACTCTGCAGCGTGGGGCATGGGTCGCTTGCTGATGGATTCCCTGCAGCTTGAGGTCTTCAAATCTCACTTTTGAGGATTTCAATAACTCAGTCATGGGTTCGGGGTTGTTATAAATGTGTATGGGTAGGGTTTTGTGGCCTGCCTTGTGCAGGAGGTCAGACTAGATGATCATATTGGTCCCTTCTGACCTATGAGTCTATGAGAACATCGAGTGAGCCATTGGCTAGCTGACACCCCTCTTATGAGGCTCAGCAGGCTTGCCAGGTGTAATTTGTGTTTTCCCAAGGCCTTAAGTGGCTTGTTTAAACTTCTAACAAGTCCATTCTGGCTTAGCCAGGCTGGGTTGCTAGTTCTAGTCAGTTGCAGGGTCTCCCTGGAGCCTCCTAAGGCTACATCTACACTACTGCCTATGTCAGCAAAATGTATGTTGTTCAAGGGTGTGAATATTCTGCCCCTCTGAGCGACCATCAGGTACACTGACATAAGCACCAGTGTGCATAGCGCTATGTTGGCAGAAGAGCTTCACCCGCCAACATAGCCTATGCTGCTCACGGGATTGTTTTTTTTGCCGATGGGAAAGCTCTCTCCCTTCAGCGTAGAACATCTTCATCACACATACCAGTACAGCTGCGCCGCTGCAACACTGTTCGTGTAGACATGACTCTTAAGACTTATAGGGTAGGGACCAGAAAAGGCTGTTTACTAGCTCCTCCTCTACGACTTCAGGGTGACTCGATTTGAGAGACTCCTGAATGCCTCCTAAAGTTATGGCTGTGGTGGCTATTGGAATATATCTCTGACTTGCTGTGGAAATGCAATCTGACTCCAAAATTCATGGGGTTCTTTTTGTTCTTTAGATTTACATTCTTTATAGTTAATAGATAGTCAAATCCACTTGCTACTTATCTTGAAGTCAGCATGTGGGATTTTTACCTGGTCTTGCAGATAGTCATCCACTGCTCCCCCATGTCTAAGATTTCCAAGTAGCATCTCCGCAGCTTCAATTCCAACCCTGTCAGAATTCTTACCTAGGGAGAGAATTCAGGAGAATTAAGCAGCTCCAAAACATTATTATTTCTGAACTGTAGAATGTGAAAAAACAGGAAACAGAAGAAAGTTAATTACAACTTTATTGCCATGCTTTAGTCTGAAAGGTTCACCAGACATCCTCTGAGTACCATGGTCTTTCATCTCATTAGTGCATTTGAATAAGTATGGTACACACTCCTTAAGCATTGGGAACAATCTGACCCACTTACGCTTTGAGAAGCAGCTTTAGCCAAACAAGATACCATTTTAAATCAAATTTACTCCTATGCTTTTAACACATATATTCTCCGCTACACATAGTACAGAACAAATCCTACATCAGAGGAATGGGGGTAGAATATGTATGTTTTGAAAATCCAGAAGTCTTCCCAAATCAGCGATCTCTAGCAATCCATTAAAGTAAGTGGCTAAGTTCACAACCCTGTTGATTGGTATGCCATGCTGCACAAAAAACATGGATGTGAAGACTTAGTGTATTTTTAATGAAAGTTTAAGATTCTATAAAGCAAAAACTAAAATCTGTGGATTTCTGTTGCCCCTGGTTATTAAACAATATGGATCTATTATCCAGTAGGAAACTAAATGCACAAAACGTGGATATGCTTTACACAACTCTCACCTCTTTTGCCAAGTGATGATCCAGCAAACAGACAACCTGTTGAAGTCTCTGCAACAATACTAAACAGAAAAATTAAGTATATTACCAATTAGCAATTAGGCCTTTATCTGATACCATAACACACTGGGTTATGATAAAAAAGATAAGAATGGTTGGTATGATCAGTATTTGAGTCCCAAACCAACTCCTGTTAAAGTCAATGGAAACATACACATTGACTTCAACAGCTGATCTCACTCTAACTGGATGGGAAACATCCAAGAAAAAAAAAAAACAACAGGTGGTGGAAAAGGTTCATTGCTAACACAGCAGATGGTACTCCTCTGAGTGAGGACCAGCTGATGGCCCTGTCATAATTCTAGAGGATACCAGGCTGGAGAAGGTCTCATGTCAGAAAAGTATAGTCACACGCAAAAAAAATACACACATTCAGCGCTGAAAGTTATAGATTTAAAAAAGCTAGAGAATCCAGATGTAATATCCTCATAGAAAAAAAAATGGCCCACATTGTACATATTGTCTATATTTAGTGACCTAACTAGTAACTGTATTATGTATGTGTTGTCTTTAAATACGTATGTTTAATGTGATTTTAATACAGCTTTTTGGATTCCAATTCCTTAAAAAAAGACAAAAAGGTGACCTGAAAAGATGATAACATTTGTTCCCTTTTCTGCTTCTTTGTGATATGAAACGGGCCTGCATTTATCCCAAACAAACAAACAAAAATTACTCCTGCTTTTAAACAAGAAACACCAGTCTTTTTTTTGGGGGGGAGAACTCCAGAACAACTCTTCTTTTGTTGGAGAACTCCAGGAACGCTGGAGAAATACTGAGATTAGAACATTACACAAACTAAAAATCGCTCTCTCTGCCAACTGTTCAGGTTTCAGACAGATGCTTAAAAACAAAGTTTTAGTTTGTTTTCGTTAACACGTATGTAATTCAAACTTCTGACAAACTCTTAGCAGAAAAGCTCTCTTTGCTAAAGATTCAAACACTTCAACTTTCCCTGCCAAAGGTGAAATAAAAATCTTTATACATGTCTTGGCTTATTACAAAGTGCTCTAATTTCTATTCTTAATTTAAAAAAAAAAAAAAGGAATGAGAGAGTGCTTTTTCCCCACCCCTCTCAGTCAAAGAAGGATCATCACCGTATTCTCAACTAATAACACAGTAAGATAAGTAAATAGGAGGTTGTGTCTTGTCTCACATGATTCCACTTCCAGTTCCAAAAGCTTGATTATCAGCTTCTCGAACAGGCTGAATATTAACGTAAAGATCTCTGATTTCTTTTCTGATGCATCTCACTGCTGCTGATGCCATGTCTTTTGCTAGCTAGCATAGTAAAACAAAAAGGAACCAGGTACAGTAGTTAAAATCAAATTTTTATATAACATTTCCCCTATATATCTAGCCTTATGCATGCATACTTCAATAATGTTCTTCTAAGCTATAAGGAGACTGGCTTTTAAAATTAATACATTTTATGTATTAGGGGAAACTATTGCAAACTGTAAGCTGACATCTAACCTCTCCTTCTTCCCCTCAGTGTGCAATTTTCACACCAAGTTTAGATAATATGCAGTCCTGGACCAATGACAGATTTTAAAGCTGTACACCAGAGCTTCAATACCAATAGAAATTCACAGTTTTCCCCTTATTCTACAGGATACCTAGCCCTGATAAATCTTGCAATATCGGATCTTAAAAATCACATTTTATGTAGAGATAAAATAGGTCACAGTTCACAAGCACTTTGGGACAGAAACTGTATATACCTTAGTGTTTGGAAAGCTCATAGCACATTTTCATAGGTTATAGATTTTAAGGCCATTAGGTTCATTTAGCCTGACCTCCTGTATGATACAGGCTAGACAATTTCAACCAGAGATTTCTGCATCAAAGCCATTACTTCTGGTTGAGCTAAAGCCTATCTTTTAGAAAGGCATCCAATCTTGAATCTCTGCCATGGGTTTCTGAATGATTACAACAGGGTCTCCTCCCATTTTGAGTGCTACCATAATCTAAATAATAATAATAATATATTTTAGTATCCTCTAAGTTTGTATTGGTTATATTTTTCCTCTCCTTGGAAGGTCTGTACAGTTGGATTCATTTACTATCATTGTCATGGTTTGCAGGTGGAAAACTATAGAAAAAAGTACCAATACATGTATAGAACTATGTATAGAGATTGCATAATATACAAACTGTACAATATGTATCCACATTATATAACATTAGACTCTTACTTCTAGGAATATTAAAGGCACTCACCTTAATGGGCAAGGCTCCAGCAACAAATGCTCTTCCATGTATCTTTGTCACAGTGCCACGTTCAGTTAAATTGATTGGGCTTAACTGTTTGACTGGAGACATTCGGACTATCACTTCACCACCACCCTGGGGATAGTAGCCCCTATTAAAAATGGTAATCAGATATGTTTAAAGGCAAAGAAAAGGGATCCATCACATTACAAGTTAAGTTATCCCTATAAGCAAGAAAACTAAAAATGGATTTAACATATTTGTTTGCTAGTAAGTGTCTTACCCTTTGCATGCTATTGCAGACAGGCCAAAGAGCTTAGAAACTTGTGATGCATGCCATAGAAATGTGTGCAAAAAGTAAACATAGCACTACCCTCCACATGCATAGAATTAATCTAATTAATTGCACAATCGTATTAACATGGTAGATCGATTTTTTTTAATCAATGTGATTTAAATCACTGATTTTAATCATGATTTAAATTAACAAGCAGGAAACTTTGGTTTAAATAATCAGCTTTAACTATGTTTTACATGTGTATTTTTTAGTTATTTTCCTAATAAAAGGATGATTCTTATTAGTTGGTAATTGTTAAAACATGTTGATATGCAACTAAATACAGCCTTTATATTTAATTAGGTGCATTTTTTTGCTAACCTGGAGGATATGATATATCTATTTAAACATTATACAACTTAATTAAGAACCTGAATAAATGTAAATTATGTCAGAAAATGATGAATGATGCATTTCTTATTTACCACATGAGGATTAATGTTTTTGCTTGTGATTATTTTGTGTCAATCTCTATTTGGAGGAAAATTCAAATTCAATTAAAAGTGCACAACAGCTTTATTTTTTATTAAATAAAACTACCTTAAACATGGTGAATATATAAACTTTTCAATAAACATTTTTCTTATCAAAACATGCTTTGCATTAAAAAGTAACTGATTTTATGAAACAAAAGAAGCATCATCTATTTTTAATGAGTTCAACTGATTGTTTCTGGTCACCATCTCCTGCAAGACTTTAGCACAAGTAGATCTCATTCTCTTACAGTTAGTTTTTATTCACTGACTGGCCTTGTCTACACTGCACAATTTTGTTGACAAATCAGCTTCTATACACTGAAATGTTCCTCTCACCAATATAACTCCCCTGCTATGCCCACAAAATAAAACCACCTTGACAAGTGGCACAGAGCTTTTTGTCACATAGTTAGAGTGATGGTTTATGTTGCCCTAATTGGCCTCCAGGCGGTGTCCCACAATGCCCATCATGATCAGCAGTTGGAACTCTGCTATCCTGAAGGAACAGGTACGTGCCCCTCCCCTGTTTAAAGGCCCAGGAATTTTTTTAATTCCTCTTCCTATTTGCTCGGCATTCATTTTCCCAGCTGACCATCTGGCTTTATGCACCAGACTCTCCCGTGTGGCGCACACGGGAGCTGTTCAATCTGCTGAGTATATGGGTAGTGCAAGCTCTGCGGTCACAGCTTAACACAAGTCATAGGAATTTCGATACCTATGGCTGATTGCAGGTGGCATGCACGAGAAGGGGCAAGAGAGGGACACCCAGCAGTTGAGGTAGGCAAACCAGAATGGTCACTATGGGGTAATGGCGAAGACATGCTGCTTCTATAAGGAGCTGCATGTCATCCTCGGTGGAGACCCCACCTCTACCACCAAGAGCCCTATGGATACTTTGGGGGACTAGAGGCAGCAGCCAGAGGACTCAACTCAGACGAGGAAGTGGTGGATGAGGAAGTGGGCCTGGAGAATGATGTGGAGCACACTGCAGGGTCATCCAGTGGCATGGCGAGTCAGGTCTTTTCCATTCTGGAGGGGTCTAGCCAGTTCCTGCACTCCAGTTCTGGCGCACAGCATAAAGGAGAGGGGCGCTCCGGTATGTGTTCATTTTGCTTTGATACTATATGGTGGGGGGAGACTGAGCTCTCATGTACTTTGTTATTTAGTACAAGAGCGCTAAGGAACAGAAATTAAGAACAGAGCCGGTCTATCTATGCCGTGGAGCCACAGTAGAAAAGTTTGTTAATACACGGGGAAGTCCCAGGAATCCTGCATAGAGATCTTTGGCAAGCTTTCCTGCTTCTGTATTCTGCATTCCTCTGCGGAAGGTTCCTTAGCAGAGCTGCCTTGCCTCACCCCCCCTCCCCCTGTGTTCCTGGTGTAAGGCTTCATGAGCCACAGGAGCAAGGGATAAACAGAGTCTCCAAGGGTCACTATGGGCATTTCCACATCCCCCACTGGAATCTTCATATCTTGACAGAGAGTCCCACAAGCAGCTTTCTACACAGTCCAGTGTTCTGAAAGAAGCGTGCATCATGCCCCTTCCCTGACCCCCTCGCATTAATGTCAGTGAAACAGCCCCGTACTTTAGTCAATGTACGCCATCACAAAATGGTTGGGGATGGGCCAAAATTGGAATATAGGTTCCATCTATTAACCCCCTCATAGTTAAGGAATCCCATTGCCTCAAAGCCATCATTATTTCCTCCACATTACCAAGAGTTACAGTCCTTCGTAACACAAGGCATTTAATGGCCTTGCACACTTGCATCACAGCAACCCCCACGGTGGACTTTTCAAGTCCAAATTGATTCACAACTGACCAGTAGCCGTCTGGAGTTGCCAGCTTCCACACAGTGATTTTCATGCACTTTTCCACAGTGAGGCCGGCTCTCATTCCGGTGTCCTTGCACTGCAGTGTTGGAGCGAGCTCTGCACACAGTTCCAGGTAGGTGGATTTCTGCATCTGAAAGTTCTCCAGCCACTGCTTGTCATCCATACATGCATCACAATATGATTCCACCAATCAGTACTTGTTTTCCAAACCCAGAACACATGGTCCACCATGGCAAGTTGTTGCATGAATGCCAGCAGCAATCCTGAATTATTAGTTTCTGTGGCAGACAGCAGGGTAAGCATCACCAATTCGCTCTCTGTCTCACAGCTCATGAAATCCTGCAGGACCAGCCATGTTGTGTTCATAATGCTCATCAACACAATGATCAGCAGCTCAAGATCCATGCTGTCGGGCAGAAATGGCGGGCGCACAGTTTACAAGTGCTGTTGAAAATGGCATAAAACGAAGTCGGAAGCCCGTGGAATGATGAGACAGAAGGAACTGCACCATGGGATGGTGAACACATTCCTACAATGCACCACAATTTGTTCCCAGAGCTCCCAGCAGCAGAGGGTGACTAAGGGTGGCAATCTGCACAATGGGATAGCTACTCGGGATGCAACGCTCTGTCGATGCAAGAGCAATGACTCTTGAGGTGGTCAGCCAACAAAAGGAGGGTGTATGTGGATGTGTCCAACCAATGTTATTAAAGCAAATTATGATCATTGACATAACTTAAATTGACCTAACTTCGTAGTGTAGACATAACCTGGAAGAGGAAAATAATCCTTCCTGCTTTTTCTGCTCCCACTTGGTTTCTTAATTATGAATGATATAGTCATTACATTGAACTAGCTGAATAAATTGAAGAAAATACTCTCTCTACGCCTCAGAAGAGGTATCACTGTTGTCAAATGCTAGTTTCTTACTTTCATGGACTCTGATTCCAAGTACTTAGCCAGTGTCTTCCCCTAGTTCAGTGGTTTACTTTGCTTTAAAACTTGGCAGCAACCATGCACTGCTTAATATTATTTTTTTGTATTTAATGTAGATAATCTTAATAGATTATAATAAACCTAGGCCTTAACACAGGTTGTCAGTTTCAGATTTTTAATTTTAAATAGGTTGTTTTTTTAAATAAGCCTGCATTAAATTTAAATAAAAAATGATCCAATTTACATTGTTAAAAATTTAAAAAAATATTAAAACCACTCTGCTTATTAGTGTAGTTCATATCTTTTTCCTCCTTTCCCATATATTACTGTTTGTTGTTCTCATCTGTTGAGCCATGTCTAAACACAGGCCGTACGCTCCTTGGGCAGAGACTGTATCTTATGCAGCCAGCATGGTAAGCACTATGTAAGAAATTAGGATAATACTTTGCATTAAGTAACATTTTCATTTAAGGTTCTCAAAGCAATTTACAAACATGAATTTAGCCACTCAACAACCATGAGTAGGTAAATCTTACTCTCTTTTCATAGGTGGAGAAACTGAAGATCATAAAGGCCTTTAACAGGTCTGATACAACTTCCACTGAAGTCAAAAGAAAAAAACCCTGTGTCTTTAGTAGGCACTGACATATTCTTAAAATGGGCTTGAAAGCACTCAAATGTAAAGGAATCACATTCCACTTAGAGAAACAGGCCCAGCACAAAGTATTTCAAAAGCCATGACAGTGTTACTTACCTCCTTTTTATGTCGCAGTCAAAAGTCAAATTGAACTTTTCAATTATTGGTTTAAAGACCTGAGGAGTAAGCATACTTTAAAAATACAGAACTATTTTGTGTTTAACATGTCCCACCCTAACAATGAACCCTCAAAGAGAAAAAAATATATACTGGTCTACTGTGAAGATCTCAAAATACACTACAGAAAATATTCAGTGTCATACAGGATCTCCATATTTTATTCTGCAGACTATCTAATAAGAAAGACTCTCTTATGGACCCACTCCCCTCTTTCCCTATTAATACTTAGCATTTATAGAGCAAAGAAACTGTTTTAATTCAAATAAGCTTTAGCAACTAAAAACAAAGGAAGAGAAAATAGACAAGTAGAGGCAGATTTCTCTGTGTTTCAAGGAATTATGTGCAGCATTAGATACCCTATAAACATCTAGTATATTAATAGTACAATAGTCCAAGACCAAGCACACTATTGTTCACTTGGATATTTTAGAGTTTAAATAGAAAGCAGGTTATCCTATTTTATTTCATATTTGAAACAGAAGAAAAAAAATTAGCTTTGATTACTCTACAATTACCACTGATGATATAAAGCAGCAATAGGAACATACAGAAGTTACTTGTGCACCTGCAAGATTTAGAAAGGCAAGAAACTGATCCCTACCATCACTGTGTAGTCTATCTGTGGAGCCATCTCAGCATTAGTCCCACCTCTTAAACGAAGCTCTGAAGGGGAAGCAGCAAACAGCACACAGGGCATTGCTACCTGCATCAGTAGGCACACACTCCTAAAACGGAATTGGAAAACACTCAAAGGTAATTCAGCCATAATCCACATAAACCATTAAATATCAGACAGCAAGTGACGTTTCAAGAGCATTTTACATATGATGTAAGTTGGAATATTTCATTCTGAAGATAATCATTAGTGAAATGACATTACACATTCCTCTTACAGATATTACCCTGCCAAAATACTACTCGGTATTTTTTTGTCATTGATGTTTCTTTACAAGCCTAAAAATAAAGATTTTTCCCTAAGATTTTTGTTATACCTTTGATCAATCTAGTTTTGCATACACTCTCATTTGACATGGACATTAACATAGGTTTCTTGTTTATGCCCCTTGTTCATCTTCATTAATAATGGTATTGGCACAACTATAAGGCTAACCAGCAGAGGGAGAAAGGCATAAAAGGTTTGTGTAGCTATTTTAACAAAGTATGTAAATTTCTAAATATTTTTATTCTAAAATGATTAACCATTTAGATCCCAGGCAACATTCCCCACCAAATAATGCTGGGATGGAAGATACTGGTTTCAAATTATTTCAACGTTCCTTTAGCTGTATAGTCATAAAGGACACTCCCATCAATAAACCTTTGAAATATTCCAAGGTTCTTAACAAAACTTCCCAAAATTAATTTTAATATTCCAACAATGATCAAAGAATTCTGTATTGATCCAAAATGCCTACTTACTCTACGTAAGTTTCAAATAACATTCTGAACTGTGAAAATAATTAGTTAAGTCACTGGTTTAAGGGGGCAGCTTTTATTTGTTAAGTCTACCTTTCAAATGTTTGTGGGCCATCCTGCTTTTGGGCTGCTTCCTTGCCATTCCCTTTAATTAGTGCTCCACTATTCTGCACACAAATTCCAGGCAGAGTAGAGAAAGTAACAGCACCAATAAGGGCTAGATATAGAAATACATGATAGGAAGAGATACAGGGAAGGGAGAAATGATTCCCTCACATTTCAGAAATCTGGGTTCAACCATACATTAGTATGAGTTATTTGGTATGCCCCAAATCAAAAGAGCTCAACCCATATCCAAGTGATTTGTCTTATGTTTGATATTTTTGCAAGTGCTATTAATAAAGACCCTGCCCACAGTAAGGTCAGATAATCAAAATGTAGATACATAAAGAAATAGGTTTCATGGATCAGAAATAGCTGGCTTAGACAGCATGGATTATGGGGATATCATAATTCCTCAGCATGAATTTTCTTGATTTTTTGTTGTTGTTTTTTTGTTTTCATTTTTGCCATAACCTTAAATCTACAGAAGAATAGTTAACACTAATTATTACATCAGTTAACAGTAGGTATTACAACACACATACCCTGCTGTTTTGGTATCTGCTATGTGGGTTCCACCTTTGATCTTCCCAGGAGCGAAGGTTATTTCTGTTGAACCAATTTCTCCACCCTCCAGCTGTCCATCACATAAATCTCGAATCATCTCTAGTCCAGAGAGATGTTGAGGCCTTCAAGTCATAATACTACATTAAGATTTACATGCAGACTGACTACTAAGCCACATTACATTACAGAACTATTACATATTTAGTAATAATACAACAATTGCAAACTTCAGCCCAAACCAAAACAGTAGAAATTCAAACTGATTCCCACAGTTTCATGGCTTCCCATAACCCCACAGGAACCAGACAAGGAGCACAGCAGGGTTCTGAAATCAGGGGGATCCTGTTTCTCATCCTCCACTGTAGGACAGGGTAGAGACATGGGACTGAAGTGGGGTGCAGCAGGAATCCCTTGCCCTCCCTGCAAGAACTTGTTAAAGCTTGGGCCAAGATGCAGTGGGAAAGGTGATGATCCCCATTCCAGTCCCCTACGCTGAGCCAGAGAGGAGGACTGGCATACAATCAGGAGCAGTCAGTCAAGTCTTGACTCCTTGACTCCAGCAGCATCTCAGAATCACGCGCAGCAGGGTGACCAGAGCTCTCCTGCAATACCCGCCTGATGGCTCCTGCTGTGCATGCATTCACTCTCCTATTCATGTTGGTCTTCCACAAAGGAAGAGGAGAGAAAAACACTGGGGAAAATAAAATAGGAAAACGTAGTCAAAACTTTTTTTTGAAGTATACAAGGGTACTCAAAGGCAGGGCAGATCAACTTCACCAAAATGCTTTTAATTCATTTTGGTGAAGCTGACTCTCTCTAACTTGACGCTGTCATTTTAAATACATAAACAATGTGCACCGTATACTACTGCTAGAGGACCAGTTGCCCTTCACTGTGATTCAGATTAAAATATTGTAATTAGTACCATTTGCTCTGCTGGCTTTTATATGCCATAGGCTCGTAACTGTGACATTGTGATTAGAGTAGCATGTCACAAATCAAAGACAGACAGTAGTTAATGAACGAAACAGAAGAGACAAGCAACTCAATTACTGTATAGAGTTAGATAGGTACACACATGTAACAAATATTTTTGAAGTTTCCACATTGGAAAGAAAGCATATGGCCTCTGACAATCTTTTAAAACCATATATGACCACTCTTAATATGACCGTTTCTTTGTTGTTTCAAGTTCTGCTTCTAAAATTATTGCTAAGTGTCCTAAGCAAGACCCACATAGTACTGGCACCAGCCAAACACCGTCATTCAACATCAGCAACTTCGAGTCGAGGTAAAAGCATTCAGACCTTCACACCTTAGTAGGGGAGACTCACTAATTGGGGATGTTGTTTATAGGCATGTTTGTAGTCTACCTTGTTAGGGATGGAACTTTTTGCTGCATTTTTGAGCAAGATATTTTACAGTTTTGATCATATTGGAAATCTCTTATTGTTATATTATGTTCTTATAATAAGGTGTAACTGATGGGGAAAGGGAATCAGGCAGTAAGACCCAAGTGGAGTGTCATGGGGAAGAAGCCCTCCTTGGTGATGCAAATTCAAATACTCTTTTGCCATGATAAACTATGTACGTGAAGCCAAAAGCATATGCCAGAGGCAGATACATTTACATGAATTACGTGAACAGGTTAGGGCTTCACAGAGTTTCTCGAGTTCAATCCTGTATCCTTTCCTCACACAACAGCCTCGTCTGTACCCATCTTTCATTAAAAAACCCTCTTGCCATTGCAGTAGCACTAGTTAACTCCAGTGAAGAGGAATACTAGTATAAGCTGGCTGGTAGCATTTTTATCACTGTGCCCTCAAACCCCTGAAATAGGTAGGATTAGGCACAGTGGTGATGCAAAACGCTGGTGCTCCAACTTACTCGAGCACTGCTACCTGTGCTGGAGCTGCATTAGTGTCACGGCCACCGGAAAGGGCTTCGAGCACAGGGACAATGTAGGCCCAGCCTGGGCCAGGTGCGCTGGAGCAGGATGCGCCCCCTGCCACCCCTCACAGTTTCGGGACGGGTTTTCACGGGCAGCCTCACGGTTCCCGGCCGCTGGGGGAAGTTTACCTCAGGCCAGGCTGGCTCCTGCCCGCTCGGATCCTTCGCACCCGCAAGGGAAGCCCCAGCAGGCAGCTCAGGGCCGTGGCGACTCGCAAGATCTGGCCGCCCTGCGTCGCGGAGGGGAGAGAGGCGGTCAGCGGCACGGGAGCCCAGCGCAGGGCCTGGCCCCACGCCACGTTCCCAAGGCCTCCCTTCAGCCGGGCCCACCGCCCGCTCCATCCCAGCGGGGCCCCACCAGAGCCCTTCCCGCCTCCCCTCACCGGCCAGGAGCGGGCCCGCCCAGCACAGTCCGGGCCCCCTCCGCCCGCCTTCTTCGGGGGCCAGCCCCGGCGCGGGGCCTCCGGCAGCCCGAGGCGTCCCCGCAGCGAGGCCGGGCCGACGCAGAGGGCCCGGTCCTGGCACTCACCCCTTCCATGACCCCGCCATCTATCTCCACCCCGCCCCCGTCCATGGGCGGCCGGGGGCCGCGCTGCCCCGCCAGCAAGGCGCGGCCGAGGCGGTGGGGAGCTGGCCGGGCTCTGCGGAGAGCGAGGCCGCGGCGGAACAGCCTCCCTAGGCCCGGCGCGGGAGCGGCGGGAGCCGGTAACACGTGGCCGGGGAGCCGGGCTCGCTCGGGGCGGACCGCGGCTGCGGCTTAGCTGGGAGGAGGAGCCGCTCACAGCAGCTGCCTAGCGGGCGCCGCCCCCGGCCCGCAGAGAGGATAGGGCCGGCTGCTCGCCCCGCCTGCTGCCCTCGGGAGAGGGAAGGGAGCAGAGCCTGGCCCCGCTGCTGGCAGGCGCCGAGCTCCCCCGGCCCCTCTGAAGTCAGCGAGACCCGAGAGCGCTTCCCTGGAGAGGGGCCTTGGTTGACATGTCTTCATCCGCGCGTTTCGACCGGGCTGCCGTATTGCTTAGTCCGTCCTGCTGCCAGGCGTGTTCCTGGGTGCGCGGGGCCTGGAGAGCAGCCCAGAACGAGAGCAGCCGTGGCCTGAGGCCGGAAAAACTCATCACAAAGCGGCCCGCCTCCTGCCCGCTTTCCAACAGCGGTTTGCTATGACGGTCTGGGAGCTGTCCTATGTTCCACCGCTACGGTTCTTCCTACTGCCGGAGAAATTTGCAGCAGAACTGCGATGGACTATAAGGTGCTGGGACCACACAGGGAGAGCATCGCTTTTAAATGTACCCAGCATGCCACTTAGCACTAATGAGGGTAAGAGATGTTCACAGACAACTAATTGCTTTCAACATACAAAAAGAGAATGCTCAGTCGCCCATTCTGCAAATGCTTAATTTTAGGCACCGCAGGTCCCAGTGACTTCAAGGAACATTTCCTATTATGACAATAGGTGATCATTTCAGAGCTGGTGTGGACTGGTGATGTCCAAACATTATTATGAATCTGCTTTGAATAAAATTCCCAAATTAAGGATACTGACGCAGACTGTAAGTTGTAAACTATATACAATACCATGGAATAAATTTACCAGCCTAGTTTCATAGTTGCTTTAGCAGCTCCTAAAGCAGGAAACAACTGGGAAAAAGTTAAGAAAGCTATCAATCCAAAACACAAGGCTGCAACATGATGTCAAAATGAACAAGACAAAAAAGGGGGCATCAAATAAAGGGATGTTTTTCTTACAGATTTTGCATGAATATAATTATGTTTGGCGTTGTGATTTTTTTACTGCAATAATTATACCAGTACAACCTCTAGTGTGAATGCAGTGATATTGCTGTGAAAGTGGTATAGTTTATTCTCCTTCCTGTACAGGAATAAGGTATACTATCATAAGCACATTTACATCAGTATAACTGCACCCACATTCGGAATACTGGATGCAGACAAGCCTCGTGGAGATCCAGGGGACAATTTTGATAGCTTGCATTTTCAATTCGTGTGACAGCCCCAAGCCTGAAGTAAATCAAATGAAGAAGAATCTCGAAGAGTTAAACTAAAGCCCAGCACTGAGAAATGCCCACTTTATTTGATGTTCACCATTGCATGTCCACGATGAAACGTAAAAAGCAAATTTCCATTTTGCAGCCGTTTTTCAATCTGACGGTCTTGTACCTACGGGGTGAGGTGGAGATGGAAGTCAAACCGTCCCGTCCGCCTCCCCCCACGTTGGGCGACCTGTGCATTGACAGCACCTTCTGCGGGCGCTTCAAGCGGTGCAAAACCCACTGATGACGGCGGGGTGCTGTCAGCTTCGTCCCGCCGCAGCCCCCGAGCGGGGCAGGGGAAGGAATCATCCGCAGGGCCCAGGAGAAGCGGGGGCCCGTTGCTGTTGTTACAGGCACGGCCGTGGGGCCCCGGGAGCCTTACTAAAGCGCGGGGCGTTCACCTGCGGGAGACGGGCCCGTGGCTCCTTCCCCCGGCCCCTCCCCACGTGTCACATTTCAGGGACGCGGCCCCCAGTCACAAAGCTCCGCGACGCGTCCGAAGGGGAGCCCCGAGACCTTTTCCACGCCTTCGGGGGGGGAGGCGTGGACGAGTCCTCTACCCTCTGATTGGCCGCTGTGTCCGAGGCTGTCTTCTGATTGGCTGACGGGTGGGAGGTGTGAGGGGCTTGTGTGCGAGGAGGGAGCGCCTCCGTGATCCCGACTCCCTCTTTTCCCGAGTAAGATGGCGGCGGCGAGGGTGGCGAGGAGCTGCTCGCTGGCTGCGGGCCGTCTGGTAAGGGGGGGCGGTGATGAGCGGGCCGCGCCGCGCGTGCACCCCCGTCTTCGCAGGTGTGCGGGGGGCTGCTGGCCCTGGCACCCTGTCCCGCCTGGGCCGGGCCGGGCCGGGGGGAGAGCAGAGACCTCCGTTCAGATCGCCGCCCCACTGCGGACCCGCCCCCGTCCCAGACAGCCCAGTGCGGGCCCGGGCACGGGCCCTGCCCCCATCGCAGGCATCCTCGTGTCACAGCCCCCGCCCCTGACACCCCAGATCCCCATCCCAGGCACCCCAGAGACCCATCACGTCGCCATAGCCCCCCCGTCCCAGACGCCTCTGACGCCCCAGATCCC